>BPUM01000082.1:600000-795000 GCA_020521455.1 Prunus kanzakura
TCCAATCCAAACCATGCCGTTTCGAAATCGGCGGCATCAGTCGCCCATCCAACCGAGGGAACATTCATTTCATCAATCCCTCTGTGGACTCTCTACATAGACGGCTCGTCCAACCGACAAGGCAGTGGGGCCGGCTTAGTTCTCAAAGCCCCTGATCAAACGACCATCGAGTATGCCATCCGATTCCAATTCCAAGCTTCCAACAACGAAGCCGAATATGAAGCTCTCTTGGCAGGCCTTTGGCTCGCCAAGGGAATGGGCGCTCGACAACTGAAGATATGCAGCGACTCACAACTTGTCGTTAATCAGGTATTGACTGAATTCGAAGCCAAAGATACTTCGATGGCTACCTACTTGACGCACGCCCGCCGATTGCTACACCACTTTGACGCGTATTAGGTTCAACAGATCCCCAGATCTGAGAACAGCGACGCCGATGCCCTATCACGCCTGGCATCAGCAATTGACGACAACGTCGGTCGCCACGTACCGATCGAAATCCTCGCTCGGCGCAGCACCACCGAAAACGAGGTACATGCCGTTTGGCAGGATCCAAGCTGGATGGATCCAATATATGCTTACCTCTCAAGCGGAACTCTACCAGACGACAAAACTGAGGCCAAAACTCTCCACCGCCGATCGGCACGTTACCTAATCTTGAATCAAATTCTCTATCGGCGTGGCCATTCCTTGCCGTTGCTTCGCTGCATGACCCCGCCACGAAGGAGCTTGCGGAGACCATTCCGCTGCTCGATCTCTGGCCTTCAAAACCATTCGGCAGGGGTATTATTGGCCGACTCTCCATGCCGATGCCACTACACTCGTCCAGAAGTGCGACCAATGCCAGCGTTTTGGCTCCGTCCCAAAACTGCCTGCCGAACCGCTCACCCCGATTGTCAGCCCATGGCCCTTTGCTCAATGGGGTTTAGATCTCATCGGCCCCATGCCCCAAGGTAAGGGACAGCTCAAATTCGCCATCGTTGCCGTCGACTACTTCACAAAGTGGACCGAGGCTGAAGCCTTGGCAACCATCATCGCAGCAAGAGTTGAGCACTTCGTTTGGAAGAACATCATTTGTCGATTCGGCCTCCCGAACGCAATCATCACCGATAACCGAAAACAATTCGACTCCTCTCAGTTCCGGCACCTATGCCACCGATTCGGCATCAACCCGTTCTTCGCATCTCCAGCGCACCCACAATCGAATGGCCAGGTAGAGGCCATCAATAAGATCATCAAGAAGACACTGAAGAAGAAGCTTGGGGCAGCAAAGGGAGCCTGGCCCGATTTGCTCCCAGAGGCGTTATGGGCCATCAACACCTCCTACCGACGGTCGATCGGCGAAACGCCGTTTTCCCTTGCTTTCGGTACCAAAGCCGTTGTTCCAGTTGAAATCAACGCACCCATGTGCCGAACGACATCTTACCCACCAAAGCAAAATGAGACCCTACTCGCACTCAACCTTGACCTCGTCGGCGAACACCGTTCCCAGGCTCAGCTTCGGAACGCCGCATGCAAACAGAGGACCTCTCGCTACTATGACTCGCGCGTCAGACACCAATCGTTCAAAGTGGGGTACTGGGTTTTACGCAAAGTCTCTCTTGCCACCAAGAACCCCAACGAAGGCACCCTTGGCCCTTCATGGGAAGGTCCTTATGAGGTCGTCACCGTCTGCCGACCAAGAACTTACCGACTGCGTGGTACCGATGGTCAGACCGTCGGCCACCCTTGGAATATAGAGCATCTCAAATACTACTACAAGTGATCGCACCTTCGGTCATCACCTTTGTACAAGTGATCGCACCTTCGGTCATCACCTTTGTACAAGTGATCGCACCTTCGGTTATCACCTTTGGTCATCACCTTTGTACAAGTGATCGCACCTTTGGTTATCACCTTCGGTCGTCACCTTTGTAATCGGTTTATTTTAATACACTCCCTATTCTACACATACGGCATTACCATACAGCAATGTTATATTCCAAATATGTTACCTAAGGCATGCACACATACATCAGAATACGAAATTTAAAATTAAACCGAATTCAAGATCACTTCGATAAAACGCCACAAAGGGCTATGTCTTAGCAAAAATTGCCTCGGCCTGTTTCAAAAATATTACATTTCCAATCCAAAAAAAAATATTGCAAGTCTAAGGGGCAGGAGGATCGGCAGCTTCACCATTAGCAGACACGGGCTCAGCGGTGGTCGAGGCTTCGGCATTCGGCGCGCTGCCTGCGTTCGGCGCAGGGTGGTTCTCTTCCTCCTCACTACTAGATTCGGTGTCCTCGGCTTCCTCAGGATCGGCATCCTCGCCCTTGTAAGCCTCCACCATCTCTTCGGTCACCCCTTCCGGCAGTGGCGGCGAATCCCGGAGGAAGTTCATGTTCAGCTTCTTCTCTGCGTTGTACCGCTTGAATCGGTACAGCAAGTCTTCACACTGCTCCATGACCTCTTTGTCCAGCATCAGTGTGAACTCCTCCGAGGATCGGTAGTCGGCAACGGCCTTCGCCTTCGCCTCTTCCAGCTCCCTGGCATGCGACCGTTCGGCCGCATCCATCGCCACTTCCACAGCTGCCTTGGCCTCTTGTGCCGCAAGCAGCTCCAACTCCGTCGCCGCCACCTTCGAAGAGAGCTCAGCAATCTTCGCTGTGTTCTGTTCGGCAAGCCGCCCTGCTTCCTGGATGAGCTTCTTACCATCGGCAACCTTCGTACGGCACTCCTCAAATTTCTTATGGTGCTGTTTGGCAGCATTCGCAGCCCGCTTGGCGCACAGCCACATTTCCATATCAGCCTGCAACAACAAACGGAAACATTAATACATACCGACTCCACAGACACTTGGACAACCACAAATTCTACACTTACCGCTGCCTGGAGCCGTCAATCATACAGTTGATAAACGGCACCGCCTTCCGAGGACACGCGATGTTAACCGGCCCCTCCTCTCCTTCCCCTTCATCATCGGGAATCAGCACCGATGTTCCTTCACTCGGCCCCCTCGGTCGCTTCGGCAACGGCGTTGCATCGAGGGCACCCTCGATCATCCTTTTACCTGTCACCCGGAGGTGGACCTCTCGAACGACCTCAACTTCGGCCGCCCTCTTCTCCCGACGATGATCAGCCACCGTCTGCTCATCGGCCGAACCCCCTCCGGAAGCTCCGGCCGCCTTCCTCTTCTTTAGCCTGGGGGACTCGCCCTTCTTCTTCTTCGGCGTCCCTTGGCCCTCCAAACGGCGCCTCGTTGCCTCGCTCATGGGCTTTCCACCTGCCACTGTATAATAACCCATGTTAGAAAGGAAACGGTATGAAAAGAAAAAAGAAACATAGAAACTGCCGAACGGCATCTCTTACTCTGCCTCTTTTCTTCCTCCTCTTCTTCCTTGACTCTTCGGTCGTGTTCTGCCCTACTGATCAGACCAGCCTTGAACAAATTCTTGAAGTAGAGCAGCTCCTTGAAGAACCGATCTTCTTCGGCAATCTTCGTCCTCACCCTCTCGATTGCTTCAACCTCTCTGATCGGTGCAGAAGGCCGTTTCAAGGACACTGAAACAAAAAGGCAAACTGTAAAAATAAAAAAAAAAGCCGATCTACCCTGCCGAACGGCAGGTTCTATCCTACCGACAGTCTGGAAGGTCCTAGGGATCCGCCTCTCTACGATTACCCCTGGTGCCGATTCCCAGTCACCAAAGATAATCACCCGACGTTTGCGCCAGGTCTTTTGGGAGCTCGGCACCCCAACCACAAAGTGTCCACGCTGCCCTGCCGATAGACAGTTGGACTGAACCCACCCCCCGTGATCGGCACTCTTCGCCCTTGTCACACTGTACAACTGGGCCCACTGTTCGTAGCTCGGCTCCCCCTCGCCAGCCAAGTTGAACGCTACGATCGTCCCGAACAACGTAATCCAAAAGTTCGGATTATACTGCCCTGGTGCATACCCGATCGCCGCCAGAATCTTCTGCACCGAATGCCTCAACGGCAGCCGAAGCCCATGCTTGAAGATGTCGGTGAAGAAGACTACTCCCTTGTCATTGTCACTAAGCGACTCCAAGGGCCCCGGAATTCGCATCCCTACCGATTCCGGAATATTGTACTCCGCCCGAATCTTAGCCAATTCTGATTTGGTAAGTGTGTTCGGCTCTAAGTTATCTACTCCAAACACCGGTTCCGTGGGCTTCGCCATCGGGATCCGTTGCCTACCCCTGACAACCCTCAACACCCCTTCCCCTGGGGCGGCAACTGACACGCCACCCCCATCGGCCTCACGCCCCGACGTCGAAGGCCCACCATCTTCAGGCACTCTCGTAGAAGTGCCCCCAGCCTCGGCACACACTCTTGCCCCCTCCACTATCTCACAACTTGAAGAGCTCCCAGAATCGGTACTCTCACCCCCCTCGGACGCACTCTTGCCCCCTCCACTATCTTATTCTACCTTCTAAACACTTATGTTCATGCTTGTTCATACTTATTCATGCTTTATTCAAACAAAATTCATCGAATTCAACACTTTGATTCATGAAAATATGAAAATACGGCAACATACCTTGTTTGCACGGTGGCTCAAGCTCGCCGGAAATCGCCTCTGCCTTGTTCAAACTTGCCAGAAATCGCCTACTCAGCCTTCACACGGTCGCCGGAAATCGCCTCTCACAAGCTCTCTTTGCTCTCGAAAAATTCCAAGTATTCGAACTCTCGTCCCTTCCTCACATTTATAGGATGAACCTAGCATCGGGAAGCGAAGCGACGCATCGGGAGACGAAACGATGCGACTCTTCACGACCATGCCGACACGTGTCACGCATGCATGGGGGTGCCCAAACGCTCAGTTGAAACGTTTCCAATCCTCAGAGACGCTTCAACTTCCCGAACGTTGCAGCTCTCACCACCTTCGAGCACAACTCCATTATCGAACGGCAGGCGTACATCGATATGTTTTCACTCACCTCTCGTGCCGAACGGCAGGCGCACATTGATGAATTTTCACTCACCTCTCGTGCCGAACGGCAGGCACACATTGATGAGTTTCACTCACCTCTCGTGCCGAACGGCAAGCGCACATTGATGAGTTTTCACTCACCTCTCGTCCCGAACGGCAGGCGCACATTGATTAGTTTTCACTCACCTCTCGTGCCGAACAGTAGGTTTTCCTAAACCCTGACCTACACTATCCCTCTCGGGCCATTCGGTATCGAATGTCGTCTCCTGTCCAAGCTCACTCGCTCGGGCACTTAGGGGACTACATACCACCACCGGCGACAATGAGACCATCGAGTCCGGATCAGAACACCGAAGACAGATTCAAGTCCCCAACCGAGAAGCTTCTCAATCGGTAACTTGGGGGATTACTGTTTGTACCATATCTGATCCTCCACTCATCCATCGACACGTGGATCACTTAGACTCCCCAAATGCCTAAGGCTCCGGACAATCAGCATCGGCTACCGATGATATTGTCTCAAAGCAGCAAAAGATCACTACAGGCCCGACACAGCCTACAATCGGTATCCCCTACCGATTCTGCAGAATCAACCTCGAAGCACCCGCCCGAAATATCTAAGGACTCGTGTCAACCTCATAGGGCCCTCCCACGAGTCCCACATCGAAAGAAAGTACTAAGAGCATACAAAATGCCCTCTATAAATAGGCCCCTTCACCACAGTATAGGGGTAAGACTTTTCAACTTGACTTTTATACTATTATATTGTCAACAGCAAGAGCTCTTAGAAAACAAACTTACTTCGGCATCGGAGGGTCTTAGGCTGGTTTCACACTGGTTCCATAGACCTTACGAGTCTCGACTTCTTTCCATTCAAGATCAGCATCCAAGGACAGGAAGAATCGGCATCTAACACTCAATCGATCTCTCGATCGTCCATCTCATTTGTAAGTTGCACTCATGTCTATCTGTTAAGTTTTAGTGCCAACAAAATCGACCCTTTGTCCCGAACATATGGGGACCACTGAAAAAAACTACGTTCGGAACGCGAGAGGGGATGCCGTTCGGTATGCCAAGCAGGGTAAGCCCAGCGCCACCCCCATACACACCGGCAACAAACCCTCCGGTACCCCAAATCGCTGAAAATGCGGAGCTTTTAGCCCAAGTCGTGTCCCTTCGGCAGGATATGGCTAGGTTACAAGAACACATATAGACCGATCATACAGACCGATCAGTCGTCCTAGAGCTTACAGACTCCCCGTCGGCAGAGGAAAGGCAAGAAGGCAGCAAAGGCAACGCCTGCGCCGTCTAAGCAGTTGATAGTCCCTACGCCAAAGAATAGGCCCCACGGGCCGAGCAAGGTCTATTCCGATTGTCGCCATAGGCTGCTAGACCGAGAAGTCGAGCGACAAACCGATCGGCAGGGATCGCCAATCAGGATCAATGCACACCTAGACAATCCCCGACTGAGGATTCTAGGGAAGAAGTCTCCAATACGAATGATACCAGTTCTGGAGTCCACGGCGGAGTCGGACCAAGAGTACGTCCCTTCCATGAATCGGTCATCATCCTACCGTTCAGCAACGCCAACGAAGTTCTCTGAGGTTAACCCTGTCAGGTCCCAACAGCGATCGGTGCATCAGGCCGCGGAAGCAATACCAGACAGGGACCCCGTCATTCGCCTCCTCCTTCAGAGGGTTCAGAAGATGGAGGACGACAGAACACACTCACAGGAGCCGGACCGGGGAAGGCTTCGGCCGGGACCCTTCACCGAGCGCATAAGGCACTCACGGCAAGATAGGGACGTACAGCCCCTACGCATAACCCCTTACACAGGAGTAGAGGATCCCCTGACGCACCTCCACTCTTTCCAATCGGCCATAGGGTGCCGAGGGCTAAGCGATGAAGGACTGTGCCTGTTGTTCCCCTCTTCACTCACGGAGGCGGCTCTGAATTGGAACCAGGGACGGTTGATTCCGTCGATGAGCTGAAGCAAATCTTCCTGAACCATTTTATGATTCAAACGGACAGGTTGTACTCTGCCGATGATCTGTATACCATCCGGCAGGGAGATGACGAACCGTTGCGTGAGTATGCCGCACGATTCAGCCATGAATACTTGAGATGTCCGGATACCGATGACAGGGCAGCCTACGGCGCCTTCAAGAGTGGCCTACGGTCATCACACTTTCGGTATCTGGTACACAGCAGCAATTGGCACGTACGATGAACTCATGAAGCAAGCGGCAATCCACGCCAAAGCAGAATACTTCAATTCGAGGGCCGAGCCCACGGCTCGCCAGAGCGAACCCATACAGCGGTCCTCCACGGCACAGGCATCGTCGTTCGTACCAGCGGCACAAGTTGCCGAATACCCTGACAGCCACAAGCGCAAAGATACCGGAAGCTCCCAGAAGGGACATTCCAAGAAGAATAAGAGCAGGTACGGCAGGGATAACTACCGAGCGCCGCTGCCAGCTCATAACCAGGGGACGCCAGCATTCCGAAAGCTGAGTTAGCAGGACGGCCGGGACACAGGAAAATTCTGCCGATACCATCAGCAGAACAGCCACAATATCGAGGATTGCATAAGTCTACGAAAAATTGTCGAGCGGCTGATTCGAGATGGCAAATTGGATCAGTACATAGCCAGGCCGCAGCAGGCGCCAGTACCGAATGCCAATCGGCAAATCAACATGATCAGCAGGATTAGTGGGGGCCCGACCCTCGCCGGGGCATCTAACCGGTCAATGAAGCAGTATGTCAGAGCGGCACAGTACCCTCAGGTCCTCGGCATCGAGAGTAGCCGGCATGCAAAGATGCTGAAGGTCAGGTGGGAGCCTATCACTTTCTCTGAAGAAGCCTGGGGTCCTCATCCCCACCGAATGGGGAATCATGTACTCCGCCCTGATCTTTGCCAGCTCTCGGTATGTCAGCTTGTTGGGCGGCAGGTAGTCTAAATCGAACAGTTGCTCTTTCCCTACCCCCATCAGTACCCTAGGGTTCCCACTGCTCACTATTGTCACCCTCGGCCTGGGAATTGGCTCGGGAGACTCTCCACGACCAAAAGTGGAAGCCTCCGGACGGTGACTGGAAGATGCCTCCGGCATCCGAACATCCTCTACCTGAGGCTCGGGATGCAGGCCCAACCCAACTTGCCGACCATCGCTGTACACGGCCGCCAGCGATAAGGGCTGACTAGTCATGAGCCCCTTGCCAATCCGTGGGTAGGTGCAGGTCTAAACCTCTCGCCAACCACTTCAACTTCTGAACCACTATCACTATCGGTATCCTGGCCTGACTCCTCACTCTCGGTAGCCCTTCCCCTATCTGGGGACTCATTCTCGAACGCGTTGGGCTCGCTCTCGAATCCTGACTCGCTATCAGACATCTACAAAAAACAACGGAAGGAAACTAAGGGCCATGCAGAGAACTATCCTACCGATGCCTACGTCTCTACCTATGGCAACTAGACTACCGAACCACACCCCACTTGCATAAAGTTCTAGTCTAGTTCAAACCAAGGAAGGACGTACGCATAACGAAAGGAAAAGAAATAAGAGATTATCGAACGGTACCTTATGATTTTTTTAGTCGCGCAAAGTCTAAATTTTTTTTTTTTTTTAAATTCCCATTTTTCATACCCGCTCAAATGTTTAGAGTATACTTTGCGCGACGAATTATTATATTGGTCATGCAAAGTCTTTTAAAAAAAATTTTAAAAAAATTCCTATTTTTGGTGCCCTCCCAAATTTTTAGAGTTTTGCGCGACGAAATATTGGTCTTGCAAAGTTTTGCGCAACCAAAAAAATCCCACATCACATTTTTGGTACCAGCCCAAATTTTTAGAGTTTTGCACGACGAATTGTTGGTCGCGCAAAGTTTTGAGAGACCAAAAATTGGTTCGTAGCGCAATATTTATAAAAATAATTGTTATGAATAATAAAAAATAAAATAATTTTATTTTACGATTGAAAATAATAAAAAATAAAGAAATAATTTAGTTTAACTATAAAAAATATAAAAATAAGTAAATAAGGGTTAGGCGACGAAATATTGATATTCGTTGAGCAAAGTTTTCAAAAAATAATAAAAACTTATGAAAACAACTATATCTTAAAATTTATAATGTATAATTAAATAAAAATAATAATTGCTTTGCCCGACGCATGTTTACATTATGACGTCGTGCTATTGGTTTTTGCACAACAACCCCATTGTTATATTTATAAAAAATTATTATTATTATTATAAAGTTTATTGAAAATATGACTTTACTCCCTTCAAATAAAAAAAAAATTTACATAAAACCCACAATAATATATTTTTCTAACAAAAACCCAATCCTAACTACAATAATAAATTTAAAGCTATTAATAAATATATATACTATTCAATTTCTTAAGTGTTATACGTACAAAATAAATAAATTTAAAGCTACTTAATATATATATACAGAAATTCTCTTATGCGGACATCCGGACGTTATTATTGTGCGGACGCCGTGTATTTTGTACTACCCCTCTCTGTTTTCCTGCCTGTTTACAATAGGATCCGCACGATAATAACGTGCGGACATCCGGATAAGAGAATAACTGTATATATATATATATATATATATATATATATATATATATATATATATATATATATATATATATATATATATATATATATATATATATATACACACACCATTCAACGATCCAACCATCAAACTTGTTTGTATATATTTCGAGATCGTATACCCCAAAAATCGCAAAAAACAAACATTCAGAGATCTAGTAACGAGACAAAATTTTTCGACGGTTATAAATGAAAAATCACGATTTAACGGTTATTTTAACTCTGATTGTGATGATTTTTTACTGCTACACTCCTTGACCCCATATGAATACAATGACTTAATTTGATCTTCAATTTAAAATATTTACACTAGTGGATACCACAAAATCTTATGTTATATTTAACAAAAGTATAAATAAACTCTTAATTGTTAGTGAATATATTGTTTTGATGGCATACGCATTCTACGAAACTAGTTTCAACGATCCAACCGTCAAACTTGTTTGTTGATATGTTCATAATTTCACACATTTGCATGCCTTCTTTACTTGGTGATTTTGTTTAGTTTCTCTTTATTTCGAGTCACTTACCTATGTTTGCGTGTTTTGTAGGTTAAGGCAGCAAGAGATCACATTTGACACAATCCATGCATATTAAGGGCTGATTGGCACAAGAGGAATATAAACTTAAAGACAGACCCAATTTGGGCCACACTCTCCTTGTCAGTCCAGCATCGTGGGTCATCTTACAAGCATCATTTCAGCAACATACACAACTCAAATGAGGAGACGTCCTTCATAGAAGTTGTTCATATTGGTATCTAGTATAACATATCCAAAATTCAGCCCAATTGAACATATCTGGAGTCCTTAGCCCGTCAAACACTGAACCATGCTCAGGAGGATTTTAATATGCAGCTGCCAGCTAATGAGCCTTGTGTTCCACACCTCCCTTGAGCCAAGTGCCTCACCTCAGTTGTACCTGACTTTAGACCAAACATGTTGAGCAAATTAGGGAGTCATTTCTGCATTGGAAGTCTCAAGGAGCAAAACAAGGCATGCTTAATTATGGGGAAACATGTTTGCACAAATCAAGGAACAGTTTCCAGGATTTCTGGTGGGCTGTCTACACCAGCCAAGGGGAGGACGAATTTTGGAAGTCTATAAATAGAGAGTTGTAGCTCATTCACAAGGGGGAGAGAGGAGAGTTAGACACATACATTCACTTCATCCATTATTCTCATACACACATTCAGATTCACCACAAAGTGAGAAGAGAGCTAGCTGCAAAGGAGGGAGAGCTTGGCGCTGTCCTGGGAACTACCTTGCTGCCACCAACTAGTTCTTCTATTCTCTTTATTCTATCTATGTATTTCTTATTTTCTGTATTCATAGTTATGTTTAACTAATCCATTTAGTTAGGGCTTAGGATGAAGCCCTAGTCATGAATATTCAATGTTATGGATGATTTCATAGTTAATTGATTTCCTTGCTTTCATTATCAAGTTGTTAATCTCCAGTTTATTATGTGCTTGATGTATGCTTTCTTAGAGTAGCTAACTAGGATTTTATGCATCTAGCACAGGTTGGGAAGGGGTTTAGATTCACCAATTCTACTCTCCTTTCACAAGCAACACATGAATGGCCTAAGAATCATTCAAGGGGTTAATGACCATAGGTTGACTAGGACAAATACCATGTTCTAGGACTTGTGTGATTATCATATTCTCAGGGAACTTAATGACTCTTGTATGCTTTATTCTAAGTAGATACCATGCTTAGGTTACATATTAGAGATCACGTGTTGTGTAGATACCATGCACAATTACATGCCTTAGGAGAATCATGCATCCTGCACCTAGATACCATAGGCTTGTATGCGATAATCTATTGTTGATGAAGCTTGAGTCACTTCTATGCATTCATAACTTGGATAGGAAAACTAGTGGTGGATTCCAAGGCTCTAACACTTCTCAATCATTGTTTCACAACTTGTTGATTGCTGCCATTGTTACTTTCCAGCACTTCCATTTCATTCTCTTGTTTCCATTTCAACAACAAAACCCCCCATTTCGAGTGCGTGTGTGGTGCTAGGATTCTGTCCTAGACCTTGCCATTGTTAGTTAGTTTGTTTCTTTGTTTTCTGTTTTCCTAGCATTCTAAGTAGTTTAACTTGCAACCACGTTACCATTCTCCGTGGGATCGACCTCGTATTTACATAAGCTATACTATAAACGGTTCGTGCACTTGCGAGAATTAAAGTTGCTGTTTTTAATAACCCATTTTAGTTGTTAAGAATAGGCCCAACATTTGTTTATGCTTCGAGATCATATACGCCAAAAATCGGAAAAAATAAACATTCAGAGATCAAGTAATGGGACAAAATATTTCGACGGTTATAAATGAAAAATCACGATTTAACGGTTATTTCAACTCTGATTTTGATGATTTTTAACAGCTCCACTCCTTGACCCTATATGAATACAATGACTTAATTTGATCTTCAATTTAAAATATTTACACTCGTGGATACCACAAAAACTTATGTTATATTTAATAAAAGTATAAATAAACTCTTAATTGTTAGTGAATATACAACGATCCAACCGTCAAACTTGTTTGTTTATACTTCAAGATCATATACGCCAAAAATCGGAATAACTAAACATTTAGAGATCAAGTAATGGGACAAAACATTTCGAAGGTTATAAACGAAAAAATCACGATTTAACTTTGCACGACGAACCACACTTCGTAGCGCAATACTTTGTATAACGAAGTTTAGTTATTCGTCTTGCAAAGTCATGCAAAGATTTTTAAAATAATTTTTTTAAGACTTTGCGCGACGAACTACACTTCGTAGCGCAATACTTTGTGCAACGAAGTTTAGTTATTCGTCTCGCAAAGTCATGCAAAGATTTTTAAAATAATTTTTTAATTTTATTTATTTTTGTAAAGACTTTGCGCGACGAACCTGCAATACTTTGTGCAACGAAGTTTAGTTATTCGTCTCGCAAAGTCATGCAAAGATTTTTAAAATAATTTTTTAATTTTATTTATTTTTGTAAAGACTTGCGTGACGAAATACAAGTTGTCGCACAAGACTTTGTGCAACGAAGTTTATTTTCGTCGCACAAAGTGACTTTGTGCGACGACGTGTGTTTCGTTGAGCAAAATTTAGTCGCGTAAGACTTTTCGCAACGAAGTTTTGACTTTCGTCGCGCAAAGTGACTATGCGCGACGAATTTTGTTTCGTCGAGCAAAAGTTGCTCGCGCAAGGGTTTTTTTTTACTAGTGTATCACACTTGTTAGTATCACACGTGGCGTTGGATCTTCCGGTGTGTGATAAAGTAGTCTGTGCACGTAGCACATGGTTTGGTTGGGCCACACGTGGCGTTGGATCTTCCGGCGTGTGGGCTCATTGAAATATTGGTTACCTTGCCACACGTGGCGTTGGATTATCCGGCGTGTGAGCATGTACGATTATGTTATTAGCTTATCACACATGGCGTTGGATTAGCAGGCGTGTGATAAAGGATTCGTGTATTTGGGTTACTGTTATTTTACTATGAGTGGCGTTGGACCTTTCGGCATGTAGTAAAATAACAGGGAGAGGAATAGGAGATTATGATGGGTATGACAAGATTTAAAGAAAAGGGAAAGGGATAATACTAGAATTATTATTTTGTATTGTTGTAATTGATTGTATGTTGTTTGAACCGGGATTTTTGTGGAAGAACTACGTGTGGCTTAATCCCTCAGTAAGGGTACGTAGGTAGCCTAGGGTCCCACCCAGGTGCAGTCGTGATATAAAGATATTTCTGGAACTCTAATTTAGTCTTTTGGATCCAGTCTAACTTATTTTGGGTTTTGGTTGAGTTTGGTGTCGACCTTGTTGTTGGTTTTAAAGCTCGATTGAAACCGACACTTGATTGAACGAATATTCTTTTTCCCATTGGATTAAGTGAGGGTTGTTAAAGTGTGGTTGTGGCCAAGACAGGTTTGAAACCCGTTTTGGATTGTTGTATGATTTGGGGCCGAGAGCTTAAACTACTTGTGATTGGGTTGGGTTGTTAAACATTGCATGATGGAAATTTAGAAGTTATTTTATGTTAATTATGGTGGGCATGCATAATTTAATTCGAGTTCATTATCTGCTTTGTTAAATCTCATTATTTGACTTAAGAGCTTCGCTGGTGGTTCTGTTTTTGAATTATTGAAGGCCGGAGGCTTAGTTTGTAAATTGCTTAAAGGTTAACTTGTGCATGCTGCTAGTTGTGGATATTAATTGTGTTTTTAACAAGTTGAAAATTTTGGGAAAATTCCAATTTACAGGGGAGACTCTCCCGAAATCTCGTGCCCCTTTTCCTTATTTTGAAAAAGAGGCGTTAGTATTCGTAAGTGGGCCTGGCATCGGGGTGATGTCGGAAATTCCACAGAATTCGTCCGGGGTTCCGAGGAAATTTGGGGCGGGTCTTGTCATATCTCAGTGGTAGTACATGAAAAAGAAGTTGGGATGAGAATAATCAAGTACATAGGCTTGGTGAAACCTTTCTGTCTGCACAAGGTTTCCATGCAGCAACCTGCCTATATGGTTCTTTCCATAAAGTTGACAACTCTGGCTTAAACTCTTTCTAAAGCAAAAGATTTAGGTGAGGAAAAAAAGGAAGATCCAATAATCAAATATAACAAAATCCGAGTCAAAATACTATAAAGTTATGAAGCAAACCTCTGCAAGGGCGCCTTTCGTTAACTTTAGAAGTCGGTCATACATCTGTATTGGTGCTTTTTCTTTCATAAGGTAGGCATCCCTGTCATCCTCCTTGTTGGAAGTTTGAAAGCAAATGTCCCACATTGGAGAAACCAAAAGGTTCCACATGCTTTATAAGCATGAAACCTTAACACCAATTAAATAAAGATTGGTGGGCTGATGGGCTTGACGGTTGGCTTGCTTTATTAATAATAATATTTAAATAATCAAGACTTGGGCCTTGGGGCTTGGGGCTTGGGGCTCTTAGGGTCTCTTCAAAATAGCCCGAAAATAAAATAAATATTTTTATTTTTATATTTCGGATTTCTTTTAGCAGAGGTTAGATTCAAACTAAAAGACTTATCTTTTTGTTTGAATTTTGAACAAGAATAACTACTGTTAACTGCTATTTTGAAGGGGTGCGAGTCTGTTATAAAAGCACAAGTCCTATGCCATAATACGATCATCTTTTTCCATCCATTTCTTACTGCATTAAATTTACATACTGTATTGGAGAGAAGCACACTACCGTTCGCCAGAATCCAAGGATCCAGTGCTGGACCCTTGGATTATAGATAGTTGAATCATGGGAGATAGACGCCTGTTGAAATTCAAGCATTGAGAAGAGGCGAAATTCTGTCTTTAGGACATTGCGAAATACGCAAGCCTCTATCTACAATAAAAGTCAGTTTCCTGTATTTACTTTCTATTTATACGTTTATATTAATTCTGTAGTTTGCTGCTGTCTACAATATAGAATTGTATATTATCATTGTGATCTTATAATACAAGTCATTTACTAATTTTTTCCTAACACTCCTTTGGAAAAAATTGTAACAGATTAAAAATGATGACAAATGGCATCCGATTGCATATTCATGAGTTGGTAAACAGAAAAGCTAGAAAAATGGAAAATGGAGGAAACTGGACTCATCCTTGAACCTATGAATGAAGATTTTTGTAGCTTTAACCAATACTCATAACATATGGAAGTATGCTTAAAGTGATTGCTGCTAATTTTGACTGCTAATTAGTAAAAGGAGCATGCATACAGTATGATCAAATGTCGTACCTTAAGGACAGGAAGTTTTCTTATAGCTGAACTATTCTGAAGAACCATAGAATCTAAAATAGACACTGTGGGAACCGAATTAAATCACCCTTCCATTTGGGGATTATTTGACCTAATTGGGAGTTACTCAATATAATTGGGAGTTACCCAATTAAATTGGCAATTACCTAATTAAAATGGGGATTGATTTGATTCCTACCGTAATTAGGGATTTGATTTAAATCAAATAAATCAAATCCCTAATTAATCAAATCTCACCTAATCAGGGAGGAATAATTCCTTTCCTTCTACGGAATTATTTCTCTGAAACCCTAGCCTCCGAGGCCCCTATAAATACCTAGCTACACACAAGGGTTAAGGTACGTCTAAATTCCTACCGAAACTTTGCAGAAATTATCCTTCACAAACCCTAGCCACTATATTCTTTCTCTCCCTCACAAGAGGCTCCGGCCACCCAGTTTTCCTTGAAATACCCAACCTAACTTAGGCATCGGAGGGCCTTTGGCCAACACCCCCCGAGTGTGGTCCTTTTACTCCGATCTGTTTTGCAGGGAGAGAGAGGTGTGAAGAAGACGAAGGAATCTTTAGGCGAATATTCCCGTGGGAGGAAATTTGCTCCCACAAATTGGTGCTTTCGGTGAGAGCCCGAAATTATACTCAAAGCGTGCTCCAAATTCATTTTCCACACTTTTTTCCAATCAATCATGGTCGATACAAGACGTTCGAAGAGTAACACCACCATGACGGGCCCGTCTCATGGTTTCGTGGTGGAAGCCTCTCTGCAACCTCACGGAATCGTGGCTGCCAACGCCTTGCGCCCGCCTCCTAGCGCTTTGCAGCTACCTCCAACTGCCAGAATTGCAGAACAGCCGCCGCAGACAGCTGCTAGAATTGTAGAACAGCCACCACATGGTCCTGTGACCTGCACAGCCTTGCAGCCACAAGCGCCAATGGCCGGAGCTGCTCTGCTGCGCCATCGGAACACAGCAGCAGCCACACCACTCAGCTGCTGGATTTGCTGCACAGCCCCACGGCTACTTCGACGTTGTCCCAGTCTTGGAGCAAATCCATTCTCTCCCTCCTCTGCCACCACACTTGACGTATGCACCTGTGTACGTATCTAATGGAGCCCTAGCCCATATGCCATTGGGCCCGATGCACACCACTAGTCAGGTGGACCTTAACTCACGGGTTGATCAACTCACACAAAGAGTCGACGATCAGAACAACCTGATTGGCCAGCTACTCAGGCAGATCAACTTGAACCAAGGCCCTAACCTTGGACCCCATGACGAGGAGAGGAGGATGCACGAACATGTCAGCGAGCAGTTCGAGAGGTCTCAAACTGGTCAGGCAAGGGCAAACGGGCAGGGGAGAGAACGAGATCGTGCTGGCGAGACACAGACATCTGCAAGTCGTACTCTGAGCCGGTCAATGATCCGTTCGAGGTTAGGTCCAAGGACCAATGTACGCGAAAGGCTGGGCCCACAGTCCAATGTCCATGCCCGCTTGGGCCCATAAGGAAGTAACCAATCCAGGCTGGGCTCACAAGGAGCTCGAGTTCGTGAACAATCGCGTGACAAGCGCAACGATCGACGCTCACCAGCACGCTCGAGGACCAACACACGGCAGCAAGCCGTAGAGGACTCCTCACAAGCTCAATCTCCTAATCTGCCCCACGGGCAGAACAACCAAGGGGATCGACCCTTAGGAACCGAGGAGGAAGTTAACCAGCGGCGCTCGAGACACCGAAGACATCGACCTGAACCACTACCCCTGCGGGCAGAAGATGTCGGGAAGTTAGTGAATGACCGACTCCAAAGTCTCCAACTTAAAGGAAGCACGGATGAGGCCCTGCTCAAGGAAATTGCTCGAGTCGACTGCTCACCCTTTACAGACGAGGTGGAACGAGCTGCACCGCTGAAGCAGTTCACAACGCCATCCATCACTCCGTTCAAGGGAGACTCCGACCCTGAGAGCCATTTGAGGCACTTTAAGAGTGCCATGATCCTGTACAAGGCAGACGAGGCCCTAATGTGCAAAGTGTTCGCGATGACTTTGCGAGGAGCAGCTCAAGACTGGTTCCACACTCTACCGTCAGCGTTGATAGGCAACTTCGAGGAGTTCGCCCTCATCTTCACAAAGGAGTACACCTCCTACAAGACGGTCAGAAAGCATGCAGACCACTTGTTCAACCTGCACAAGAAACCAGATGAGTCTCTTCGAGACTATCTTAGACGGTTCAGGGCTGAGAAGGCGAACATCATAGGATGCAACGACCAAGTGGCATCCTCAGCTTTTAAGAAAGGCTTGCCAACCGAACATGAACTGTATCGTGAGCTGGCCATAACTCCAAGCCAAACCTTGGCAGAGGTCTTCGCGACGGCAGAGCACTACGCACTTTGGGACGATGGTCGTATCGCTGCGAAGAAAGCCAGCAAGCAAGCTGATCACCCGCCAAAGCAGGCGAGCCAAAAGAGCAACAAGTTCGAGAACAAAGCCCGAGACAAGCGCAGATTGCGGCCCCAAGAGGGAGGCTCAGAAGCAGGAACCTACACTGAGTTTACCATCCCGATCCACCAAATCCTAGCACAAGTGAAGGACAAGCTGTGGGTGAGGAGACCGCCGCCACTGAGGGGAGACCCGTCTAGGAGGGACACCAGTAAATATTGCACATTCCACGGAGAGCATGGTCATTACACCAACAACTGCAATGCTTGGAAAAGGCACCTTGAGGAGTTGGTCAGGGAAGGTCATTGCACGGAATTCGTCGCAAAGAAAGCCATCCAGCAGATTGAGGATCGTGATGCGACTGCCAAGGAACCTCCCCAAAAGGTCATACAGATCAACACCATTCTAGCTGACTCCCAGGAGTCCGGGCTTACCACCAAGGAGCGCAAGAGAAAGATCGCGCAGGCGACTTATATCTCCCAAGTCACAACGGGCGTACCAGTCATTGCAGATACACCCATCATCGGCTTTCAGAAGAAGGACTTGATAGGGCTTGACCTGCTGCACAACGACGCCCTAGTAATCTGCATCCAAATTGAACAAGCTGTGATCGAGCGAGTTCACGTGGACGAGGGAAGCGCAGCCAATATTTTGCAACTATCTGTTATCCAACAGATGGGATTAGAGCCCAAGATCAGCAAACTTGCCAAATCACTCACCGGCTTCAGTGGGGCCACGTCAATCACTATTGGAACAATTGACCTAGACATCCACTCACCCCCAGTGGTCTGCTTGCAAACCTTCATGGTCATCGACGAGGTCTCTCCCTACAACGGGATTTTGGGCCGACCATGGATCAGCAAGATCGAAGCCATCACATCTGCTCTACACCAGAAGATCCGCTACCCCATCCCTGGAGGCGGTATCGGGCAGATCAACAGTGACCAAGCCATGGCAAGGAGATGCACAGCCCAAGGGCTCAAGAAGAGCAAACAGCTGCAGTTCACACCAGTAATGCAGGCTATTGACGTGGCAGGAAACACTCCCAGCAGACAAGCCAGCCCGAACGGGAAGGGAGTTGCTACTTCAAAATAGCAATTAAGAAGCCAGGATCAAGGCGAGGGAATTAGCCCGGAAGATGACGTTGAGTTAGTACCCCCTGATCCTGGCCCGTCAGACAAAGAAGCGTAGATCGGCTCGCGCCAAAATCCAGACAAGAAGGATCGAGACGAGGGAATCCGCCCAGAAGGCTCCCTTGAACAAGGTTGGAAGCTTGAGGAAGATGTTGAGTTAGTATCCCTCGATCCTGACCAGCCAGACAAAAAAGCGAAGATCAGCTCGCGCCTAAGCCTAGACGAGAAGGTGGAGCTGACCACCTTCCTCCAAAAGAACAAAGACATGTTCGCATGGTCGCCATCTGACATGCCTGGCATCGACTTGAACATTATCTGCCACCGACTCCATGTCAACCCTGCCAGCAAACCCGTGGTGCAGAAGAGACGTAACTTCACTCCCGAGCGAGTTGCAATCATCGAAGCCTAGATCGATAAGCTTCTAGCTGCCGGCTTCATTGAAGAGGTCTCACTATGCCAAATTTCACTTTTAGCAACACTACATAGGCATCGGTAAATAATGAAATCGATGCTATTAGTAAATTATGCATCGATTTCAAAAATAACGATACTAAACAGGCATAAAGACATCAGTTCAAATTTTTGTATTTTTATGACGATGCTTTTATTACCATTTAGCATCATCTACATAACCACAGATGCCTAAAGTGGTTAGTTTATTTATTTATTTTTAAGTGGGACATTTTTTGGTAACATCCTCCGATGCCTAAAGTCAAGTCAACCATAACCCAAAATTTTCACGCTCTCCCTCGCAAATTGTCACCCCCAATTACTTCGTCCACTTCCAGAGCCCTCTCTGACCCTAACTTGAATCACTCTCTCTCTACCCAAAACCCTTTCTGGCTCTATCTGATTCCAAATCCCTTTTATTCTCTTTAACCCCAAACGAGCTCATTCTTTCTCATCTAGAAATCCTCTTCGTTCCCAAACCCTCTCACGACTGCAATCGCAAGGTAACCCTAACTCTCTCTATCGCTCTCTTATTTTCCAGATGCTATAAAAAAGTTCTTTCAATTTAGCCTTGTGGAACCTCACGGCTGCACCCCTAATTTGATTCCCAGAAAGGCAAGAGAGGTGCTGTGGATCCTAAGGCTGGAGAAATATTGAAGGATTTTGCACAAAAAGATCTGGATAATGAGTTCAACAAGGTTGATGATCTGAAGAACGAGAGTAATATTATTAGGCTGGACTTGGACATGGGGTTCTTCAAAGATCACAAGGAGGAAGTGGATTTGGAACTTCGACTTGGGCATCTGTAAGTGCAAAACTTCGCCTACTTGTGTGGGAATGTATCCCAAGTTAGTTTAGATTTGTTTTTATGCTGCACTTTATTTTTAAAATGAAATTTATTTTCCCCTTTCTTCTTAATTAGCTACCCAACAATGAAATCAGAGATGCTTTGAGAAGATTAATTTTTGTATGGATCTAATATTGGGTGATTACTATGCAAACCCTTCTTTTTGGCTTTTTCCTTTGTCAGTTCATTTGTTGATTTAAGCAGTTTCTAGCTTAATTAATCTTGAAATTTTCAGTTTTTATTGTTCTAATTCCTCTAGTGGTAAAGTGGGGTTACCGGTCCTTTTTCTGGTGAGCGTGCAGTAGAGTTGAATGATCTGCAGCTGTCTCATCTGGCTTTAACCTTTTTTTGTAGTTTACAAAGAGAACTTGAAGTGATCATGAATATGAGAGCTGGACCTGCAGACTTCACTAAATTCAAATGTTTTCATAAAAACATACAAAGAAGAAATTAAAGTTTCTTTAAATTATTTCAATTTATGTGCTACCAGATACTACAAAGTTTCAAATTCTTTCAAAAGTTTAATTTATATTTAGATTTTTTATTATTCATTTTGCAGAATCTAATGGTGCTTTGGTTTGTTTTTAGAAGAGGTGCCATGTGATTGGTTGAAGTTGGAGAAAATGCTGGGTGAGAGGACAGTGGGAAAGAGGTAAAAGTCAGCTTCTTATACTCTTTTTTTTTTTAAAGCTGAGTGTGGATCTGCCTGAAAATTGTGCTGCCCAAGTGTTCGATGAAAGGTCTGAACACCGTTTGAGGCAGGTGCTTTGTTTTGATTATGATTCAGAATTTTTTTCCTTTCTGATTTTAATTTTCCGTTTGAGGCAAGTGCTTAGTTTCTTTGTTGTATTTATTTTTTATTTCTTTTTGGGAGGGGGGTGGGGCGGGGGAAGGGAATAGTTATGTATTGATTTTTGGGTTTTTAATGTTCTCCGTCGTGGACAGTTTGTCTCTCTACAACGAGTATGTCTCTCCATGATGGGAGAGTCTAATGTACCACCTATAATGGGACTCTCTCTCTCTCTCTCTCTCTCTCTCTCTCTCTCTGTGTATATATATATATATATATACTTGTTGAATTGTTATTATTCTTATGATGAAAGTTCTCTGTCCATTGCACTTTTTTCTTTTCATTTTTTCTTAATGTTATGTTTTATATATATATATGAGTCTGGGTCAGTACCTGGTATCAGAGCCAAAGTCCCTAGAAGAGTTGTTAAGGCTAAGGTTCTAAATAAGTTGTCAGTTTACTTTTGGTTTTTGTGTCAAGTTTCCTTTACTCACTAGTCATCGAGTTGTCTAGCTGTCATATAGGCTCGTTAGCCGTTGCCCGGTATGCTAAGGCGTTGAGAGACCTAGGCAGGGACTAGCAACCTTGAATTAGGAGGAGAACAGAAGGAAAGCATAAAACCCAGAATATTAAAATGGCAAGCCTCAGGAGAATCTTGTCTGTCCGTTCTTCTGGAGAAGCAAGCTCAAGTAACAGTCCTAGCCGTAGAACACTAAGAGTTAAAAATTCTCAAGAGATAATCATGCGGGACGTAGAAAAGGAGTTGTGCAACTGGGATATACCCAGAGTGCCCATCACTGATATCTACTGTAAAGGATCTTTCAAGTTCAAATCTGATTACGCGATAAAAACTGTTGAAAAAACGATATCTGTCATTGATAAAAATGATAGTTTTCAGCTATTCACCCAGAGTCAAATCGACCAGCATTTGGATAGAAAATATAACTATTTGCATATAGGATTGGTGCAAGTAGCGGTGAAATCACTTACCAGAACAGGATTGCCCAGTTCAATCTTGCTTTGTGTAAGAGATGGAAGACATAGAAAGTTCACGGATTCCTTGTTAGGAATAGTCGAGTCAACCTTAGGGGAAGGACCAATATACTTTAACTGTTTCCCAAACTTTTCTGTTGCACTTTCCGACGTAAATGTCTTGAAAGCTCTGACATTGAATATTCAAACTCAGGGTTATGATATGGACCCAGGATCCCAAAATCTAGCGATCATTTATAGGGTTTCATATAAGGTTATGAACACTGTTTGTCCCAAAGCTAAAGATTTAGACAATAAAGGTGAAACCACCTTGTTCCAAACCAACCTTGAAAAATCAAACGTAGCAGTCCCAAAAATGATAAAGTGGAGTGATATAACCCTACCAGAAAAGTGGATTTTAGATGAGGTAGTCCCAAAGAAGCCCCTTGAAAATCAAGAACCTACTCGGATCTCCCAATTCGCTGATGGAGAAGTAGAAATACAATTCTCCAACGCTAGAAAAACTAGAATTGATTTAGCACCCTCTCAGTCTAACCTAGAACCACATAGGTCGAGTACCTCTAGGATTGACCTAGCACCTTCTAGATCCAACCTAGAACCACATAGGTCAAGTACCTCCTCTGATATAGCCTACGATCTAGACCATGACAAAATGATCTTGGCAGGGCTTAGGAGAACCCAGGAACAGATACAAAGGCCAGCTTACAGGTTTGAACAAACCCTTCAAAACCTAGGAATTAGAAGGAATCCGCCTCAACCCGAGCCGTCCTTCTCGGATGTAGAGTTTGAAATAAATATGTTGAAATCCTTTGAAATAGAACACGAAAAGATAAAAAGGAATTATCTGAGTGTTGAAAATGTTAGTAAAAGAATCTGGTTTGAAACAGCCTTTCAGAAGCATAGGCAAGATCATCTCTGGAAAGCCCATACCGCCTTTATGAAAGAAAAGAAATTCAATTGTTTCTTCTTCACGTGGTTAGATTGGTGTGCTCGGAAATATGACATTCCTGAATATAGGAGTCATATAGAAATGATAGGAAGCCCGTTCACGACTTACACTTCTAAAGATGGGAAGTCAGTAAAAGCCGTGCATCCACCCGAGATAGTACTTAAGCAGAAAGATATGATAGCTGCCCCCTATAAAGAAACCACTTTCCTTGATGATAGCGCCAATAATTTTCGCACAGCTAGCAAAGAGGATATAGGCGCAGTTATTCAGCAGAATAATTACACTAACCTGTTTCTGCAGTCTCTAGGAAAGCAAGTCACTAGGATTGAAACGTCTGTTTCTGCAAAGGAACAGAAATCCGACCCAGGTCCCTCAGAAACTAAGAAAACCAAAGAAATAAGTGGTCAAGTATTCTTCAAACCACCTCCCTCTTTGGATAATAAAAATTTTAAGATGGGAAGAACATTGTCAGAAGATGAAAATTTTGTTGACATCCTGGCAAAGAAATTATCAGAAGTAAAATTGTCAGACAAAGGAAAAGGTCCTCAGTTGGTTGTGATTCTCATGGTTTGATATGTCACTGAATGTTCTGAAAGTCTGTTATGTTTTGGTTGTATTTTGAAGGGGAGTTGGAAGCTGCAGTTAGTGAATTAGCAGATAGTAATTGTCAACTAGCAACTCTTAAGGCAGAGAGTGATGCTGCAAAAGGGGCAGTTTTCCCAGTCCTAAATTTTGGGAACAAGCATGTTGATAGGGTTAGAGATAAGCAAAAAGATCTGATATATGGAGTCTACCCTCAAGGAGCTAATGGTATTGTGCTGCCTTTTATCTCGATTCACTTCTGAAAGCTGATTTTGGAAGGGGTAATCATGTTAATTCGAGCTCTGCAGGACCAAGCTTCGAGTCGTCTAATGGACATAAAAGGCCTTCATGAAGAAAGGATAAAAATATTACAGCAGTTATCTGGTTTGCAGGTTATTTTACTGTGCTACTATGGGCTTTTTCTATGTAAATGCGAGTTCAACTTTACTCTTCACTTGCATTTTTGAGTTCTTATTTAGTCTTATTTGAATTAGTGAGCTTGTCTTATTTGACTCAGGTTTTTTGTTAAGTTTATTCGTGAATAAGTACCACTTTTAAGTAGCCTGCATTTTTGGGATAAAAATTAAAAGAGTAATCTTTGAGCAGTAGTGTTGGTTGTGTCTCTACCTTGTTTTCGACATGCATAGTAGATTTATTATGTTGGTGGGTATGTTTTGTGGATTTGTTACATTCCATTTGATAGTTGGATCTGCTGAAAGTTTCACTTGGTATGCACTTACACTCGTATTTATATAATATTAGATATCAGTGGCTCTTGGGTTATAAAATGGCTGCGTCTACTTTTCTTATGTAATATTAGATATGATTTGTTTAGCTTCATCAACTTTTTCTTTCCCCCATTATTTAATGTAGGTTCAAGGTTTAAAGGAGAGTGAATCAGAGTTAAAAGATGATTTTGGAAATGTATAGACATGAGTTGACTGATCCAAGGTAAAGTGCCTTTACAGTGTTTGGTGGTTTAGTTATGTGCAGCTTTCATTCAAGTACTTTGCAAAGAATGGCACTTTTTGAATAGCATCTATTCAGGAGTTATCAAAAGAATTTTAAAATTGTCTTGCATTTTTTGATATTAAATTGTTTTTATCTATTAACTAAATCAATGCAAGTTTTGTAAGGTATGCAGTTGGGTTCCCCATAATTATTCACAAGTGAATCGTTAAGGTCTCATGTTCGTTTATTTCCGCTTACATGATGCTGGCTTCAGTTGAACAATGTCATAACTCAATTGTAATAGTTACATTCTACATATGCTTATTTTTCTTTTTCAAGTATAGAGCTAGACGGAACAGCACGTACACTCACATGGGATTGGATGAGGTGCAAGAAGAATTGGCAACTCATGTCCTAGAATGGCTTTTTGATTGAGCTAAACATTCTTTCATTTTACATGTCTTTCTAGTTAGTATTTTGCTTATATATAGACAAGTACGGATAATTTATGGTGTAGGGTTGGAAAAATTGTGATTTGGATGGGACAAGTATGGATCATTCAAGTATTTTGCATATATATAGACAAGTATGGATATATTTAAATTATTGTTTATATAATATTTTTTTAATGAGCAATGGCAACACAACATGATTTGGAAATGATGCATTTTTTGTGTACTAAGACAGTAACCAAGTAAAGTGTGATGTGAAACACGCAAAATACCTACACTTTCCTTACATAAGTGATGCCGATTGTTTATCACAACTTCAGTTTTCTATAAATAACTGGAGTTGAAAGATAAAAACAATAACCAAACATCTATGATCACAGATGCCTAAAATTAGAAGTAGCATCATCATTTATATAACAAGCAGCGCTATTGGAGGCTTTTCACGACCACAAAATAGAAAAAGCGATGACTTATAACATAATTCGCAACATCACTATTTGTTTCTGTGATGTTATAATTGATAATACGCATCAGTGTAGTAGATACCACTGATGCTGTAATACCTCTTTAGCCTCCTTCCTTTTGAAACTACTGATGCTGTTTCAGGTTTAGGTGTCGGAGGTCAACGTTTTTTTGGCACACGGAAATCATTTAGGCATCGGATTTTACCAAATATCCGATGTTGTAACTACAAAAAGGCTACGGATAATATCCGTTGCCTATTACATAGGAATAGGCAACAGGCTTGAATACCACGGTATTTATGGGTAATAGGCAACGGATTTTATCCGTTGCTAAAGGCCTTTTTTGGCATAGTGTCTCCTACTCAGAATGGCTGGCCAACGTTGTACTGGTGGCGAAACAAGAAAAGGGCAAATGGAGAGTTTGTGTCGATTACACCGACCTTAACAAAGCTTGCCCTAAAGACAACTTCCCATTGCCGAGAATCCACCAGCTCGTGGATTCAACTTCCGGCAATCAGCTGCTCAACTTCATGGATGCCTACTCCGGCTATAATCAAATCCTAATGTACGAGGATGACAAGGCGAAGACTTCTTTCATCATAGAGAGAGGGACCTACTGCTACAAGGTCATGGATTTTGGGCTGAAGAACGCTGGAGCAACCTACCAAAGGCTTGCGAATAAAATTTTCAAGGAGCAGATCGGCAAAACCATGGAAGTCTACGTGGATGACATGCTGGTCAAAGCCCCTAAGCGAGCAGACCACATCAAGAACCTCACTGAGGCGTTCAGCCTGCTCCACCAGTATCGCATGAAGTTGAATCCAAGTAAATGCACGTTCGGTGTATCGTCCGGCCGATTCCTGGGATACCTAGTAACTCAACGAGGTATCGAGGCGCACCCACGCCAAATCAAGGCCATTCTCGAGATGAAGTCACCTTCAACAGTAAAAGAAATACAAAGTATGACGGGCAAAGCAGCGGCCCTCAACCGATTCCTCTCGAGATCCACCGACAAGTGCAGACCATTCTTCAAGGCTTTAAAGAAGGGGCGAAGAGATAATATGGGACGAGGAGTGCAAAGAAGCTTTCCAGAATCTAAAGACTTACCTCACTTCACCTCCCCTGCTCTCGAAGCTAGTTCCTGGTGAAGACTTGTTCGTGTACCTGGCAGTGTCCAACTCAGCCGTCAGCTCAGCTCTCGTCCGAGAAGAACTGGGGGCCCAACATCCAGTATTCTACACGTCAAAAGCCCTTCTCGATGCAAAGACTCGCTACCCAAAATTGGAGAAGCTCATTTTGGCCCTTGTAGTTTCCGCGAGAAAGCTACGACCCTACTACCAAGCTCATCGAGTCATCGTCATTATCGACTTTCCTTTGAGATCAATCCTGCACAGCCCTGACGCGTCTCAACGACGCATGAAGTGGGCTATAGAGCTAAGCCAATACGACCTCCTCTACCGGCCGAAGACTACAATAAAAGCCCAGGCTTTAGCAGACTTTGTCGTAGAATTCACGCCATCGGTCGAAGAAGAGAAGCTGGTCAGCAAAAAGAAGGAAAGTTCGAGAGCAGACGAGACCTCCGCTGAACCTGACCAACCTAGAGACATGTGGCAGTTGCGCGTAGACAGAGCGTCGAACCAAAAAGAAGCTGGAGCAGGCGTCGTCATCATCACTCCGGATGGAACCCTATTGCAGCAAGCTATCACGCTTGGCTTCCCAGCCTCAAACAACGAGGCAGAATACGAGGCATTGCTCGCTGGCTTGCGCTTGGCAAAGGAGCTATCAATCAAGAAGCTGGTCACCTACTCAGATTCCCAGCTGATCACAAATCAAGCCTCAGGAGAATACATGGTGAAGCACCCAAGGATGATCTTGTACCTTGACAAAGTCCAAGAGTTGTTGAAGGCGTTTCCTACCTTCATCATCCAACAAGTGCCTCGAGCAGAGAATGTGCTGTCTACCGCGCAAATCTCACGGCCTGGAGTTCCGGGCCGAGGGGATATGCGTTGACACACGGCTTCCTGCTTTTGGGTGCGGTGCGGTTGTGCGCAGGCGTGCCAGCACGGTCTACCGTGTGTCGAGGTTGTGGATGTGAATGGAAGTGGTCGAGTGATGCGCCTGTTTGGACTTGCCTTCTAATCAAACGTTTGTAGCCGAGAGATGAACTAATCTCGGCTGTCAGGTTCACGGCCTGAGCTACAAGGCCGTTTAGTGGTGGTGCTGATGGTGGGTTTAGGGCGTTGCTCCGGCGCGCTGCTCAGTGAGCGGCGGTCGTATGATATATGGGGTGAATGAGCGAATAACAGAGATGGTGCTCCGGCGCCTTGAAAATCAATGGTCGTATGATATATTGATGAATGGATTTTCCTTACAAACTAACACTACTCCTAGGAAAGCAAGTAAAGATATTGAAAGTGCATTACAGGAAAATATAAGTTGCTTCGTGGGAGGCTTTGGTTTGGTGTTTGAACCTTTTGAATGTAGCTCGAGCCTAGTATTTATAGGAAGAGTTCCTGGATGAGTAATCGAGGCTGAAAACCTGCTTAGTGGAGCCTGATTAGCGCAAGTGGGTGGTCCAATCGACATTTGGGATCGTGAAGCATGGTGGTGTGACTCCGTGAATCCTGGTGAATCTCGGCCGCCGCCCTAATCGTGGTTTCTGCGCAACTGGCCGTGGGGACGCATTTATTGCTCTGATAGTTAGTCACCCAATCTCTCAAGCTGCAAGAATTCTTGTGAGAATGTCTGCGTCTAATCACTCTGCTTTCTGTCGCCAAATCCTGACTTCAGTCACTTCCCACCTTCCCTCGTGAATTAAATGCCTATTCTTGGCCAGTGGGTTTGCTGCCATAAACAGAGGCACTACTTCATTAAATGAAGCGTGGGACCCTGCTGCCACTTGATGATCTACTTTAATATCTTTGGCCGTAATTTTGTTCGGCCTCGGCCTCGGCCTATAATTCGAGGCCGAGATGTTCGTGCCTTAGCAACTTTTCTTTTGCTTTCAGTAAGGCCGAACATCTTGGCCAAACGCCGCGTTTAGTCCTTCGAGCGAGTGCCAGGGCCGAGGAGGAGGGACGCCTTCGGCCAGTTCATGGCCGTGATTTATCAAGCACAAACATTGCCCCCACGTCCCTGGATTCTTCGGCCTCGGCATGGGGAGGAGCCGAATGGATTCCAAGGGATGGACCCTAAGTACCCCTTCTGAAGTGATTGACAACTGGTGCATTAAATGCGCAGGCCAATCGGCTCATTTAATGCCTAAGGCACGTCTTGTAGGCCATCATTGCCCAGACTTACGCAAGGCGTCGCTTCGTTTTGTCAGAGGAAACGACGGCCTCTGGGCTTCTGACACGTCATAGTGCCCTTAATTCGCACGAGCCATCATTTTGCCTTGCTAATCGAAACGTCGGCCGCCAGGTTCTTGTCATAATTTCGCATGCTCTGAGTGCGTCGCCAGGCCGCCTCGCCTTACGAGAAACATACTTCTTTGTTTTTGAATTCCAGCACGAGTATAAAAACCTAAACTCCTTCGTATTTTCTCCACACTTCCAAAATCTCTGAGTTCATATTCTTCGAAAGTTCGTGCTGACCTTCCCCAGTTTTCTCAGCCTCCCAAGTTTGAAATCTTTCCATTACCCAGTGATCTTTCGCCCTGTTTTACCACACTCTGGAGCCTTCCTTTGATTTCTGGGCTTCATCCCCCTTTGTCTCAACCTGCCCTGATGGTCCCTATTGTAGCCCTTCCCACGAAGCTACATTTGCTGACCGCCAGGATTCTGCAGTTTGGCATGGTCCAGAAAGTTCCTCCCTGCCTGCTGCCTACCAACTGCCTTTCGTTCTGGGAAGTTGACGTGAGCCAAAATCAAGACGCGGCCGAGGTTCCCTTTTATTCCTGGAGGAAGACGTCCTCCCTCCCTGTGAGGCCGAGGAGAAACTTCAATGCGTTTAACGAAAATGGTAGGACCTGGTGCGATACCATGTCCAGAGGGACGGCCCCCCTTACGCTTACCATGTCCGGAGCGACGACCCTTGCGCTTACCGTGTCCGGAGTGACGGCATGGGATGCGGGGATACCGCCCAGTGGTGGAACGTCTGATTGTTTAGCAGGAAGACCATGAAGCCATTTGCGTGTAGACAGTAGGATGTGATTTCTCTTATGTGTGTTTGCACTCGGCCATGACCTGGCCGTTTACCTGTGAACGTGTACCTCTTTATAAACTAAATGAATAAAAATGAAGTACGAATTTTTGGTCCGTCTTTGTAGTGTTGCATACTCCACTTTTGTCATCTGTAAATCTTTATAATTCTTTCACGGCCGTCTCCCATAATGACGGGGCGTATCTCTTCAAATACTGGCCGTTGATTGGTAAGTGGTGCCATTCTTCATCCCTATCTTTTAACTGAAACGCCCCTCGGCCAAGAATTCGTTCGATAATGAACGGCCTTTCCCAATTGGGCGAGAATTTGCCGAACCGAGGGTCCTTTGTCCCGACAGGAAGCACGGCTCGCCACACTAGGTCGCCCTCGGCGAAAGTCTTTTGCTTGACCTTTTTGTTGTAAGCCCTCGCCGCAATCTGCTTCTGTGCCTGCATTAGGTTATAAGCATCAAGTCTGGATTGCTCCAAATCTTCCAACTCCTGAACCATGGCTTGCGTATAATAATCCCTCCCTTGTCCGGGCTGCTCGGTCACACGGAGAGACCGAACCCTTAACTCCATTGGGACAATGGCGTCGTGACCGTAGGTTAAGGCGTAGGGAGATGTGCCCGTGGCCGATCGTTTTGAGGTTCGATAAGCCCAAAGGGCTTCGGGGAGCAAGTCGTGCCATTCCCTAGGCTTTTCCTCGAACATTTTCTCAAGGATGCCCTTGATTACCTTGTTACTTGCCTCGGCCTGTCCGTTAGATTGAGGATAGTAAGGTGTTGAGTGGATCAATTTGATCCCCATCTTCTCGGTGTACTCTCGTGTCTCGGCCGATGCGAATACCGGGCCGTTATCGGCCATGATTGTCTCAGGTATGCCGAACCTGTGGACAATGTGGTTCTCAAAGAACTTAACCACCTGTGCGCTAGAAATCGACCGATAGGACTCTGCCTCGACCCATTTAGTGAAATAGTCGGTCGCCACCAAAATCCACGCATGTTGGTTGGACGCGGCCGGATGGATTTTGCCGATAATGTCCACGGCCCATCCTCTGAACGGCCACGGTTTAGTAACCGGGTGGAAGGCGTCGGCCGGTACTCTTTGTATGGGGCCGTAGATCTGACACTTGATACATCCCCTCGCATATTCTATGCAATCTTTAAAAATGGTTGGCCAGTAATAACCGTGCCTCCGAACCAGCCACCTCATCTTGACACCCGACTGATGGGCACCGCAAATCCCTTCTGTGATTCGGTCATAATGACCTTAATGTCTTCGGTGCTGGGACATAGGAGCAGTAAGCCGTCTGACCCCTTTCGATATAGCTCGTTTTGATAAATTAAATAACACCGAGCCCGGAAGCGCGTAGTCCTCTCATGGCTGCCGGAGGGGTTCCATAAATATTTCACTATGGGATAGCGCCAATCGTCTTCGGCCGTGCTGACCCCGTCGGTGAGCTCGGCCGATGATACAACCACGTCATCGATGTAAACTTCAACGGTTCGGCCAATGAGGTCATGAAAAATAAGGTTCATAGCTCGCTGGTACGTTGCGCCGGCGTTCTTTAGGCCGAATAGCATGACCACCCACTCATAAGTTCCGACCGCGCCTGGACATCTGAACGCTGTCTTGTGGACATCCTCCTCGGCTATGAAAATTTGGTTGTAACCAGCGTGGCCGTCCATGAAAGACAGAAGTTCGTGTTTTGCGACTCCGTCTACCAAGAGGTCTGACATGGGCATGGGGTATTCGTCCTTGGGGGTCGCGAGATTCAGATTCCTGTAGTCAGTACAAACCCTCAAAGCCTCGGTCCTTTTCAAAACTGGTACGATGTTGGCCAACCATTCAACGTACCGGGCAGTCCGGATGAAGCCGGCTTTAAGAAGCCGTTCAATTTCCTCCTTAACTTTAAGTTGAACTTCGGTCGAGAACCGCCTCAGCGGCTGTTGGAAAGGCCTAAACCCTTCCTTGATTTTTAATTCGTGCTCAACCAAACTTCGTGGCAGTCCAGGCATCTCATGGTAATCCCATGCAAAACAATCTTTATATTTATGGAGCAAGCCGATAATCTCGGCCGCTAACTCAGGGCCCAAAAGTTGGCTTTCAAAAAGAGGTCGTGGTTCGGCCTCCGACCCTACATTTATTTCTAATAAAGGGTCCTGGACTTCGGGGTAACCATCCTCCATCTCGGCGGGTGCCGTTTCTAGGTCGTCAAAAGTTAATACGTCTGTCTCGTTTGACTCTTGGAGGAACTCGATCAGGTTGATTGGTGAGTTCGACCATAAAGATTCTCCCACCCAATGTTCCAGCAATCTCTCTAGCAAGTCAGCCACAGCTGCTGCGCCTTCTTCTTTAGTGGCCTTATCTGTCATCTAAAGGCTGGTGAGGTCGATCAATACTTCGCGCGCCGAATCCTGTCGGACATTCTCGGCGCCTAACTCCAGAACCTTCTAGGCCGTCGTTCTGGTCGGTCGGCCGCTTGCATCATGGCCGGTGAGGACAACCCATCCAACGTCGTCGTCGTAAATCCGAGCTTGTATGGCGTTGGCCTCGAAAGGTTTCTCGTCGGCCGGGTGTATAGACACCTTTTGGCCGTCCCAAAAGAACAGTAGTTGGAAGAGGGAAGACGGTATGCACCCAGACCGGTGGATCCAATCACGTCCGAGCAACACGTTGTAGTCGACGCTGGACTCGACCACGTAGAAGGCCGCGACTCTCGTTTGGTCGGCCACGGTAATCTTCACCGGCAATACGCCAATGGTTTTAGACTTGTCGCCGACGAAGCTACTCATGACGACGTCGCTGGGGATGAGGTCTTCTTTCGACTTGTTCAGCTTCCTCATCAAGGAGTAAGGAAGGATGTTGACCGTCGCTCCACAGTCGACGAAAACCTTGGACACGGGCACACCCTCTATGTGAGCCGAGATGTATAACGGTTTGAGGTGTCGATACTTGTTCGGCTCGTCTCTAGGTATTACCTCGTTAAACGCTACGGCCAACAGCTCTTCCTTCGTCTTTGGCCTCTGATCAAGCTGTTCTTCAGCCACATCATCATCCAGGCCGTTGGTCTGTCCTCCTAGGGCCGAAAACTCGGATGGTAGCACTAGGACCATGTTAATGCCGATCTTCTTCGGCTCCTGCGGGTTTCCCCTACCAGCTTCTTCTTCGACCTGATGGCCGTTTTTGGCGAGATCCTCTTCCTCGACCATCCCGAGGATCCCCTCATATTCCTCGTCGGATATTCCTAAAGTGGGGTCATCCTCGGCCTCATGGCCGAAGAGAGGATCACCAAAACCCTCGATCATACGCCTTGCGGTCCCCGGAGTATCGGCTGTGGATGCTTTGATCTCAGGAGGGTCCGAGGCCTCGGCCTCCTACTCGAGGGCCCGTTTAGCTTTTGCCAATGTGTCCCTGGTTGTTAGGTAATCGTCTAGGCGGCCTACCCGAGCCTTTTCCTCGGTTGTCGGGCCAAAGATAGTGTCCGCCGGAGTCACAGTAAAATATTGGCGGAGATATTCTAAATCGCCCTTGCTGAAGGGGACTTTAGCCTCTGACCCACCGAGGTCGGGCTGATAACTTGGCAGACCCTTTGCCCTAACTTCCCTGTTTGCTTGGTATACGGCCTTAATGGCCGAGTCAGATCTGCTGGTGATGAGGAGCCCCTCTGCCTTTGTGTTTTTTAGGGCCAACTCTACGATTTCACGGCTTTCAGGGGTCATGCCGTATAGGTCCGTGGCCGAGTGGTCTTTATGGAATTCCATGAGAAAGGACAAACCATTGGCCGAAAAAGGGGGGTCCCTTCCTCGATAGATGTCGATGATACCTTCGTCTGTCCTTTCTAGGGCCGTGGCCTTTGGCTGAACCGAAATGGCCGCCTTTCCACGGGAACTCTCGTCCTGCCTAGGGCGCCATGTTCTTGGAGGCCTGATACTGGCCGCTTTTGCCGCCGAGGAGGCAATTGGGGTGGGCGATGGCCCCTCTGCAGCCGTCATCTTCTTTTGGCGCTTGGCACCTTCGGCCTCAGTTCGGCCCTGCCCCCCGGCCGCATATGGTACCAGCGGTCATCTCGTTTGACCGGAGGTTTGAAAGTTTTAACTAGCCCAGGGGCGGGCTCGTCCTTGGGGCCGATCGAGGTGTCGGGGTTTTGTGCCCCCAGTCGGTCAAAAACCGCCTTGCTGGCAGGCCGACGATCATACTGACCACCGAATCCCTTTATAGCCGTTTGAGTTGGCTCGGCGGCCTTTCTCTTGTTCTCCCGCGGCCTGGGCTGACCGATCTCATGCTTGCATCGCTCGCAGAGCAACGGCTCTGATTCGGCCAATGGCTCCTTTCCCTTTGCCGGCCGACGAACCTCCCTATACTCGGCCCGGAGTTGGGCTTGGAATCAACCTGCATAGCCGCCTTCTCCGGAAACTGGAGCTTCTTTTCGTCAATCAATTTTTGGATGACGTCTCGCACGACTACGCAGTTGTTGGTGTTGTGAGACCAAGAACTGTGGTACTTGCAAAACGTTTTCCCCTTGAGCTTGTCGGGCTTCGGAATTTTATGGCCGAAAGACAACTTGACCTGTTTTTCATCTAACAACAGGTCGAAGATAGCTTCGGCCCTTGTTAAGTCAAAAGTGTAGGCCTTTGTCTCCCGCGTCGCAAACTTGGCATCGGGAATCTTCGTGCGGCTGTTGTCTGTTTTAACAAGTCCTTTGCAGATGAAGGGTTTGTCGATGCTGACCTCGGCCGAACTCATCTCTATCTCCCCGCCCTCGTCCTCTGTGGAGTCGTCTGCTTCGGCGTAGCTGACGATGGGATTCCTGTAGTAGGTCCCCTTTGAGGCCGTCTTCTTCTGCATCTCCTCTTTTAATAAGGACGCATATCTGTCCACCTTGTTAGTCAAGTCATGCATGTCTCGGAATTCGAGTCCCTGGAACTTCTTCCGGTACTCGAACTCAAGCCCTTCTTCGGCCATCTTGACAAACTCCCTCTCTGGCAAGTTCGTCCGGCACCAGTTCTTGCATGTTTTGAACCGCTGTATGTAATCACGAGGTGATTCGTTTGTTGCCTAGCTCATTCTGGCTAGTTCGGCGACTGTTATCTCCCGATTGGTCTGATAGAAATGTTCGTGGAATATCCTTTCCATGTCAGGCCAATCCCTCACCGAATTCGCTGGGAGGTTTATGAACTATGAGAACGCCGCGCCGGTTAAGGAGTGAACAAACAAACGGAGCTTTAAGGCGTCCGAATCGGCCTCCCCACACTGGGCCGTGAAACGGCCTATGTGTTCGATGAAGGAGGTCTGCCCGTCCCCTGAGAACAGCATGAATTCCGGCAATCGATAGTTCCGGGGAAGAGGGATTCGGTTGATTTCCGACGGGTACGGCCTTATATATCTTGGCGCGTCCGGCCGCCTCTGAGCCAAGCCGTCCTCGATCATTCGCCGGACGTCTTCGAGTCGGAGCCCCTGAGGTGGTGCCTCCTGCTGGGCTGCATACTGCTGCGGGACCTGCTGCACGTCGTTTTGTGGCCTTAGTTGCGGGGCCGTTTGCACAAGGGCCTCGGCCGGAATGACCGAGCTGGTTAATGCCAGATGAGCGCCGTGAGTTTGGACTAGGTGCGCATGCGCTGACGCTGGAACGGCCGACTCGTAGTGAAGGTGAGAGCCCAGCGGAAACAACGACGCCTGTAATGGTGGTGAGACGGTCGGATTGCTCTGACCGTACTGTTGTGATGATACAGTGGTCGCGTTGCTTGGACCAGGATGGGTGTGGACGGCCGCAGTATGAACTGGGCCGAGTGGATGAATCGCAGGATGCGTGACGCTGCTGTACCCCAGTGATACGGCCAAAGCATGGAGTGGTCCGAGCACTGTCTCTGCCGAGTAGGTTGGTCCAGGACTCGCCCATGTGGACGGGGGCTGCCCCCAGCTGTTTGTCGGCGGCAAAGAATGCTGGCCGTAGCCTGATGCTTGGGTGTGGGTCGAGACGCCGAGGCTGCTGCTTTCGCCGTAAGGCTCGATTCTCTAGCGCTCTTGGCTCCTTTGTCCGGCTCTAGGAGGCATCGCGGGCGAGGTTACTCGCATCCTCTCTTGAAAAAGTGTTTGTAGCTCCGAGGAGAATCTGTCCATTGCGGCCATAAAGGATGTCTCTATCCTGTAGGCCTGCTTGGACATCAGCTCCTCCACTACTGCTTGTTCCTGCATGGACTCGGCCAAGCGATCCGTCGTTATTGGAGCCTCAGAAGTCATTTTGACTGCTTTGTTTTTGAGCTTTGCCTGTGCCCTGGTTTCTACCATAAGTTTTTGACAAGTGTCCCATCGGGCGTGCCAAAAGTGTATGCCACGCATATCTCACGGCCTGGAGTTCCGGGCCGAGGGGATATGCGTTGACACACGGCTTCCTGCTTTTGGGTGCGGTGCGGTTGTGCGCGGGGGTGCCAGCACGGTCTACCGTGCGTCGAGGTTGTGGATGTGAATGGAAGTGGTCGAGTGATGCGCCTGTTTGGACTTGCCTTCTAATCAAACGATTGTAGCCGAGAGAGGAACTAATCTCGGCTGTCAGGTTCACGGCCTGAGCTACAAGGCCGTTTAGTGGTGGTGCTGATGGTGGGTTTAGGGCGTTGCTCCGGCACGCTGCTCAGTGAGCGGCGGTCGTATGATATATGGGGTGAATGAGCGAATAACAGAGATGGTGCTCCGACGCCTTGAAAATCAAGGGTCGTATGATATATTGATGAATGGATTTTCCTTACAAACTAACACTACTCCTAGGAAAGCAAGTAAAGATATTGAAAGTGCATTACAGGAAAATATAAGTTGCTCCGTGAGAGGCTTTGGTTTGGTGTTTGAACCTTTTGAATGTAGCTCGAGCCTAGTATTTATAGGAAGAGTTCCTGGATGAGTAATCGAGGCTGAAAACCTGCATAGTGGAGCCTGATTAGCGCAAGTGGGTGGTCCAATCGACATTTGGGATCGTGAAGCATGGTGGTGTGACTCCGTGAATCCTGGTGAATCTCGGCCGCCGCCCTAATCGTGGTTTCTGCGTAACTGGCCGTGGGGACGCATTTATTGCTCTGATAGTTAGTCACCCAATCTCTCAAGCTGCAAGAATTCTTGTGAGAATGTCTGCGTCTAATCACTCTGCTTTCTGTCGCCAAATCCTGACTTTAGTCACTTCCCACCTTCCCTCGTGCATTAAATGCCTATTCTTGGCCAGTGGGTTTGCTGCCATAAATAGAGGCACTACTTCATTAAATGAAGCGTGGGACCCTGCTGCCACTTGATGATCTAACTTTAATATCTTTGGCCGTAATTTTGTTCGGCCTCGGCCTACACCTGAAGCCGAGATGATCGTGCCTTAGCAACTTTTCTTTTGCTTTCAGTAAGGCCGAATATTTTGGCCAAACGCCGCGTTTAGTCCTTCGAGCGAGTGCCAGGGCCGAGGAGGAGGGGCGCCTTCGACCTGTTCATGGCCGTGATTTATCAGGCACAAACACTCTTTACTTGTTATTATTTTAAATTTATGTTTTTTTTAAAAAAAAATAAAAAAAAAAGATTTTTCATATGAGCTGACTTATGGTAACTCCAGTGAGCACTTCCGTCAATACAGTGTCTAGGAGTTTTTTAGGCGACACCTTTGGTGTCTAAGAAGTTTGGGTTTTAAGCGGGACCATTGTGACCCCTCCAACCTTCCCGGATCCCCTGACTGTGTTTTCTGAGGCCCTTAACTGGTCATCCGTGAGTTTCTTGTATATTCGTGTGTTTTTAAATTAAGTTTTTTATTTTTTTTATTATTTATTTATTTATTTATTTATTTATTTATTTATTTATTTTCTTTGTTTTCTTTTCTGTATAGTCTTTGTTTTTGTTTTGTTAAGTTAGTTTATGTATTTATTTACGTGGTATGGTTAGTTAGTTTATTTCTGAGTGTTAAAAAAACACATTTTTATTTCACTTGAAACGCTGCATTACAAACAAAGAAAAAAGTAAAAAAGTAAATTTAAAAAATAATAATAATAATAATAAAAAAACTAATAAAACAAAACAACAACAACAACAACAACTTCTTCATCATCTTCTTCATCTTCTTCATCTTCATCATCATCATGGCTTGCCTCTATTTTCTCGCACTTGTAGAATCTGCAGCAGCTCTATATGGTCCTCATTTTTTCTTTGCAGTGCTTCCACATGCTGATTGGCACAGTAGAGCAGCCTCTGCAAGTCCGCCACCTGAGCCTTCAAGGAGGCTACCTCCTCACTCAGAGCTCCACACTCTCGCGTTCTTGCTAGTAGGCGCAAGCCCATATTTGTGGCCGAGACCGCGTGGAGCATGGTAAAAGTGTGGGACTCCTCCACTGCCACCTTGTCAGACCTGTGCGCTATATGCCAATGATCTGCCGCTGTGAGCTTGCTGGCAGTCATGCCTTCCGGCAGTATTACCCTACTCGGCACCGCCTCAGAGAAGTTTGAGGCCGAGCCATGGTGATAAGAAGAGTTTGGGAAGACAAGGGTTGGAGGAGCCCTTATTTGGGCATTCGGTGGTGCAAGTGATAACTCAAGGTGAGTGCATGAGGATGCCATTGTTTTGTTTATGGATTTTTTTTTATGGTTTTCCTTGAGTTTGCAGGAAGAAATGCAGGGTATCATCCGCTTGCCGAGGTGTGGTTTAAATAGACATATGCTGATGAGGGAGTTGACACCATTTCGGATTTCCCGGGCATGCTCGACCTAATCGCTTCAAGGGGGAGCACCTTTACTTTCACTTTACTTTTCTTTTTACTTCCGTGTTTTCTGGTGGACAGCCCGACAGATAATTCACATCTCCTACATGCCACCACGCGCCATGCAGAAGCTGAGGGACATTTGTGGGAACCGAATTAAATCACCCTAGGTCAAATAATTCCTTCCATTTGGGGATTATTTGACCTAATTGGGAGTTACCTAATTAAATTGGGATTGATTTGATTCCTACCACAATTAGGAATTTAATTTAAATCAAATAAATCAAATCCCTAATTAATCAAATCTCGTCTAATCGGGGAGGAATAATTCCTTTCCATCTACAGAATTATTCCTCTGAAACCCTAGCCTCTGGCCACACACAAGGGTTCAGGTACGTCTGAATTCCTACTGAAACTCTGCAGAAATTATCTTTCACAAACCCTAGCCATCATATTCTTTCTCTCCCTCACACAAGGCTCCGGCCACCCGGTTTTCCTTGAAATATCCAACCTAACTTAGACATCGGAGGGCCTTTGGCCAACACCCCCGGGTGTGGTCCTTTTACTCCGATCTATTTTGCAGGGAGAAAAGGAAGCGGAGAAGACGAAGGAATCTTGGGCGAATATTCTCATGGGAGGAAATTTGCTCCCACAAGGGATACTTATTATTATAATAGTCATCAACCAGATTATTGGATATCAATAGATGATGTTTAGTTTCCTACACTACTAATAAAATCTCAGTGATTTTAGAATAACGCTTTACCTGTACAGTGGCCCTTAATATCCACGGCATTCTCCACAGTGCTGCTACAAGAATTTGCATCTAAAACCTGAAAGTACCAACAACAATAAAATTACTAACTGATCTTGAGAAAAATGACAAAATGGTTGTTTTCAAAATTTGTGAAAAATCTAAATAAGAGCAGAGATGCATGTTGGAGAAAAGAAAATTAGCAATGCCAAAACTAGCAAAGGGGGTCTTGTAATTCATTACTCAAAACGTACTAAACAATGAGAGCTAGTTTGGAACTAAAGGCGAGGGATTTGCTTCTTTTTATTTTTTTATTTTTTATGAAAGGGCTTTGCTTTAGGTTTGTGGGATAATTGGATTATTGGAGTAAACAGAAAGCATGAAGCTTCAGACCCAAAACCTAATCTTCCCTTCCCCAATGCACCAAATTCTCCATCTCTATCGAACAAGAATGAGAAATAATTATTCCTCACAATATGGAGTAGTGTAAATTAGATTTTCTGGAGGATGAATTCAACAATTGAGTTAAAATCTGGTTAAAGGGGGGCTTCAGAAAATCCCTAACCCTAGAATTGGGATATTGGGAGGGCAGGAGAGAGAGTGCCAAGCACGCGCTCAAAATCACATGGGAAAAAAACGCCAAATGAACAGAGTCTTTCAGCCCAACTGCCCAACGCTTGGGTTGCTTGTGTCCAACGCCCAAGGGGCCTTTTTTTTGGGGGGTGGGGGGGGGGGGGGGGGGGGGGGGGGTTTCTTTTGCAGGAGCCCAAGTGGTTGTTTAGCATAATAATTAATTGTTGAAATAACAAAACAAAAAATTAATTAATCAATTGTTTTTTTTTTTGGATAAGAAATTAATCAATTGTTGCTTCTTGTTGCTTCTTGTGCTTTTGGTTTGAACTCAGCTAGAAAAAATTAAACAAACAACGACTTCACGAGTATTAAATTAATTAAGTACATTTTCACACATCCTAGAAATCAATGCAATCGAGCCCTAGTATATAAATCATGAGTAATGCTACACTTACCACATTTTTATCCTACATTTCTATATCACATGATGTGGCATGTCCATATCATATACCACATCAATTAAATCTCAATGAAGTATATTTTAATAAAGAAAAAAAAAGGTGTTAATCACATACATTAGCTGATGTGGTATATACACATCAGCTGCCACATCATGTGGTATAGAAATGTGGTAAGACTAGTATTATTCATAAATCATTAGGGCAAAACACATCTCCTGTAGCATCCTTCAAAAGCTTCATCTTCATTTTACTGAGGGTGACTGCAGCATTTTGCATATTTATCCTCTCCTGTGGTGATTCTGGAGAACAAGCTAGAGCTAATCTCATAATAGTTGATAAACAATCCCACTTGCTCACAAAATCATGATCTGCCTCTGTCCCTAGCAAATTGGCATCTACCACTTCAACTATTGCATCTTGTAATATTGAATATTCAATCCATTGCTTTAAACTCATTTCTCCAACAAACATCTCATCTGTTGGCTTTCTTTTTGTGAATATTTCCATGAGAACAATACCAAAGCTGTACACATCCCCTCTTGTGGAAACTATTCCTTCAGTCCCATACTCTGCAATATGTATGTAAGTGAACTTTATACATATGATGTAATTAAATTATAAACTAACCTTCTCATAAAGATAAAGAAAACATTTATAAAATTAAAAGATAAAACCAGCTAGCAACAGTAAATCACCTGGAGCCATATACCCAATTGTGGCTAGGGTCATGGTCTGGGTAATAGAGTCTCCTCCACCCAAGAGTTTTTCAATTCCAAAATCAGCAACATGTGCAACCATATCATGGTCTAGTAGTATATTGCTGGGCTTCAGATCACAGTGGACAATGGTTATTGGATAGCCATGGTGAAGGTATTCCAATGCCGATGCAATGTCTGTCATTATATTTAGGGAAATTGGCGGCTTTGCCCCCGGCGCAACTAATTTATTCAATAATATTCCCATTTTGAAATCAAATCACAAATACCCCCTATAAAAAACTCCATATTGACAGTCTATTGCCCATCCTTCACTTAGTTTTTGTTTTCTTCTCATTCGTTGCTCTTCCTCTTCCTCCTCTTCAAACCTCACAGAAAATCCATCTCCACGAATCTCACCTAACTCCATATCCTCTTAGTCATATCTTCCATCTCCTATCTTTTCTTGTCTTCTCTCTCTCGTTCTCGCCCACGATGATGGAAACTGTCACCTCCTCAGAAACCCTAACCCACATCAGCGATGGCGACCTCACCCTCTCTCTTTCGGCCGCCCTTCTCCACCTCCATCTCTCACTCTCTGTCACCTCTTTCGACTGCCGTTCTTCCCCTCCGATTTAACAAATTTCTCAATTTTTCTCAGCTTTCCTGAAATCCATGGCATCTCAGGTACTTAGCTTTTCTGCTTTACTTTCACACCCATATGTTATTTGGGTTTTCTTCTGCTTGTTTCAATTTCATATATGGGTTGGAATTTTTGGTGCTTAATGTCACTTCAAGTCCCTCCAAGTCAAATTTGAGTGAGATTGTACATAAATTTGTTGAAACATAATTGTGGGTTTAATTTAAAATTTTATCTCTCTTTTTTTAAATTAATATTTTTAGCTTGTGTAGAGAATGTTATTTAAGTAGGATTATACAAAAACTTGTGGAACCAAAATTTTGGGATTGTGCAACAAATATTTCTCTTTTTGTCGTAACGAATATTATGCTTGAAGCTTGAAGCTTGTCCAGGCTAAAATGATTTTGAAGTTTTTCTTTTGCTGATTGAATTTATTACTGAGTTAGGTTTTTATTCTGACAAGAAAACAATTGAAGAAACACAATTATTTGGTTCAATGGTCTCTTGGTTTTATAGGAGTTGTGTGATCTAATATAAAGGAACATTCGGGCCACTAGAAAGTGTTCTGCATCTTCAAGAATCTGTTATGATCTAAATTTGTTTTGTTATGTTTTGGGATGTGATTTTTGAATGAACTACATAAATTGATATAATGAACTACTAAGTGAGCTCTCTGCATCCATAATATTGAATCAGCAATGGTGAGCTTAAGTAGAAGCAAACGCTTGATATCCAGTAAGATAATAATCGAAGTTAAATTGTGCAAAGTTATATTGTGCTTGATGTCCACCACTTACTTTAATTACACTCCTCTACAATGTAGAACACTTTTTGCAAAGTTAGATTGTGCTTGTAGAGGAATTGGATAATCACTACTACAAAAAAGGCAAAAGACGACGGGATTTAACCGTCGTGTATTGGGTTTTCAAACCGTCGTAAAATCGACCGACATCTTTTGCAAAGTAAAACTACGATGGGAAATCACCGTCGTTGTTATACCAAACAACGTCATTAACAAAAAACAACCGACGTCTGTATACTGAAAAATGAACCAAAAAATTGTCGTGGAGAAGAATAGACGACCTATTTTATAAAAAGACGTCGTGTAAAGAAATACGATACGTCTTTAAATAAATAAAATACGACGTTATTTAAACATACGACGTCCAATATATTTATATACCCGTCGTGAAATAGTTTTTCCACTTCGTTTTTTCCATTAATATTGACGTGGAAATAGCGTTGAGGGTAAATCACCGTCGTTGTTATCACAAACAACGTTATTAACAAAAAACAAACGACGTCTGTATACTGAAAAATAAGCCAAAAAATTGTCAGGGATAAGAATAGATGACCTATTTTATACAAACTCCATCGTCTAAATATATACACTACGTCATTAAATAAATAACATACGACGTTATTAAGATATAGTACGTCCCATCTATTTATATAACCGTCGTGAAATTGTTTTTCCACTTCACTTACAACATATTTATTTCTATAAAATAAACGACGTGGAAAATATGTAAGGCTCTTGACTTACGACATATTTATTTCTATAAACGACGTAGTATTTTATATACAACGTCGTCATCATGTAAAAGACAGCCGTGTTTCTCTTTTTACACGTCGTCTTTACCAAAATAATGGTCGTGTAATCTATTTGACACGGCGAAGTTTTTCAGTCAATCGCCGTGGAAAATATATTTAACGACATAAGAATAAAAAAGAGACGTGGATATTCTCATATAACGTTGTTTTTGTAAAAGAATGACGTCCAAACATCTTTTTACGTCGACAAATTTACCTCTGGATTTGAAATTACGTCGTGAATTATTTATTTTTCACTTCGTTTTTTTATATAAAAAGCGACGTGGTAAAATTTTAAGACGACGATTTTTGATTTGTTACGGACGAGTTCATGCTCTAAGACGTCGTCTTTTGTAACGTTCAGGTTCGATATCTGTCCTTTTAGACGTCGGTATTATGGTACTAGAGTCGTGTTATTTGTAATTACATGTCGGCTCTTTATGCTTCTCCGACGTGATATCGTTAATAACTGTTTCACAATACCGTCGTCTTTCTTCAATTTTACTGTGCTTTTAAACGTCGGTAAGTACAATGCCGTCGTTGAATACTCCAAAACGTTGTTTTTTATTGATAATTTTATGAAAACAGAAGTCTGTTTTTCACAGATTTATGAGGACCGTCGTTTTATAATACTGATTGTTTTGTGGCCAAAACCTACATAATGAAAGTGAAGAAAACACATTACAATTTATTACAAAATTAATGTCATACAGTAATGCTGTTTAGGGCATAAGTAATTTCATAAACTACAAGAGCATCATTCAATCCATATATCTTCACACCCATCTCGAATATTTTGACTCCCAAACTCACCCACCAATTCATCAAATGTGTCAACATTTGGCATCTCTGTAGTAAATGGCTCACACTCAATTCTCACATCACCTAAGACATCATCACCAATAACATCATTATATTCTCTATTAGGCATTGATAACACTACCGACCAACCACGATGCATCGGGTCGTCAACAAAAAATACTTGTTTGACTTGAGAAGCCAAAACAAATTGGTCATTCCTATGTCCAATTTTACTCAAATCTACAAGGGTAAATCCAAGTTCGTCGACTACAAGGCTGGAAGTACTATCTATCCAATCACACCTAAAGACTGGGATTGTAAACTTTTGGTAGTCAAGGTCCCAAATTTCTTGAATGACACCATAAAAACCCATATTTGAGAGAATTGGGTTTTTATCCTTGGCACTAGCAACTTGCGTAGTATGTGCAAGTAAATAAACTCCACTATTTTGAACTGTCCGCACATCATCTTGTGCCTTGATGTTAAATTTAACACCTTTAATAAGATAGCTCCTATATAATGGCACTGCCATGTTTGGACCAGCTACTAGCCACCTTAAATTTTCTGATACCCCATAATTGTCTCCCTCATCAAGTTCACTTTGAACCTGCAAATTAATCATATCTTAATTCAATCTAACATAGAAAGAAGAAAATTAAAAGTCCAATATGTTATTGAATAACATATACCTTGAAGTGTAGCCATTGAATGAAAGTGCTATTGTGCTTATCTTGCAGCCACTTTGTTCTCTTTCTAAATTTTGGATAAGCGGCCTTAATGTGGATCATATGTTCCCTACATGACACGAAAAATTCAAGCATTACGGTCCAAAACATATAAGATAAACATAAGGAATAATTTAAAATGGAAACTTAAAGAACATACTCGATATAAGGTAGGACTTCCTCCGTATTCTCCAAGACATATAGATGTGCTTGGTTCAACAAGTCCCGATCAACTTAGCTCACTGTGCAACCTGATAATGGCTTTGAAACTCCTATCTTCTGACTTGATGGCACTCCAATTGTACTAATATTAGATAAATGTTCAGTGCAAAATTCTACAGCTTCTTCAGCTATATAACGCTCAGCAATGCAACCTTCGGGATGAGTACGGTTCTGAACATACCCCTTTAGAACTTTCATATATCTTTCGAACGGATACATCCATCTAAAATATACTGGCCCACATAGACGAACTTCTCCGACAAGATGTACTACTAGATGAACCATGATATCAAAGAATGAAGGTGGAAAGTATTTTTCAAGCAAACACAAAGTAACTACTACATCTTCTTCCAACTTATCTAGCTTGGAAACATCAACCGTCTTTGCACATATAGCATTGAAGAAGAAGCACAAACGAGTTATTGCATACCTTGCAGGCTTCTCCAAAACAGAACGAATTGCCACATGCAGCAATTGTTGCATTAAGGTATGACAATCATGTGATTTAAGGCCAAGAAGTCTTGAATCTTGTAAAGATACAAGATTTTTTATATTTGAAGAATAACCTTCAGGGACCTTCATACCATAGAAAGAATTGCAAACCGCTCTCTTCTCTGCTCTTGACAAATTCCAAGGCCCTGGAGGCAAACGAGTACGTCTTTCTCCATACTCGGGTGCAAATCAGTTTTGACCCCCATGTTCAATAAATCTAACCGAGCAGCAATCTCATCTTTATTTTTTCCAGGGATCTCCAGCAATGTACCAATGATACTATCACAAACATTCTTCTCAATGTGCATAACATCTAGGACATGCCTCACTGGAAGGTATTTCCAATACTCAAGATCAAAGAATTTTGACTTCTTCTTCCAACAAACTCTGTCACCATCATTTTCACCTCCACCTCCCCCTTTTTTCGAGCCCCATATGTAATTAATATCTTTAACCATATGCAGCACTTCTTCTCCCGTTAATGGCTCCAGAGGTGTGCCATATTCAGGTTTCCCATTAAAAGCTTCACGTTGCCTCCTGTATGGATGATTGATTGGTAACCATTTTCTATGCCCAATGTAACAAATTTTGTGGCCATTTTTCAACCTGTGAGTAGGTGTATCATCGCCGCATATTGGACAAGCTTTATATCCTTTAACAACACAACCAGATAAGTTTCTATAGGCGGGAAAATCATTAATGGTCCACAGTAATGCAGCTCTAATCCTATCCCACAAAGATTTTAAGTCATCAATCAAAGGCTCCAAGTAGACGTCTATATCATTTCCGGGTTGTTTAGGACCGGAAATCAATAAAGTCAACATCATGAACTTTCGTTTCATGCACAGCCATGGTGGGAGATTATATGTAACTAAGATAACTGGCCAGCAACTATATCTGCTACTTAGAGAACTGTGGGGATTGAATCCATCAGATGAAATAGCCAATCTCAAGTTTCTCGGCTCATTACCAAACTCGGGCCATTTATCATCAACAAGTTTCCAAGACGGGGAATCCGCCGGATGAGACATCTGACCGTCAATTGATTTTCTAGCAGCATGCCAAGTCAAACTCTTAGCTGTCTCATGTGATTGAAATATCCTTTTAAACCTTGGAATTGGAGGAAAATACCACACCACCTTCGCTGCCACACCCTCTTTCAAGATTGAATCTTTGCCTTCCTTCCACCTTGAGAAACCACAAGTAGGACAATTAGTTGAATCTTCATACTCCTTCCTATACAAGATGCAATCATTGGGGCATGCGTGGATTTTCTCATAACTCAGCCCCAATGCCCACCAAGTCTTTTTTGCCTCGTACATAGAGGCCGATATTGTATTTCCTTCTGGAAGCAACTCGCCTTGAAGTATCAATAATTCTGTAAAACATACATCACTCATCCCATGTTTTGCCTTCAAATTATACAACTTCACTAATGCCGATAACTTGGTGTACTTTCTACAACCAGGGTACAATGGTTGATCTCCATCCCCAATCACATTAGCAAACTCATAAGGATCGGATCCAAAATCACCAAAATCATTATCATCCATCTCTATTTCTTCAGACACAAAACTGTACCTACTATGGTCATCATCTTCTTCAACATTTCTACTAGCATTAGTAGTTGGTTCCCAAGGTTCTCCATGAAATGTCCAATTCTTATAGCTTTGGTCAACTCCATTAAAGTATAAGTGATCCCTTATAATTCCAACCCCAAACAATTTCAAATTCACACATTTAACACATGGACAACGGATATGCGTTGTAGTTAGAAGATTTTCTACAGAAAATTGCAAAAATGCTTCCACCCCTAACTCATATGCCTTCGATCTTCTATCCGAGTGCATCCATGACTTATCCATCTCCGACACTATATCCTATTATCTATAATAAGGTGAAAAGACAAGCAATGACTATCACTATAGCAGATTATATAAGGTTTTAATAGCAAATAATATAGTATACAGACAACGGTTTTTAAACAACAACATACGTATTACAAATATATAGACGACGGGTTTTAAAAAAACGTCGTCTAATGCTAGCAAGAAACAGAGGCCAGCGAACTTGAACCACGACGGTAGTTAAAACGTGCGTCGTGGTATAAACATACAGACGACGGTTTGTTAAAAAACTGTCGTCGTATGCATGAAAAAGATATCGAAATCCCAGTTGATTTTCAAGAACCCAAAATATATTCAAAACACAACATATACATTAATTTTTATGTTGGGTATTAAGAACACGTATACTAAGCACGAAACCAACATATACTAAGCATGAAAACATTAAATCCATTCCCGATTCATAATAACAAAGAGTGATTAAAAGATCTGACAACATTAAATCCATTCCCGATTCATGAAAACATTAAACATTAAATCCATTAACCCATACCGTCGACAACATTAAAAAATCACAAAACCCTTTACCACAGAACTGAATATCATTCAATGAATTTACAAGCATGAGATTAGGGTTTGTACTTACAGGTAGGCAGAGCTCACAGATTATGGCCAAATTGGATTCAATGGAGTTGTAAACTTCGCCAACTTGGATTCGACGGAGAGCCCAACTTTGAATTAGAGTTGAAGTGAGAGAGCAGAGCGAAATGTTTTAGTTCACAGACTATGGCCAACTTGGTTCAGGGTTACAAGTATAAGAGTTAGAGCGAAATATGAAAATTTTAGGTTGAGGTGAAGTTTTAAGAAAGCGCGCTTTTTAAAAAACATCGACAGAAACAAAAAACAACCGTCGTTAAAAGTTTAATCTAAACATGACGCTTATTTAAAAAATGACGTCGTTGTAAATATCCTTATGACGCAAAACCAAACTATCGTCGTTAACATGTCAAAAGAAATATGATGCCTATTAAAATAATTGGGTCGTGGTATCTCCATACGTCGTAAACAAAAACAGACGTATTAGAAAATTAAATAGACAAATATACCCTAAACCCTAATAAATAAAACCTAAATTATATATATATTTTTTTAAAATAATTTTTCAAAAGGGATTAGGGTTTTATGGCCTAAAATATCTCGTCCATAAAACCCTAAACCCTAATCCCTTTTCTAAATTTATTTAAACCCTAAACCCTAAACCATTAAAGTATAAGTGATGTTGTGACTCATGAAAACATTTTTCTTTTTGGTGGTAATTTTAAATTTGTATAACTCAAACTTAATTTTTTAAAGCTTAAGGGGGAAGAAAATATCTCAATGACTTCATAAGAGTTGACGTTGCATTTTTCGGAGTTATTTTAAATTTATTATGAATATTTCGAATTAAATAGAATAAAATATTATTAATAAAACCCACAAACGACGTCGGCGTTAATAAATTAACGACGTTTTAAATCATAATAAACGACTTAATTTTAAAACAAACGACGTTTAAAGTTAAAACCATGGCCATTTTTACACAAAAAACGACGTACAAACAATTTTCCACGACCTAAACTCTTAACCTTTCGCCGTCTAATGTCAAAACAACAACGTCGTCTATATAACCAATAGAGTTGTTTGAAAGTAATTTTACGTCGCTTTTTAAAAAACTATGACATTGTTATGTGTGTACAACGTCATTTTAAAGAAACCACGGTTTAGAAATGCGCTCTTCGTAAATCATCGACGGAAAACAAAAAAAACCGTCGTTAAAAATATAAATAAACATGACGCTTATTACATCTATACCCTAAACCCTAAACCATAAAATATAAACCCTAAATTATATATATATTTTAAAATAATTTTAGAAAAGGGTTTATGTTACGCCTTAATATTTATTAACCGTAAACCCTAAACCCCAAAAATAAACCTTTATCCCCCTAAACCCTAAACCCTAAACCATTAAAGTATAAGTGATGTTGTGACTAATGAAAACATTTTTCTTTTTGGTGGTAATTTTAAATTTGTATAACTCAAACTTAATTTTTTAAAGCTTAAGGGGGAAGAAAATATCTCAATGACTTCATAGGAGTTGACGTTGCATTTTTTGGATTTATTTTAAATTAATTATGAATATTTCAAATTAAATAGAATAAAATATTATTAATAAAGCCCACAAACCACGTCGGCGTTAATAAATTAACGACGTTTTAAATCATAATAAACGACTAAATTTTAAAACAAACGTCGTTTAAAGTTATAACCATGGCCATTTTTCCACAAAAAACGACGTACAAACAATTTTCCACGACTTAAACTCTTAACTTCTCGCCGTCTAATATCAACCAAACAACGTCGTCTATAGAACCAAGAGCGTCGTTTGAAAATCCTTTTACGTCACTTTTTAAAAAACTGTGACGTTGTTATGAGTGTACAACGTCATTTTAAAGAAACCACGGTTTAGAAATGCGCTCTTTGTAAATCATCGACGGAAAACAAAAAAACCGTCGTTAAAAATATAAATAAATATGACGCTTATTACATCTATACCCTAAACCCTAAACCATAAAATATAAACCCTAAATTTTATATATATATATATATATATATATTAAAATAATTTTAGAAAAGGGTTTATGGTTTTACGCCCTAATATTTATTAACCGTAAACCCTAAACCCCAAAAGTAAACCTTTATCCCCCTAAACCCTAAACCCTAAACCATTAAAGTATAAGTGATGTTGTGACAAATGAAAACATTTTTCTTTTTGGTGGTAATTTTAAATTTGTATAACTCAAACTTAATTTTTTAAAGCTTAAGGGGGAAGAAAATATCTCAATGACTTCATAGAAGTTGACGTTGCATTTTTGGGATTTATTTTAAATTAATTATGAATATTTCGAATTAAATAGAATAAAATATTATTAATAAAACCCACAAACCACGTCGGCATTAATAAATTAACGATGTTTTAAATCATAATAAATGACTAAATTTTAAAACAAACGTCGTTTAAAGTTATAACCATGGCCATTTTTCCACAGATAACGACGTACAAACAATTTTCCACGACCTAAACTCTTAACTTCTCGCCGTCTAATATCAACCAAACAACGTCGTCTATAGAACCAAGAGCGTCGTTTGAAAATCCTTTTACGTCGCTTTTTAAAAAACTATGACGTTGTTATGAGTGTACAACGTCTTTTTGAAGAAACGACGGTTTTTCACAACTTGAAAACCTCAACAAATTTGGTTCAGCATGATCTCTGGTTTTTCACAACATGAAAACCTCAACAAATTTACAGGGAGGTTGACGGTGCATTTTTTGGTTATATTTTAAATTTATTATTAATATTTTGAATTTAATAGATATAAAGACGACAGTGTTCTATATAATTATGTCGTTGCAAGTTTTATTACACGTCGGTCACACAATTTCCATTTTTTAAAATTAACGAAAACCTATTTGAAATTCATAGGGAAAAAAAGAATGTACATTATACATAAAATTTGCACAAAAACTTGTCTAATTCTAACCAATTTTGTACAAAAACTTGTCTAATTCTAACCAAATTTGTACATTTTATAAAAATGTTTAAGTATTCTAAAATTCCTCTACTCCATATGAACACAAACAAACTCTGCCCATTCTTTCCTAACTTCTTCAATGGCTTCTTGGGGGTATGGTGCTTCATCATTTCCCTTCGCAAACTGCAATCCATAAACAAGGATTATTCTCACAGACGACGCTATTTTTCATTTACCGACGTAGTATATGTATTCAACGACGGTATTTTTAATTTACCGTCGTTGATAATATAAAAAACCACATAAAAATAAATCTGAAATTTTTTTTCTTACCTTCTTCTCAAATTCCAGGGAAGGATCCAAGATGATGTCTCGCATAAAGCGCATGACATAATACCCGCATTCGACACTGGTTGGTTGCTTTGGAGTGCCGGGCAGAGTTTTCCAAAGAGGTGCTTTACGGCCTACTCTGCCTATGTGTGAATTATACATTTTTAAAGCACTGTTCACTATGTTTTTACCGTCCTCATCCACAACTCGTTTTCCAGGCAGTGGATCCAGAAAATAGACGGTCTCCTTCTTTGCTCTCACAATGATCAAGACCCAATGACGGCTGCACAAAATAAATATAAAGGTTAAATAGTTTTATATGCAAAGCATCATACAAACGAAATCCTGTTTTTTGTTTGGACTAACCCTGGATTGTAAGGCATCAGGAAAATCTGTTCACCATCTGTTTTTTGAAGTCGATTGGCTAAGAGACGTGATCTTTCAGTTAATGAACCAGAGTCGGCACTAACTAGAGCAGGGTCGATAAAGCCAACCATGTTCACCATATTTGCAGCTTTCAAATGATCAAATAGACACCTAAATATATGAATTGAAACCATGAGTGTTTTTTTTTTTCAACATAAAGGAGAGTGTCAAATGAATATTTGATAAGGACAAACCTCAAATGAATACTGCAACCACAGTAGCCCCAATTTCTTCCATGGCAACAAATTGGTTAATATCTTCATGCAAGACGAAGGTAGGACGATCTATGCCAAACACCTCCTTCTCAATTGTAAAGGTCATAGCCTTCTCCTGAGGCTTAAGTGTCGTTTCCACATAACTACAAAGGGATTTTAAAGAAGATGGCAACTCCAGCTTTGAATAATCTGGTACTGCAGTATTCTGTTTGAAGAAATAAAGCAACATAAAGTGACGTGGTAAATAAATAAAAACGACGGTTTAAATAACAAAACGTCGTCTGAAAATAAGTTACACGACGAGGGAAAAAATACCGTCGTAATGAATACTTTATTACGTCGTTTAGAAAAAACCGACGTCTAATTCAAATGCAAAATTCATAATAAATGAATTTACCTTTTCAATTTGCTTTTCTCCAACACTGGATTGCTGTTTTAATAAATAAAGAGATATATATATATATATATAAGAAAGCTTGTACAACAATTTAAACATTCAATTAAATAAAAACTGCCGTGGAAATTTAAAACAAACGACGGTTTAAAGAAAATATAGACATCTGAAAATTGAAAAACAAATGAAAAAGGCAAAGTTATGAGAATTTACCTTTTCATCTTTCTTTTCTTCAATCTTTTCTACATCCCCAGATTTCTGTTATAAGAAATAAAGAAATATATATAAGACATTGTACAAAAAGTAAAAAAAAGTAAAAAGTAAAAAAATTAAATTAAACCGTCGTGGTACTTAATAACACACGATGGTATGTAAGAATTACAGACGTCTAAAGTTTATTAAACGACGGTAAATAATAAACGTCGTGGTAATTCATGTATTACGACGGTTATGAGAATTTACCTTTTCTTCTTTCTTTTCTTCTTTCTTTTCTTCTATATTTTCTACAATATTTTCTTCATCCCCAGATTTATGTTATAAGAAATAAAGAAATATATAGAAGACATTGTACAAAAAGTCAAAAAAATTAAAAAGTCAAAAATTAAATTAAACCATCGTGGTACTAAATAACATACGACGGTATGTAATAATTACAGATGTGTAAAATTAATTAAATGACGGTAAATAATAAACGTCGTGGTAATTCATGTATTACGACAGTTATGAGAATTGAAAAACATATGAAAAAGGCAAAGTTATGAGAATTTACCTGTTCAACTATCTCAACTATCTTTCCTTCTACTCTCTTTTCTACTTCCCTGGATTTCTGTTTTAAAAAATAAAGAAATATATAAATAACATTGTACAAAAAGTAAAAACAAGTAAATAAACCGTCGTGGTAAAGCATAACAGAACACGGTGTGTAATAATTACAGACGTCTAAATAACATGAAACGACGGTTTAATAAAAAATACGTCGTGGTATAACTTTTAACACGGCGATAAATATAAACAGAGAAACATAGAATTCAAAGTCCAGAGACGTTAACATATCTTCCTCCTTTTCCCCATTCTTTGCTGTATCCTCCTCAAATTGTAGGGCTCTAACATCAAGTGCCCCATAGCAGCTTGCTTTGTCCGACATTGGATTTTTGGGACTTTGCCCTTGGATTTGGGACATTGTATTCAGTTTCAGCACGCTTGGATCAAAATTGGGGATGAGTTTCGAAAGCTGACTCAGCAAATTTTCCCTCTCAGCTTCTACCAATTGCTTGGTCCTAGCCTCCATCTTTAAACTCTCTTCCCTTGATCTAGCCTCCATTTTCAAAGTCTCTTCTTGAAGGACAAGTCTTACACTTTCCTTCAATTGATTGGCAAACCTTACCTTCTGTTGTCTAGGTAAATTGAAGTATTGCTTAGGGGAAATCCCAGCCCCTACCCCTCTAACTCTTCCTGGATGCTCGGGACCCAAAGCCAATGTCAACACATCATTGGTTCCTGACAGAGTAAGAGTGCCTTCAGAGACTTGCTTTTGCAAATCATCCTAACACAAAGACATAATAAAAAGTTAGCATCAGGAAACACACGACAGTTATTTAAAAAAAATCGACGTAATATAATATTTCACACGACTCATTAACATAACAATCGACGTAATATAATATGTCAGACGACGCTACCTAAATACCGACGTTGTTAACTTATTAAAACGACGTCAATAATAAACCACCGACGTCTTATGATATAATTATAAAAAACAGAGTAGTGATTCCAGATTCAACCTTTAATGACGTGTTTTAAAATATTTCGACGTAGTAATATTTTTCACACGACGCAAAAATATAACAGCAGACGTAATAAAATTTTTAAAACAGAGTGAGTAGGCTTACAATTAATTTTGCTTTATCTGCAGCCTTTGGATCCGGGATGTTACCATGTTTGTCTTCTCTAGCTTTCTTCCATAAGGTAGATCGATCAATAGTTACCCCAGGCATGATTTCCACCAAGTGCTCCTCCAAACCAACATATCCTTTTCGAGACAATCGATGATTGTACTCAAGTTTCTCCCTCCTCTGTGATTGTTCTTCATGCACAGCCTCAAATTTTTCAGATAACCTTGAAGCTACAAAGGCATCCCAGTCAGCTTTCTCTATGAATTTGTATTTTTCAGGGGGTGTCCTTAATTTCTCCTTCTCCTTGACGAATGGAAGGATATGAACCCTCGTTAGTGTAGACTTGAAATCCTTCCATTTCTTGGCAGCAGAAGATAACACCAAATCCTTGCCCCCTTGACCAACCACAAAAGCCATGTCAACGGCTTCCCAAATCCGCTCTTTTATATCCTTGGATATTTGAACCCATTTCTTGTCCACAACTGGGACATAGGTGTGTGCCAACACACCAATGTAGGACTGCATCTCACTATGTGCCTTGCCACATGGTTTACCCTTTTGATTGTACCCAACAACAGGCTTGATTTTCTGAAATTTTCTCTTCACAACACGGGGCATTGTGCTTATACCCCGACCTGACTTTAGCTCCTCAGAAAATGTTTCCGTGCTGCCTGACTTTGGCTCCTCAGAAGACGAAACAAACTTCATCTTCTTCGAGGACTTGGCTTGAGGATTTACAACTCTAAGCTCCTTACATTCATTTTTTTTCAAGCCAGAGTCCTTACTTTTGGATTGAGAAACCATGGTTACAGAGAAATCAAACCTGCAAGTGAAAATATTTCAGTGAAATTAAGAAAAAACACGACGGTTATTTATAAAATACGACGTATTATAATATTTCAAACGACGTAAGAAAAAAACAATCGACGTAATAATAAATTTTCACGACGGTAATTAACCACCGACGTGATTAAATATTACAACAACGTCAATAATAAACAACCGACGTCTTCTGATATAATCACAAAAAACATAGTATTAAATATTAGGGTTTGTTCAATATAGATCCGTACATTTTCTATTTCCTAGACATATACCCATCACTCTAAAAATCTATGTGTAAAACCCAATTTCAAATTTAAATGACCAGTAGGATATAAGAGGTCGTAGTATTCTTACATTTTTACATCGTTGCCACCAAACATCATATTTTATTTATAATTTATTTAAGGGAAATAGCCTTTAATGCCACCGGTTTTATAATTTTAAGTGGAAATATCAGCCCTCCCAAAATTTTTTCCAAATACCACCTATAAATACAAATTTAGTGTCCGGTTATTGGCCAAATATCACTTATTTCTGAAATTGACTTCTCTCTCATCTCTCTTCGCTCCGGTCGCTCTCTCTTATCTCTCTCTCGCGTGTAGCTATCTCTCTCTCTCTCTCTCTCAGACGCAGTCTCTTCCTCCCTCTGCTCAGCTCCATCATTCACCGCGACAGGTACTGTTCATCGTCACTTCGCTTAGTCTGAAGTTGGTTTAGGGTTTATGTGTTTGTATGAAATTGGTTTAGGTGTTTCTTCGAAATTGATTTAGGTGTTTCTTAGAAATTAGTTTAGGGTTCAGGCAATTATCTGAAATTGGTTTACAATTTAGGGGTTTATGTGAAATTGGGTTAGGGGTTAGTCTGAAATTGGTTTAGGGTTTATGGGTTTCTGCTGTGATGGATGTTAGAACTGGTGCTTAGTTTTTCTTAATTTTGTGTTGAAGAGGTATATTTCAGTGGTATGTTTTACTATGTTTTAAGATGGTAATTGCATTTTGCTGCATATTTGGATGTAATTTTTGGCCATTGAAGAGTGATTGTAATTGAAGTAGTCACCCTTGCTATGTTGAAATTGGACTTCAATTTAAGATAAAAATCATTTAGTTTAATCCATGGATATGGAGTGAGGTGGGAAAGGGTTGTTGGGGCTAAACCTGAACCTTAACTCATGATTAGCATCAACCCTTGCGTTGAGAAGAGGAGAAAAGCTGTTCAAGAATGACATACTGCACAAGATTTACTCTGGCAGGGGCAAACTTCCCTCTTCCTAAAATTCTTGGACAGCTTTTGTCCTCTTGTCAACGCAAGGATTGACACTAAATATGAGAATAATGACGTGATTTTCTAGTGTCTCAACATGTTAGTGAATTTCTACTTAGAAGAATACAATCTCACATACAAGCACTAGAATCATTCATTTGCTTACATTTGAAAGGAGGGCATATTGGAGTCATTATTGTGGTTGCCATTAATTCATACGATGTTCCATTACATTATACAGAAAATATAACATAACGAAATGGGAAAATATAAGAGGAAGACCTGTGGAGAGAAAATGTAAGACTCGAAGGTACAATGAATTTGTAATTTTTCTGTCATGGGACATTGGTGAACATACATGCAATGCATATAAGGTTCTATTGTCCCTGTATTGTACTTTTAGCACAGATATATCTAGTGCATATTGCCTTCATTTGCGTATGTATTGTATGTTTATTGCTTTATATTGTGTATATTTGAACGACCTAAAATTTTGAAAATAATGGTGGTGTGCAGGGAAATATGGTTGTCAAAGCCAAGTTGATGATTCAGGAGGATGATAAATTCCAGGGAAAGGCGTTGACCCTTTCCCATATGAAGAGTACGATAAGTACAATTACGGAGAGATTCAGCCCGCGAAATTTACAAAGGTTCAAAGACAGCTGTTTTGGCCATCTGTTACTAATCGAGGACTTGAAGTGGACAACACAAATTATCCACGGGTTGCTGTTGAGAAAGGCTGACCTGAAGACAGTCTCTCAAGTCAACGGGATCAAATTCATAGTTGGCAACAAGGTCATACAATTCACAGCGCAACAGTACAGCCTCATCACAGGGCTGCAGTTTGGAAATCTTCCGTTTATTCCAATTGCAAGTAATGACAACTGCACATTGAAGAAGAAGTACTTCCGCAACAATAAAACTGTCAGCCTTTCCGAACTTGAAAAAGCCTTCATTGACTGCGCAGATGAGGGGACGTCTTCAAGCTCGGACTTTTATATTTCGCTGTGTTTGTGCTGTTGGGCAGTGAAAAACATGTCAACATTGACATGCGCTACTTGAAATTGGCCGAAGATGTTGAAGACTTCCAGAAGTATCCGTGGGGTGCTGTGTCATATGCCAAGACAAATTCGTCATTGTTGAGGGCACTGTGCGCAGAGTACCAGCGAGTCAAAGTGCCCCAGAAAGCCTTAAAAACCAAAAAATCAGCAAAGCAATCCAAGACAATGGCAAGTGGTAGACCAAGGGAGTACCATATAAAAGGATTTGGCTTTGCACTTCAGGTGAGGAAATATCCGTTTATGTATAAGTTCCATTTACTTTGTTTACAGTGATTGATATTTTATTGTTGAAAACAGATATGGGCTTTTGAGGTGTTTCCAGCATTGGCTGCACTGCATTACGTTGTGCGCGAAGACAACGGCCACGTCCCTCGTATACTACAATGGAGGATCAATAGTTCGGCTCGTTTTCACGAAGTAATGAGCCAAGTTTTTGAAAATTGTGAGGTAAGTTAGGTTCGTAATACTAATGTTATGCATGTCATTAACATAATAGGTTGACTGATATCTAGTTTCTATGTGTACATTGCTAGTTGATGTGCAACTTCTCCGGCCAAGTCTAATTGAAAAGCAGCAGCCGTATTGGACATGGGGTGACGATGTTGAAAACACTGAAGATATTGTGGAATTGTTTGGCGATGACATCGTCCACAGAACCAACACTTCCGTTGAACATCTCGATGATGAAGTTGACGCAACTGCTGCCCTCTCGTCATCTTCTAAGGTAAGCATGACCTTTGGGAAGTGTATCTGTCCTTTTCAGTTCTTATTACTCTTTTCGTTTACTTTTTTTAACATTTCTAGTACCAACTAATTCATTCGGGCATGACATCGTGCCAACTGGTCGATCTGCACCCTTCCCTTTTTAGGGTTCAAGCAACCCCCATTTTCTTCCCTAACAGACCTAGGTTTTTTAGAAACTTCTCTCTCTACCGATCCTGAGTTCGTATGACTCACTCATGACTTATGATTCGCATGTTCATGCTCGTCTCCTCCTTTCAGTTGATTTAATTGCGTTTCCTCGGATCTCATGTTATAAGGGTTTTTTGCTATATATATATGTCATAATGAAGCTAATGGCGCTGGTATATCCAGTATGTAGTCCATATAGGCAATAAAATAGCAATACAGTACAAATAAAGTAGCAATACACATTCAATAAATTAGCAATACAGTGACTATATAATAGCAATATAGTAGCAATATATGGTTTATATTTTGTATCAATTGTAACAATTGGCATTATAACTGAATGCAGGGTGAGCTCTCATCAACTGATTTACGCAGTTTCAAACGTGAGTTGGCAAAGCTATCCAGTGAAAATCAAGCGCTTAGGAAGAGAGTGCAACACTTGGAAGAAATGGCACAGAAGGAGTCTGTCAAGCATCAGAAGGACTCTAAAAAAAATAAAAAGGCTGTGGACGATTTGAGCAGGACCCTAGCTTCAATTGAACATTACTTTAAGATGGAGATAGAGGAGTTGAAAACGCGATACAGTGGGTTCAATGAACCTGGGGAAGGGCATCACGAAGTCAGTTCTCCTCATATGCAAGAAAGAGGCGACAATGCCATGTCGCCCGTGCCTGAAAATATTACTTTGACCACTGAACAGGCAGAAACATCTGCGCAAGTGCCCGGTTTTGAACCTGAAGCCTTCACTGCGATGGAAGGCCAAGAGGCAGAAGGTGAGCAGGCAGAAGGTCAGCACCCAGAAGCTGAGCAGCAAGAAGCTGAGCAGCCAGATGCTGAGTAGCCAGAAGCTCAGCAGCCAGAAACTAAGAAACTTGAAGCTCAGCAGCCAGAAACTGAGAAGCTTCCTGCTCCGGAGGAGGTAGATGGGTGCAGAGTAATCTGCAAAAAACTATTATTGTTGTTGAAGGATTGGAAAAAAAGGGACAAAAAGGCGAAGGGAGGTCAGCTGAATCTTCCGGTCATACGCAATCTTACTGTGGCTGGTGATGAATCGATTGAGGAAGGTTGCAGCACTGTTGAGAAAGAAGATATGGAAGGTAAAGGGCGCAGAAAGAAACGACCAGCCACTACATTGCTGAGTCCATTTACCGATCCCTTGAGGAAGAAGAGGGCGACGACTAGTTCGGATGCGGAGCCAACCCAGCCATGTTTTGATCCGAGAAAACCCCTACCCATTCACGAAGTCAAGGCAGTAATAGACTTCTGCAGTGCCTGGAAAACTGATATAAGGTAAGGATTTTATACCTTTGAAATCCATTTTCTTCCCTATTGTAGTATGCGCAACCATATATGAATAAGAAAATATAGGTACCTTTAATAGACATGTATGTAATTGTCATATTATACAATGTTCGAATTATTACACGATTACAAAATTCACCGTTGGAAATTTGGCTTTTGTAGTGCTGAGGTGCAGCTTGAACAAAGTTCAGTTGGGGCAGATTTTTTTTACAAACTGATAGATGATACCGAATGGGTTAGCTCGAGGGTAAGAATTTCAACCCTACTTTATTAGGACAATTGAATTGTTTTCTCATGTTTCTTATGTGTACATTTGTATTAACAAATTGTGGTCATATTATTGATGTAAACTTTCAGCACCTTGACATGGCGATGTTTCTCATACGGAAAAGACAGCTGTCTCATCCCTTGGTTTTTGGAACCCATTGGACAACTGCAGATTGTTGTTTGCAGGTAAAAATATGAAAATTTTACTATTCATTGCTTGTCTGTCATCCTTTTGTCATTATGTAATGTGCCTGCAATTCAATGTTTGCAGCAATTTTTAGACCCAGTCAAACCGCCTGCAAAGACACGAGGGTCGAAGAAAGCAGCTGCTCAAAAAACGGCTGAGCTTCCACCCAGCTACCTCAAAAAGATACACCACTTTGTGCACGGGACATGGCAACATGGGTATGCACAACCATGGACCAAAGTCACGAAGGTGTATTTCCCGTATAATCTTCGAGGGTGCCATTGGGTGGCAGTAGAACTCGACTTCGTGAGACATACTGTCACAGTGTATGACTCCTATGTTAATTTTACCTCACGGTCCAAGTTGGTGAAATCTCTTAAGCCCATTAGCGACACTCTTGCACGAGTGCTCTATGATATGCAATTTTTTGCTGCTTCTGAGGTTGAAGAGGTAAAGCAAAAGGGGATTCAGATGTCCAAGTGTACGCCCTTCATCATCTGCATCATTGGAGATGTACCGCAACAAAGTGATGGGTAAGTAACGTATGTTAATATAGTGGAGTTTATTGATATTGTAAATGTGTGCATTTCTAATTTCTGAATTGATTGGCCTGACAGTGCCGGTTGCGGAATAATGACTGTCAAATTCATTGAGCATCTCACTGCCGGCATTTCTTTGGAATCTGTGGACCCATCGAAGATCACCTATTACCGACTGAAGCTTGTGATGGAGGCTTTGAGGGGGGAGGCGTATATATAAGGTAGATGTGATAATGTTTCTCAATTTAATTCAGTCTTTACTTCTCAGTTGCCCATTCAGTCAGAAATTAATTGGAAATTTGGAATCCTTACTATGAATATGCAGAGATGGAAGCTGTGGTGGAGCTGCTGTATATGGAAATTTGGATTCCTTAATATCCTTAATATGAACATGCCTTTTGATTTTGCGAATCGAAATTGGGTTGTACGTATAATGAATACCACTAGGGATGTACTTCTCATTCGGTTCTGTAATTGGGCTTTTCATTTGGATATACATTTTCATATAAGACCCGCCTTATTTCCCTTTCTTGGTTTAGAAGCAGTTTTGATTATGTTTGCGTATCAGGCCAAAAGTCAAGTTTTTCATTTCTCTGTTTCTGTTTTCTGTTTTATTTCAACAACAACAACTTAGATTGTATTGTAACAAAAAGAAAAAAAGTGATAAAAGTGGCCAATTATTTCTGTCAATTTTTACTGCTTTTGTTTGAAATTGATATCCACATAGGCTACTAAGTACGTTTAATGGAGTAGTGCCATGGGAGTACCACATAACTAGCTTTTGTTTTTGTTGTTTTTTCCCTTCACTTCCCTTTTGTTTCCAAGTATGAAAACTGGAGGAGCTACTGTTTCTTCCCTTTTATTTTATGTTTTAGAACCAACTGTTTGTTGTTCTAATTTGTTTTGGTTCATATTCATTTTCAAAATTTAGATGCATGGTTATATACCTAATATGCTTTACACCAGAATGTCTTGCATATGTGCATATTTAGTGATACCATCTTTTTAAAAAAAAATTATTTTGATAAGACATGTTTGGGTGTAATTATGATGCAGCTGAATGCCTCTTTTTGAAACGCACATTGTTTTTTTGGTGTACTTCTTCTTTTGCAATGACGGTGGCCCTAAATCCTAAACCCCTTCAGAGGCATAGTCATTATACATGAAATAGAATTTCAATATTACGTCAATATACAATGGAATAATATAGCAATATACGAGCATTTTCCATGCCATAGGGTCGCAATGTTAGGTCCACATATATGCAATAGGCTAGCAATATGCGTACAATATATATGCAATATGATAGCACTATGAAGACAATATTCATATAATATGATAGCAATATTAGGGCATTTTACATACACTTCGCAGACATCCAGTTCAGACAACCTTCACGTTAGACATGCAAAATAATACTACCCCGAACCCTGAGAATACTATCCCGGGAATGGAAAACGAAGCCCACACTTTCACATCACCTCACCTCACTCATTGCATCAACCGAACCCGGGTAAATGCAAATTTTTAGAGGTCCATCAACAGATCCATGTCTTTTGCCTTCATCCTCGCTTTATGCACAAGAGAATGATGAGCCATTCCCTCTCCACCCGTATTGAGCACCTGCCAGACACCAGCTACATCAATTTCGCTCCAATTGTAGTCTGGTGAGACGACTGAAGCATAATCGCGGAAGATCTTGAACCCGTTGTTGAAACATTCAACCATTTCATGGTTATATTCTTCAGAATTTCTGAATTGTTGGACAACATTTTTCTTTGTATCTTCCAATTTTAACTTCAGGGACTCTAACTTTTTGCTCCGACTTTTTGCTTTTAGAGTTTGCTTCACTTCTCCAGCATATGCTTTGTTCAACTTGTTGGCCAAGTTTCCCATCACTTGGCCATGAATATCACATTTGGTCTCCCACCAATCTGTTGCCTTACACAAATATTGCAACTCATGTTTCACTGCAGAGATTTGGTGAAGTGGATCATTGCTCTCAGCCTCACTTCCGGATGAAGTGGGATTGTGATTTGGAGTTAGAGGTGGAGATGGGAATGGCACATGCCATGGCTGGTCTCCCGGGTAACTGACATGGTCGTTTGGAGGGCGTACGTCCGACATGAAGATGTATTGGTGGGCCAATTTACAGCTGCAGTCTGCAAAAAACAAATATTTCAAAGTACTGTCATTCTGTAGTTTTTACTTCAGAAAACTTGAAAATTAGAATATGGTAAGTCTGTAGTAAGTTGAGAATAAACACCTGTCCCAAAGTTGACGTGAAGATGGTGCCAATGCTTCTGTTATATATAGGAAACTGGAACATAGGAACAAGAAAAAAATTCGAAAAGTGCCACGTAGGAAACTGGAACATAGGAACAAGAAAAAAATTCGAAAATTGTCACATAGGAAACTGAAACATAGGAACAACAATATTAGGCAATTCCGAAATTGGAAAATTGGAAATTTGGAAACGAAGATTGGGAAATTAGAACTTACAAATTTAGGAAAATAAAAATATTTGGTCGAATACAAAAATTGCCACATAGAAATAGGAACATAAGAAAAAGGAAATTTGGCAAATACGATATAGGAAAATTAGAAATTTAGAAAATTGGGAAAAAAATTAAAACAAAAACATTTCCAATATTTCAATTTGAAATATTTCTCCAATTTTCTAAGTTTCTACTTTTCCAATTTTCCAATATTCAATTATAAATATGTTTCCCAATTTTCCAAGTTTCTAATTTTCCAATTTATAAATTTTAAAGAATTTTTCCAATTATATAACTTTCTAAATTTACAAATTTCCTATTTTAAAAATAATTTTCCAATTTCCTAAGTTTCTAATCCTTCAATTTTAACTAATTTTTCCAATTATATAAGTTTCTAAATTTCCAAATTTCAAAATAATTTTCCAATTTTCTAACTTTCTAAATTTCCAATTTTCCTATTTCTTAAAACAAAGAAAATAGGAAAAAAAAAATCAAATTGGAAATTTAGGAACTTAGAAAATTGGAAAATTAGAAACTTAGAAAATTGATTAGTTGGATAATTGGAGAATTGGAGAATTGGAAACATTAGAAACTTAGAAACTTAGACAATTCGAAAATTATATAAAAATTGAAAATTTAGAAACTTAGAAAATTGGGAAAATATTTAAACTTGAATAATCAGAAAATTAGAAATTAAGAAAATTGGAAAATAAATTAGAATTGAATAATTGGAAAATTGGAAAATTAGAAAATTATAAACTTTTACGCTTGAAAAATTGGAAATTTGGAAATATGGAAACGAATTGAAATGGCAGAAATGGGAAATACGAAAATTACCGTATTAGACAATTTTTAATTTGTCGGTAAATTAGGCAGGCCTAATTATGCAAATTCTTTAAATTATAAAATGGAAAAATTACCAAATTCAGAATGTCCAAATTACAAATGTAGGAACTAGTGTAAACAGTACATTGGTAATAAGTCCCGCCCAATAACTCCCGCCAGACAATCCCGCCAATTACTCCCGCCAATGACTCCCTCCAATTTCTCCCGCCAATGTCTGAATAATTGACTCCAGCACATTAATACCTCCCTGTGTAAAACTTCAACCCAGCTCCATCAACACAAAACTTCAGTTACATTAACTTCTGCTTGCAGCCATTACAGCCATTACCTTCCCCATTCAATTCACTCACATCACATTAAGTCCCAGTTCTATCTACTTAAGTCGTCCACGACCCCACAATAAATATCGAAAACCATGGACCCTAACCTGACACCAAACTCAACGCTTTCAATTACTGAAGCAAGGGAGACTGAAACACCAAGTCTGCACCAAGTCAGCAAATTCATTGACTGCAGACTTGGTCCATGGACTGCAGCAATGTCGAGGCAACACCATGTTTTGGAAAAATCTCCATGCAGACATAGTTTCAAAAATAGTGGAGGGGCAAGCTAGGTGGGGTGTCATCAAAAACCGCACAATTCGGTATCGTTATCATGCCCGTATGCATCTCCTACATATAAAGGGTATGAAAGAAAAAATTAAAATTGCCCCTGCCATTGCAGTTATGTTATTCAAGGAAGGTAATGAAATGGCCGAGTTGAAACAAAAAAAAGTGGAAACCGGATTCGAACTATTTCGCAAGTTTGCAAAAGTAGTGGATCCAGAACGAAACTGGGACAACATCACTGTGGGCGGGGTCATGAATTTCATGGGCGGCGGTCGCCGCAAGTGAAGAGGATGCAACTGCCAATGTGTGAGCAGGAAACTTTTGGTACTTTCGTATGACTTTGGACACTGTAAAATGTTGTGGAAACACCCTGTACAATGGAACTATGAGGTGCCCTCTTTTTGTATTATGTAACTATGAGGTGGGCTGTTGTTGTATTATGTATGTTTTGGACTTGGATGCGATGGAAATATGATCTCTCTTTATGTATTTGTGCGTATATAGCCCTGTCCAGTGCAAACGATTATAGAGGCAATAAACGGGCAATACACATACGGATGATGGCAATATAATATCAATACGAGTACAATAGAGTTCAATCAGAGGACAATAGAGTTACAATAGGATAATATTGCACTAGGTCGTCATCACACTTTAATTTTTATTTTTTGGTCCACAAACACAACAAAAATTAAAACAAAACACAAATTTAATAAATAAAAAATACAAATATTTCAGGTGGACTGGATGAAGTATACATCCCTGAAAGGACACATGGCTTACCCTACATTACACACCTTCAATATGGACTCTATATATATAATTCATGGCTTCCACCAGCATCACCATCACATCCCCCCTCAATTATAGAAACATGACACCACAAAACCTCATGCTACTTCCTCTTTCAACCCCTAAATTATCCATCGGATGCCCAATACTTGATGGCTGCTTGGCCGGTAGGATACCCTTCAACTCCATAACAGAATTGGTAGGGGAGAGTGGTTCTGGGAAGACGCAACTTTGTCTCCAACTAACAGTAAGAGCTCAGCTCCCACCCTGACATGGCGAACAAGGAGGCTCCTCCCTCTACATATTCACAGAATTCAGCTTCTCATTTCGTCAATTGCAACAACTAGCCGAACTTTATCATGCATCATACCCCAACTTCATACGGTTGGAGGCATTGGAAGACATATATGTTCATGGCGTTCATGATGCTGAACAACTCATCCATGTCCTTGAAGGCATACAAGCACTTATTGCCATTGATCACACCCGGTTACCTGTCAAGCTCATTATTATTGATTCCATTGCTGCATTGTTCCGATCACAATATGAGGCAACACCGGCAGATTTGAAACGGCGATGTGAAATGTTTTTCAAGATATCAGGGACATTGAAGGCTTTAGCTAATAAGTTTGGGGTGGCGGTGGTTGTCACCAACCAAGTGGTGGATTTTATCGGGCCACATCATGGAATCAATGGGGGTGAGGTTGGGAAACTTGGAGTCGATGCATACATCAGGCAGACGAGTGAGTGCAGCTTTGGGACTGGCTTGGGCAGATTGCATCAATTCAAGGGTGTTCTTGGCAAGACATGAGGAATCTGTTGGGGTTAACAGTCGTAATGCTTGTTCACCAACTATATCCTGTCAAACACATACAACATTTGACCTTGTATTTGCCCCACATTTGCCCCACGCGTCGGCTGAATTTGTAATCACAAAAGAAGGTGTAGTAGGAGTATCACGGTAATTGCGTTAAAATTGCATTGTAAGGACTTTCATATTGGGCCTTCCGATGAAGTTACATTTCAGGCCCTTTTATTTTGTAACACAGTTTACATTGCAATAGCAATACCAGTACAATATACGATCAATATGATACCACTCAGAAAGCAATAAGGGAACAATACGATAGTTATACTGTCAATATAAATAGGGAACACACCACAATATATGTGCAATATATGTGCAATATATGTACAATATAAGGGCAATATAATACACTCAGAAAGCAATAAGGGAACAATACGATGGCTATACTGTCAATATAAATACGGAACACACCACACTCTATAACAATGCAACCCGAATTATGCATTTTTAACAGATTTAACATTCCACATAACACCAAATCCACCTTACATGCTTCTGAGGTTGACAGTACCTAACAAACCAACACAAATCATATTGTCTAAGATACATTACGCAGTGGAATATTGTTTTGACAGGTGCTTTTATTGTGGCCGGTGGAACCGCACCTTGAGCACTTTCTTGTACGGTTGCCCTCTCCTTGTGAGGGAATTCTCAGCTTCTTCCGTCTACCTGGCATGACCTTCGCCATGGGAGGTAGCACAACTCGACTTCGGACATGTTCAGGAATAACCCACATTCCTTGAGGCTGTACCGGGTAGATGGTATCCGAATAAGCATTCAACCAAGTATTTCGCGTGTAATATCGAGAAGCCTTGGAGTATACATTTTGGTTCAAGAAGCGGCAAACTGCAACGACGTGCTTGCAAGGTAGTTGCTCAAGCTGAAACTTCCTGCAACTACAACTGTTGTTCGTCATATGTACGAGGCCATCCATATCACCGTCCACAACTTTATACTGTACGTTATTTAGTTTAACCACATTCATTCTTGAAGCATCATCCAACCTATTCCTCAACTTCTTCTCGCCAAAATTGGGGCACAATGTTGTTGTGCATTTCAAAGCCAACTCACGACGTTCGGTGAACCATTTCACTAGAAGATTAATAATTTCCCCTATCAAATGAACTACTGGCAGCATCCTTGCAAACCTAAGGACTGAGTTTATTGACTCCGCAATATTTGTCGTCATTACATTGTAGCGGCGTCCATCCATGTGAGCTCTAGACCACTTATGTAACCCTGCCTGTTGAAGATATTCAGCAACGTGTTCCTTCCTCTTGATCTTGCGAAAATGACAATCAAATTCAGCAATGGAATAAGATTTCGCAGCCTGCTCAAAGTGCATCAGTATTTCATCACGCTTTTTCAACTTGCAAGTGCGTTTCATGTTCCCCTTCATATGATAAAAGCATATGCCATGTTGCGCTGTTGGAAAAACTTTGTTCCACACATTCTCTATGCTAACATTGGGATCAGAAATGATAACAAGATTGGGACACTCACCAATGGCTTCATGAAGTTTAGTGAAAAACCAATGCCATGATGCATCCGTCTCCAAATCCCCAATCCCAAAAGCAAGAGGGTATATATTTCGATTACCATCGAATGCATTTGCTACAAACATAACACCCTTGTACTTGGATTTTAAATGAGTCGCATCCACGGCTATCACTGGGCGCATGGAAGAACGAAACCCTCTAATACATGCGCCAACTGCCATAAAAAAATACAAAAAATGATTGTTCTCATCAGTATGGATGTGTGTCTTTGTGCCGGGATTCATACGCTCCAATTCATAGCAATAGGCTGGAAGGATATAATATGCCTCCTCGGCTGATCCTCTAATGGACATTAGAGCTAACTCCCTCGCTTTCCAAGCTTTCGAATAATGAATGGTCAAACCAAAGTTGTGTTTCACATCTCTCATTATGTCACTTGGTCTGTGTATTGTCCGACAATCCTTCAACTTCCTTTTTAATGAAGTGGCTACAAGTGAAGCGGTTGCTTGACGATGGTTGTCATTTACGAACCTCAAATCACATTCATGTACAGTTGTACACCTCACAATCATGAAGTTGTATTCTCCAATTCTTGATGCTCGGACCCGCCATGGGCATGGACGTTGACAACAAACCACAAGCAACCTTTTTGTGCAAGAGAATTGCACCTTAAATTGAAAGTGGCCCCTCAATGCCCTCAACCATAAGTTGGTCAACAAGGCTCCCTTACTAGAGAAAATTTGGCCAACTTTAATTTTCCGATTCCAATCACTTCGCAAATAGTCTGTGTCCAATTATGCTTCTCCATCATTACACCAGCCACACTGTACTGGTTCTGTTCACTCCTTTCACTCAAATGATGTTCACGAGTGGGTTCAGATTCTCCTCCTAAACGGGTTATTGGCAACTGGACTGATGTGTCGAAGCGGCCCAAAATAGGAGGGGCAGAGTACACTGAGACTTCATTTGTTTCAGTACCATTATCACGACCATGCATCTCCTCCACCTCGCTAAAATCAATCATGTCCATAAAATCTGTCCCAACATCACCACCCACACCAGCGACATTTGTATTATTCCGAATTACTTCATTGCTTTCAACAATGGCAACTGAAGATTGACCCATCCGACTACTATTTGTCGTCATATGCATACTATCAACTACATCATTTGTCAGTTCTTTATGGTCTATACTCACGAGTAAGGGGGCTAGTTTTGAAGGTGTTACCTCACAATTGTACTTCATAAAAAATTTCACATCATCATCGTCCTAAATCTTTATGTGCTTCCACTCATTCGAGGACATCAAAACTGAGAACTTTAAGCAAACCTTGTCTTCCATGTTTGTATTACCAATCTGATGCACACGATCCAACAGTTCAGCAAATGTGATGGTCCGTGGTACTATTAAGCCTTTTGAGTCACCCCCTTCGTATTTGCACATCTTCTTTGAGGTTACCCATTTTCCATTGTAGCAAACCAGAATAATAATTGTCTCCATTTCTGACAATGACAAAACAACATTTCATTAATAAATTTGAAGCCACGACCAAATCACTGCAATACAACCACAATAAAAAGGCAATACAATAGCAATATAGTGCCATTCTTACAGCAATACAACAACAATATATTAGCAACATAAGAGCAATAAAACACCATTAACACAGCACTGAATAATGTATCATCACAATTAGAATATACAAATCTAATACATCAAATGGAAAATTCCAAGTTTCAAGATTCACATATCCTGAGCAATCTAAATGCTTTTGGTAAAAACCCAGACGAATGAACATCATGATTCAAAAACATTACCCAAAGCAATTAAAATAAAACCAATTTCACAGCAACCTAAGCTATCAAATTAACACCCATTTCATACAATCCCGCAGCTATTAAGAAAATCACCATCAAGACCTCGTAGTGGAGGTCAGCAATGGAGTAGAGCTTCAAAGTTGCAACTACCTGCGACCTGACGTTGTTTAGAAGACATACCTAGAAGATGGGGTCGATGAGGGGTTTCCAGATGGTAGCGACAAAGAGCTGCGTGAAAGGAGCTGGGAGATGGATACTTCTGCACGAAAAGAAAAGGAGAGCTGGGTAGAGAGAGAGAGAGAACGAAAAAAGAGAGAGAGAGAGAGAGAGAGAGAGAGAGAGAGAACGAACCGAGAGCTTAGAGTTAGAGAAAATTTCAGATAAAGTGTAATGTGGCCAATAAATGGACACTAAGTTTGTATTTATAGGTGGTATTTGGAAAAATTTTTGGGAGGGCTGATATTTCCACTTAAAATTATAAAAACAGTGACATTAAAGGCTATTTCCCTTTATTTAAAGCATTTCATTCACTGTCATAATTGTAATTAACACTCCCTATTAATAGCATATCAATCACCCCATTTCTTTTGGTTGTCATTCCCTCTCACATACCGCCCCCTAAAATTGCAAACCAAAAAAAATATATGTAAATTACATATCCAATAATGTACCTATAAAAAATATAAATATAAATATATACGTATAAAATATAAATATATTATTTAAATAAAATATAGGTATATTATTTACCAAAAAAATTAATTAAAAAAAACTAAGTCAGTTACTTTGTAATTGAAATTTCCTTACATTTTTCATAAATTAAAAATAGGTACACAATAATTTATAGAAAATATAGGTACATTATTTACCCATAGGTTCATTTAAAAAAATTGTTTTTCATAAAACAAATAATAGGTACTTTATTCAGAGAAAAAAGGGTACATAATTTAGAGAAAAAAAATAGGTACATTATTTAGAGAAAAATTAGGTTCATTTAAAAAAAAAAATCATAAAACAAACAATAAATAGATTATCAAAATATTTTCCAACATAATTAGAATGTACACTATTATTCATAAAACTATAATAAAATAGATTACTAGTAGTACAATTCATAAAAGGAAAACAACAACAAAAATTTATTAAATAAACCAAAACATTTTTTTTTTGTCATAAAATAAACCAAAACATTACTAATATGTTAATGTTGAATTTAATATTTAATTTCAAATAAGTTTCTAAATTAATTCCTACATCCATTACAACCATTTGAAAATCTTTCCAAATTCAACATGTGTCATTAGTTACACCTCCACATAACACGTTAACTTGTAAATAGGGGTAGTTTTGGAATCCGAAAAATAGAATAAATCAGATTTTAAGCTAGATTAGGTAACTTGCTTACTTGGATCCTAGTCAGCGGGTTTTACTTGAAAAAATTGGGTATTTTAAATAGAAAAATAAAGGAAAGGGTTGTATATGATTACAAATGAATTTTATTGGTCTAAGCTCAATTTACTATAAATATTACAACGACGTTAAGAATAAAAATTGGCCGTGGTATTGAAAATAAAACGACGTAAATATTAATATACCGTCGTCTATACCACAGAAAAACAAATTAGGAAAAACGTAAAATATTTTCAACAGAAAAATAATTAAAAAGATTTTCAAAACAAAAACCACTGTTCAGAGAAATCAAACCTGCGATGAATATATCCTTAAAAATCAAATACAAAAAAAGAAGATCATTTTAAAAAACAACAAAGAACACTTTCACACGACGCTAGGGTGACTGACGAACCGTCGTGGTCTATAAATCTAACCGCGTAAATAACAAGCCACCGTCGTCTGATTTAGTTGAAGTGAAAGAATCAGAGTAGTGTTCAAACTTGGAAACTTTCCGTCTTTATCTGCAAATTTTATCAAACTTGGAAAGAAAAAATGTAAAAAGATTTAAAAAAACGAAAATGATATGCGCATGCAAAACATGAACAAAAATCCTTCCAGAAATGCTTACCCTTTGCGTGCAATGAAAGCTTTCTAATGGAGTTTGGTGTTTCAGTTCAGAGACGAAGACGAAGAGGAGAGGAAGACGAAAAGTTTTCTCTCGGAGATAAGCTTGAAAGTTTGAAATAGCGCTTTGAGAATGAATAATGAGAGAAGCTTGAAAGTATTTCTCGGGTTTGGAAATAGTGCAAGTATGGGTCAGGTAGGCGAAAAGTTTAAAATAATAACAGACCGTTTCATAAAACGACGCTATTAATAGGATGCGCCCTAGTATGTGACATTATACGGCGCTATAGGTTAACACCGCCCTATAATATAACGTTATACGACGTCAAGTTTTAATGCACCGCCGTTTTTGTATTGAATTACACGACGCATTTTTCTTCAAAAAGATGAGTCACGTCATTTTCCAATTTACCCAACGACCTTATACTCAATAATAACGACGTTAAACATACATACCACGTCGTTTTAATTACTCATACCGACGTGTAACGTTTTTAATTACACAATAAATTAGTTTTCCAAAAAATGACAACGTCGTTTTTTTTATAAAGCGTCGTTGTTAATTTATTTATACGACCGTATTTTAGGTTTAAACGACGTTTATGTTTCATATAAACGTCGATAATTTAATATAACCGACGTGGTATATAAGATTTGTTTATAAATAAGGGTTTTTCTGTCTTTCTTTCGTCTTCGTTTTTCAATTAGGGTTCCAACTTCTTCTGCACCCAGAGGTGAGGAGAGCAGTCTCGAACAGAAGGAGAACAAGGTCCTTCACTGACTTGTCATTCTTGTTTGCATCAGCCCTCTTTCTCAGCTCCTCCATGATGGGGTTCTCTGGGTTGATCTCCATGGTCTTCTTGCTCGACATGTACCCAGCCGCTCTGTTATCCCTCAAGGCCTAAGCCTTCATGATTCTTTCCATGTTGGCAGTCCAGCCATACTCGCATGTCACCAAACAGCAGGGAGAGTCTACCACACGGTCAGACACCCAAAACATCCTTCACAACCTTGCAGAGTCCCTCAAAACTTCTCCTTCAACTCTTCCTTCTTCTTTGCCTCGTCTTCACTCTCATCAAGCTTGAGACCTTCCTTGGTGGCTGAGACAAGCTTCTTGCCCTCAAACTCCTTGTGAGAGTAATTGGCACATCATCCACTTCTAAAACATTGCCTTTGTGTGTTGGTTCGATTATGATGAGGAACAGAGTTCATTCTGGTAATAATAGACGAATAATGGTAAAAATTTGTACGTCGTTAATTTAACAAACCGTCGTGGTTAGTAATTTATGCGGACAGTAGAGTTATGGATACCGTCGTAGTATAGTATACTTAAAAAGTTGATAAATTTATATTTACAGTCGTGGTAACTTAATTTAAATCGGCGAATTTTTTTGTAATTAACCGTCGTAGATTTCTTTGAATTTATGCGTCGCTGACTAAGAAAATTGGGTCGTGTTTATTAATTAGTTAACACGGCGTCTTATTTTTATATCGTCGTCTTTACTTTATACGGCGGTGATTTCATAGATGCAGTCGTTGTTTTTAGGTTCAGATTTTAACTCGGAAAAATACCTTTGTAATAAGACGACGCTTTTTTAATTTGGTACGTCGTGGTTTAAAAATATCTATACGTGCACCCATTTTTTAGGTGTTTAAAGTATGTTTCTACGACGGTTTTCTATTACCGTTGTCTTTTAAAAAACAACGACGGTTTTTTGGTCTACCGTCGTTGTTTACTGGTCGTCTTTTGCTCTTTTTGTAGTAGTGAATGGATAATGGGTTCACCAATTACAAGACTGCTTTGTTCATTCCACAGTCCACTCTGGAATTGCTCTCCAATTCTTATAACCTTCCTTGTTTCTCTTTCTAAAATTATGTTTCATTGTTGTAGGTTGTTGCAGGCAGATGCCATAAACCATATCAGTTATAAGGTGAGAAAAAAGAGTTCTTTGATGACCGGGAAGAGTGTACAGAGGCATTGTAGTATGACAGCCATCATCATTCAGTGTTTTAGATTTAGGCTTACCTATGAGTTATTGCTAGGCTTATTGCCTTAACCTTTGGTTGTTGTTGGTGTTAGTGCTTCATGAGTTTGCTATCTTTTTAAGAAGGCCATGGAAAATGCACCTTGCATATTTGTTGATGAAATTGTTGTTGCACAACAAAGAGGACTTGGAATTTTTTTTGTTTTGCCATCTCTTTTGCAGGGTTCATTTGTAGGGTTCTTTTTTTTTTTTTTTTTCATGACGATTGGACCTAAATATTTTGCTTCTGGAAAAAATACTTTTACTTATATTATACATTGAAGAGAGAACATTATATACATTGTGTTTTGCCCAGCATTTCCCACATAAGATGGACTATTAAAGTTTTTGTATTGCTACTGTATAGCCTCATATTGCCTTAGTATTGCTACTATATAGCCTCCTATTGCGTTCTTATTGTCACTGTATTAATTGGTTTTTGCTATTTTTTGCATTAATTAGTTTGAGAGTCCTCCTATTTGCACAATACATAGGCATTACAAGCCATATATGGGGGCAATACCTACGCAATATAAGCCATACATATGGGCAATACAAAGGCAATACAAGCTATAAATTGGCAATAAACATACAATACAATGACAATAAAAGGCAATAAATGGTTATACACAAACAATAAACAAGCAATATATAGACAATATACACGTAATATACACTGAATGTATATAACGTGTTTTCTCAAAAAAGGATGTGACGTCCTTGATGAAATCACATTCTTACACCCATAATTTCCCAATGTGGAAGCAATGTTATCTCATTACATCTTAAGATATACATAAGAAAGTGGCAAAAAACAAAAAATTTACATCTCCTCATGGTCGGGAATTTTAACACAATTTATATCTATCAGTAAAATTCCAGGACATGTCCTCTTAGACCCGAATTTAAGCTGAAAGTTAGCAATTTCCTCCCCAAAAGAACGCCGCCACTTGAAACAAGACAATCTTCCATCTGTATAAAATGGATAAAAAATGCATATTAGAAGTAAATCATTCAATCATAATGGAAACAAAAACATAACATTCAATCACAATTGAAACCAATTTCAAAACAGAAACCAATATCAAAATTCATATAGATTGTTGGCTTTTCTAAATGACTCAATTCTTCATATGGCAAGCTTTCACAAGACAGTACCATTGCAAAATTAAAGTTCACATTCATGCACACAATTTCATACTACTCAATTGCAATATAAAAGTAATTATAAACATGGGTGAAGTGAATGTGTGTCCTCGCAGGCGAATAAAAATAAAAATTAGGAAATCATCAATAGTGCATTTGGCATTGTTCAAACAATTAAAGAAGCACAGTCTCAGAGAGGAAGAAGAGCAAGACAATGGAACTAGATAAATGCAAAGAGCTGTCAACAAACCTTCAAGTTTTCCAAAAACCCTTTTCACGGCACCAACACAACCTTGGCATGATACCAACCTTGAGGATTGTATAGACTGCACCAAAAACAGATCTAGGATTGAATTACGAAAAAATTGAGAAAATAAAGATCCAACATATGCCAACTTTACACTATCAAAAGTACGTTAAAATATTGGCATTCTCATAAAACTTACAAACTCTCCAATCACTTTCAAAAGAAGTAAAGGATGAGAATCTTGCATTTGTTGGTGGTGCTACTGGTTTCAAATTATGATGTTGGTTTCTTACAGTTAAAACCCACATTACTGTTATTTCAGAGAGCATCTATGAGTTTTATATGTATTCTTACAGGTTGCTCAGAAAAACCAGAAGTCCTAATTTGATATATCACCTAAGCGATTTCACAGACAAATCACAATCACAAAAGAGTGAATACACCACTTTCAAGGAGGTCTGCATGTCCAAGTCTCAATCACAAAACAGTGTATGCATGATTTCATAGACAAATCTTAAGTACAAAACAATATATCCAAGTCCAAGAGCTTGACAACCACAAGAAATAGTTGGTAAATTTCATTCAATCACAGAAACAGCAAACAAACCACAAGAAAAACCCATTAATGTCTCATTCAAAATAGTAAAAGTAATCACCCAATAATCTCAATCAATAACAGAAACCCAAAAAAAAAAAAGCAAAACCAATATTAGAACTCACCACAGTGAAGATCGAAGATGAAGGTGTCGTGGCTTTGTGGTGGAAGTCGACGACGGAGGTGGAGAGTCACGATTGTGGCTCCGTTATGGAGGCCGACGATGGAGGTGGCGAGTCACGCCTTGGCTAAGGTTCGGTTCCAAATTTGGAGTTCAACCTTGAGGTTCAAATTAGCTCCTAGTTTGAAGATATAACTAAGAGGAGATTGAGTTAAGCGAGATTCTATGGTGGAGGTGGATTCTTGTGAGGTTTGGCAGAAGGAAGAAGAGGATGAGGAAGAGACTAGATAGAAGAGGAAGAAGAAGAGCAACGACTGAGAACAAAAAAAACCTAAGTGAAGGATGGGCAATAAGTTGTCAATAGGGAGATTTTATAGGGGGTATTTGTGATTAGATTTCAAAATGGGGATAATATTGAATAAATTAACTGCGACGGGGTTAAAGCCGCCAATTTCCCAAAATTCTACTTGCGGCTATGCTTTTGAAAATTTTTATTTATATAGTAGAGCCGCTCGGCGGTACTATTGAAATATTGTATTTACAGAGTATAGATTCTAGGGAAATTGGCGGCTTTACCCCTGCCTCACCTAATTTATTCACTAATATCCTTATTTTGAAACACAATCACAAATGCCCCTTATAAAAACTCCCTATTGACAGCCTATTACCCATCTTTCACTTTTGTTTAGTCGTTCTGAGCTCTCTGAAATCCTCTTTCACAATTTCTCAATCTCACTCACTCAGCCCTCCTCTCCTCTCTTCTCTCTCGCTCGCTTGCACCCACATCGGCGACAATCACTGTCACCTCCTCAGAAACCCTAACCCACATCGGCGACAACGACCTTTCCACCTCCATCTTTCACTCTCTGTCACCTCTTTTGACCTCTATACCAAGAGATGGCGTCTCAGGTAGGCAACTCGACTTTTCTCCTACATATTTGGGTTTTCTTCTCCTTGTTTCAATTTTGTATATGGGTTTGGATTTTTGGTGCTTGATGTGAGTTTAAGTCCCTCCAAGTCAAATTTGGGTGAGTTTGTACAGAAATTTGTTGAAACAAAATTGTGGGTTGAATTTAAAATTTTACTCTCTCTGTTTACAATTAATATTTTCAGCTTGTGTAGAGAATGTTATTTCAGTGGGATTATACAAGAACTTTTTGAACCAAAATTTTGGGATTGTGCAACAAATATTTCTCAGTTTGTCTTAAGGAATATTATGCTTGAAACTTGTCCAATCTACAATGATTTTGAAGATTTTATTTTGCTTATTGAATTTGATTACTGAGTTAGGTTTTTATTTTGACAAAAAACAATTGAAGAAACACAGTTATTTGGTTCAATGGTCTCTTGGTTCAATGATATGAATTTGTTTGTTCTATTTTGGGATGTGATTTTTGAATGAACTATATAATTGATTATGTCTTGAGGTGGAGGATATCTCCAAAAGTGACTGTGGAGTTTGTAAGTTTTATAAGAATGCCAATATTTTAACATAAGTTTGATACTGTAAAGTTGGCATATGTTGGATCTTGGTTTTCTCTATTTTTTGCAATTCAAAATTGGATATGTTTTTGGTGCAGTTTATAGTCCTCAAGGTTGGTATCATGCCAAGGTTGTGTTGGTGCCGTGAAAAGGGTTCTTGGAAAACTTGAAGGTTTGTTGACAGCTCTTGCATTTATCCAGTTCCATTGTCTTGATCTTATTTTTCTATGAGACTATGCTTCTTTAACTGTTTGAATAATGCCAAATGCACTATTGATGATTTCCTGATTTGTATTTTTATTCGCCTGCCAAGACACATATTCATTTCATCCATGTTTATAATAACTTTTATATTGCAATTTAGTAGTACGAAATCGTGTGCGTGAATGTGAACTTTAATTTTGCAATGGTACTATCTTGTGAAAGTTTGCTATATGAAGAATTGGGTCATTTAGAAAAATCAACAATTTGTATGAAGATAGGATTCTTGAAGGTAGTCCTTCATTGGAGAAACCACAGATAGATTTCTCATAGGTACATATAACTCAGCAAACTTCAAGCTCAGCTCTTAAATGATGTATATCATAATTGTTTCTTTCTTTCATCTATTAAAAAATGTATGCCATACTGCAGTTTTACATTTATCCACTCTATTTGTTGTAGTGCATGTAAATGTATGTTTATGATACTTGTAGTGCCTGTAAATATGTCTGAACTTGTTTTGGTATTGGTTTCTGAATTTGTTTTGGTATTGGTTTTTGTTATGAATTTTGGAATTCGTTTCTATTTTGAAATTGGTTTCAGTTGTGATTGAATGTTGTTTGTGCCTAGTAAATCACGGTCGTTCGCTGACCGAAGGGGCCCCTTTTCTCGGTCCTGGCACCTACTCATCAAAAGAAACGCAGTGTTTCGCCAGGATGCTTGGCCTTCCTAAAAACAAAGGAAAAGTTGCTAAGGCACGATCATCTCGACCTCGATTATAGGCCGAGGCCGAGGCGGGACAAAACCACGGCCAAAAGTATTAAAGTCAAATCATCACGTGACAGTAGGGTCCCATGCTTCATTTAATGAAGTAATGCCTCTGTTTATTGCAGCAAACCCACTGGCCACAAATAAGCATTTAATGCACGAGGGAAGGTGAGAAGTGACTGAAGTTAGGGTTTGGCGACAGGAAACAGAGTGATTAGACGCAGACATTCTCACAAGAATCCTCGCAGCTTGAGAGATTAGGTGACCAGCTATCAGAGCAATAAATGCGTCTCCACGGCCAGAGGCACAAGAACCCACGATCAGGGCGGCGCCCGAGATCTACCGGGATTCATGGGGTCACACCACCATACTTCACTATCCCAAATGTCGATTGGACTACCCACTTGCTCTAATCAGGCTCCACCATGTAGATTTTCAGCCTCAATTGCTCCTCCAGGAACTCTCCCTATAAATACAGAGCTCAAACTACATTCAAAGGGTTCAAACACCAAACCAAAGCCTCCCACGGAGCAACTTATATTTTTTTTGTAATGCACTTTCAATATCTTTACTTGCTTTCCTAGGAGTAGTGTTAGATTGTAAGGAAAATCCATTCATCAATATATCATACGACCCTTGATTTTCAAGGCGCTGGAGCACCATCTCTGTTATTCGCTCACTCACCCCTTATATCATACGACCGTCGCTCACTGAGCAACGCGCCAGAGCACCGCCCTAAACCCGCCATCAACATCACCACTAAACGGCCTTGTAGCTCAGGCCGTGAACCTGACAGCCGAGATTAGTTCCTCTCTCGGCTACAGTCGTTTGATTAGAAGTCAAGTCCAAACAGGCGCACCACTTAACCAGTTTATCCACATCAACATCTCGACGCACGGTAGACCGTGCTGGCACGCCCGGGCACAGCCGCACCGCACCCAAAAGCAGGAAGCCGCGTGTCAACGCATATCCCCTCGGCCCGGAACTCCAGGCCGTGAGATTTGCGCGGCAGACAAATGTTATGTTTTTGTTTCCATTTTGATTGAATGATTTGCTTCTAATATGCATTTTTGATCCATTTTATACAGATGGTAGTGTTCTCTTGGGGAGGAAATTGCTAACTTTCAGCTTAAATTCGGTTCTAATAGGAGATGTCGTCGAATTTTTCTAATGTGTTCAAATTCCAGACCAAGAGTAGATGTAAATTTTTTATTTTTTGCCACTTTCTTATGTATATCTTAAGATGTAATGAGATAACATTGTTTGTTCATCAATTTATGAAAGTCAAGTTAGAAGGAAATTTGTCCCACAAGCTTGGTCTCTAGTGATTCGAAATCCTAACTCTTAAGTCTTGAGATAATTGACTCTTTTTTTTCATGACAGTTAGACCTAGATTTTTGGCTTCTAGAAGATTGTTGTCATTGAGAACCGTCATCAATTTGGGTTGGGACAACATTCCATTTAGTTGCAAGAAGTGTATTGTAGTTATAAGGGGGAAAAAACATGTAATTGAGGGACTACTTGTGTATCAGATAGACCATGTAATTATTTAGTCCTCATGGAATGAAATTGAGTTCAATTTACTTGAGAAATTTCAGTCTTGAATCTTTTGTTTTTATATATTCGCAAGTGTATGCAATGGAAAAATACTTTTATTCAATTATACATTGAAGAGAGCACATTATATACATTATGTGTATATATAGCTCATTCTTCTTGCCTTTGTGGATGGCAATGGGTCGAATCAGGTGTGGGTATGCCATTCCCATCCCCATCCTTGTGAAGCTTTTTTCCCCCATCCCCACCTTTATACCCTCAATACAGACTTGAAAAAAAAAAGAATATACGAGGGCAATATAGTAGCAATACACAGGCAATAAAGGGCTATACAATGGAAATACACAAACTCCATACTCCCCCTATAAATTTATTCCAACACTGACTTGAAAAAAAAAAGATATGAGGGGGCAATACAGTAGCAATACACAAGCAATAAAAGGTTATACAATGGCAATACACAAGAAATAAAAGGCTATATAATGGCAATACACAAACTTCATACTCCCCCAATAAATTTATTCCAACAGACTTTGAAAAAAAGGATATACTGAGGCAATACACAAGCAATAAAAGGGCTATACATGTGCAATACATATGCAATACATATCTGTCATGGCATTTGCCAATGAAATCACTGATTTGGTTACATTTGTGTTTTTCTTCTTTGCAAGGGGAAAGATAAAACCATGGAAACTAGAGATTAACAAATTTCCTTCTAACTTGACTTTCATAAATTGATGAACTAACTATGTTATCTCATTACATCTTAAGATATACATAAGAAGGTGGCAAAAAAACAAAAAATTTACATCTCCTCTTGGTCGGGAATTTTAACACATTTTATATCTATCAACAAAATTCGACGACATCTCCTCTTGGTACCAAATTTAAGTTGAAAGTTATAGCAATTTCCTTCCCAAGAGGACGCTGCCACTTGAATCAAGACAATCTTCCATCTGTATAAAACGGATCAAAAATGCATATTAGAAGCAAATCATTTAATCACAATGGAAACAAAAACATAACATTCAATCACAACGAAAACCAATTTCAAAATAGAAACCAATTCCAAAATTCATAACAGAAACCAATACCAAAACAGATTCAGAAACCAATACCAAAACAAGTTCAGACATATTTACATGCACTACAAGTATCATACACATACATTTACAGGCACTACAACAAATAGAGTGGATAAATGTAAAACTACAGTATGATATACATTTTTTAATTGAAGAAAGAAAAAAAAATTATGATATACATCATTTAAGAGCTCAGCTTGAAGTTTGTTGAGTTATATATACGTTTGAGAAATCTATCTGTAGTTTCTCCAATGAAGGACTACCTTCAAGAATCCTATTTTCATACAGATTGTTGGCTTTTCTAAATGACCCAATTCTTCATATAGAAAACTTTCACAAGATAGTACCATTGTAAAATTAAAGTTCACATTCATGCACACGATTTCGTACTACTCAATTGCAATATAAAAGTTATTATAAACATGGGTGAAGTGAATATGTGTCTTGGCAGGCGAATAAAAATACAAATAAGGAAATCATCAATAGTGCATTTGGCATTGTTCAAACAGTTAAAGAAGCATAGTCTCAGAGAAGAAGTAAAGCAAGATAATGGAACTAGATAAATGCAAGAGCTGTCAACAAACCTTAAGTTTTCCTAGAACCCTTTTCACAGCACCAACACAACCTTGGCATGATACCAACCTTGAGGACTGTAGACTGCACCAAAAACAGATCTAAGATTGAAGTACGAAAAATAATGAAAAACAAGATCCAACATATGCCAACTTTACAATATCAAACTTATGTTAAAATATTGGCATTCTCATAAAACTTACAAACTCCACAATCACTTTTGGAGATATCCTCCACCTCAAGACTTAATAAATTTATGTAGTTCATTCAAAAATCACATCCCAAAACAGAACAAAACAAATTCAGATCATTGAACCAAATAACTATGTTTCTTCAATTGTTTTTTGTCAGAATAAAAAACTAACTCAGTAATCAAATTCAATAAGCAAAAGAACATCTTCAAAATCATTGTAGACTAGACAAGCTTCAAGCATAATATTCCTTAAGACAAACTGAGAAATATTTGTTGCACAATCCCAAAATTTTGGTACAAAAAGTTCTTGTATAATCCCACTGAAATAACATTCTCTAAACATGTTGAAAATATTAATTGTAAACAGAGAGTAAAATTTTAAATTCAACCCACAATTATGTTTCAACAAATTTCTGTACAAACTCACCCAAATTTGACTTGGAGGGACTTAAACTCACATCAAGCACCAAAAATCCAAACCCATATACGAAATTGAAACAAGGAGAAGAAAACCCAAATATGTAGGAGAAAAGTCGAGTTGGCTACCTGAGACGCCATCTCTAGGTATAGAGGTCGAAAGAGGTGACAGAGAGTGAGAGATGGAGGTGGAAAGGTCGTTGTCGTCGATGTGGGTTAGGGTTTCTGAGGAGGTGATAGTGATTGTCGCCGATGTGGGTGCGAGCGAGTGAGAGAGAAGAGAGGAGAGGAGGGCTTAGTGAGTGAGATCGAGAAATTGTGAAAGAGGATTTCAGAGAGCTCAGAACGACTAAACAAAAGTGAAAGATGGGTAATAGGCTGTCAATAGGGAGTTTTTATAAGGGACATTTGTGATTGGGTTTCAAAATAAGGATATTAGTGAATAAATTAGGTGAGCCAGGGGTAAACCGCCAATTTCCCTTATATTTAACCTCTCTATGATATTCAAGGAGCGGTAATTTTCAGAATACAGCCACTTCTCAAGGCTCCCATTTGACATATATTTCAGTACCAAGGCTTTGAAATCAATTTCATTGCAACTACTGATGATCTTGATGAGATTTCAATGACGAATATTGCTCAGCATTTCACATTCACTATCAAGAGTCTTGAAAGCCCTTCTAGCTCTAGATTGAACACTTTTACTGCAACCTCTGTCCCATTTGGAAGTGTTCCTTTATATACAGAACCAAAACCTCCAGTGCCAAGTAAGTTACTTTCATTAATCCCACTTGTCACCCTTAGAAGTTCTTGGTATGAAACTGTTCTCCATTTCAGTTGAGGCAACAAGGTAGTCTCTTCAGTCAAATATAAGGATATATGGGAATTTCTGATATGTTATTTCTTCTCTCAAAGGAGGTGTATATATATTGTACAATGCCTTTTTACCTTAGGAAAAGATAAAAGCTAATCCTGATAGAACAGGTAATACAATATTTACAAGAATCCTAATAATAATTTCCTACCTAAAATAGGACTCACACCAACACTCCCCCTCAAGTTGGTGCATAGATGTCTCCAATGCCCAACTTGTCAAGTGAGTCACTAAATACATGGCTAGACACTGCTTTAGTCAAAATATCTGCAAGTTGTTCCTCTGATTTCACATGTGGTACACTAATCACATTGCTTTCCAATTTTTCATTAATAAAATGTCTATCAATCTCCACATGTTTAGTACGATCATGTTGGACTGGATTATTAACTATGTCGATTGCAGCTTGATTATCACAATACAATTTCATGACATCTTTAGCCACGAAGCCCAATTCCTTTAATAATTTCCGAATCCACAACATCTCACATACGCCATGAACCATGCTTCGATACTCAACTTCCGCATTGGACAAAGAACAAACCTTCTGTTTCTTGCTTCGCCAAGTAACAAGGTTACCACCCACAAATGTAAAATAACCTGATGTTGAACGCCTATCAGTTCGATTTCCTGCCCAATCGGCATCTGTAAAACCTTTAATTTCCAAATGTCCATGTTTTGAGAACATCAGTCCTTTGCCAGGTGCAGACTTCAGATACTGTAAAATTCGCATAACTGCTTCCATATGAACTTCACTAGGTGAATGCATAAATTGACTCACAACACTAACAGCATAAGCAATATCTGGCCTGGTGTGAGATAAATAAATAAGTCTTCCAACTAACCTCTGATACCTATCTTTATTTGTTGGAACTTGATTTGGAAGAATCTCAAGATTATGGTTCTGCACAATAGGAGTATCAGCAGGTTTACACCCAAGCATCCTAGTTTCATTCAATAAATCTAACACATATTTTCTCTGTGACAAGAAAATACCCTGTTGAGATCTAGCCACTTCAATTCCCAAAAAATATTTCAGCCCTCCAAGATCCTTCATCTCAAACTCAGTTGATAAATAATGTTTCAATTTATCAATCTCTTCTGTATCATCACCTGTTATTATCAGATCATCAACATATATAATTAAAACAGTGACCTTCCCTTTCCTCCTCTTCAGAAACAAAGTAAGATCTGCATTGCTTTGACGATAACCATATTTCTTCATGGCACAACTGAATTTGCCAAACCAAGCTCTAGGAGACTGCTTCAACCCATAGAGTGATTTCCTCAACTTGCACACCAAATTTGGATTTTCCGATAGATCAAATCCTGGAGGTAGGCTCATATAAACTTCTTCCTTCAATTCTCCATGTAGGAAAGCATTTTTCACATCAAATTGTTGGAGTGGCCAATCTAAATTTGCTGCAAGCGAAATTAGAACACGAATTTTGTTTATTTTTGCAACTGGTGCAAAAGTTTCCTGATAATCAACACCATATGTCTGAGTATATCCTTTGGCAACCAATGTTGCCTTGTATCTATCAATGGTACCATCTACTTTGTGTTTAATTGTGAAAATCCATCTGCATCCAACTGGTCGTTTTCCTTGTGGCAATGAAACTAAATCCCAAATTTGATTTTTTTTCAAAGCCAGCATCTCTTCATCCATAGGTTTCTTCCATTGAGGAGCAGCCAAAGAATCTTGCACTTTAGATGGAATAAATTCAATTGTCATCTAATTAGCAAAAACTGCACATGCTTCTGTTTGTGCCTAATAAATCTCGGCCGTAAACTGGCCGAAAGGACCTTTCTCGGCCCTAAGCACTGGCCCATGAACGGAGATGGGTCGTTAGGCATTTGCCTTCCTAAACTCAAAAGGCAAGGCCGAAGATATTAAAGTCAAATCGCCACGTGGCAACAAGGTCCCACACTTCATTTAATGAAGTAACACCTCAGACTGTTGCAGCAAGCCCACTAGCCGCGAAAAGGCATTTACTGCACGAGGGAAGAAGGGAAGTGACTGAAGTCAGGGTTTGGTGAAGGAAATCAGGGTGGTTAGGCGCAAACATTCTTACAAAAAATTCTTACAGCTTGAGAGATTAGGTCACCAACTATCAGAGCATTTAATGCGTCTCCACGGCCAGGGGTGCAGAACCCACGATCAGGGCGGCGGCCGAGATTTACCAGGATTTATGGGGTCACACCACCATGCTTCACGATCCCAAATGTCTATTGGACTACCCACTTGCTCTGATCAGGCTCCACCACGCAGATTTTCAGCCTCGATTACTCCTCCAGAGCTCTTCCTATAAATACCAAGCTCGAGCTACATTCAAAGGGTTCAAACACCAAACCAAAAGCCTCCCACGGAGCAAATTATATTTTCCTGTAATGCACTTTCAATACCTTTACTTGCTTTCCTAGGAGTAGTGATAGATTGTAAGGAAAATCCATTCATTAATATATCATACGACCCTTGATTTTCAAGGCGTCGGAGCACCATATCTGTTACTATCTCATTCACCCCATATATCATACGCGCCGGAGCACCGCCCAAAACCCACCATCAACACCACCACTAAACGGCCTTGTAGCTCAGGCCGTGAACCTGACGGCCGAGATCAGTTCCTCTCTCGGCCACAATCGTTTGATTAGGAGTCGAACTCAAAACAGGCGCACCACTTAACCATTTTATCCAAACCAAATCACCATCTCGATGCACGGTAGACCGTGCTGGCACGCCCGCGCACAACAGCACCGCATCCAAAAGAAGGACGTCATGTGTTGACGTATATCCCCTCGGCCCGGAGCACCAGGCCGTGAGATTTGCGTAGCCAACAGCTTCAGATAATCGATGAGTAGAGACAGTTTGCAATTGGGTAGTTTGACTTCTTTGAATTTTCAGGTGAAAAACGATCTGGTGGAATTCCTCCATTACGTCTGGGAGGCAATTGATACCTTGTTTCTGCAACATTATCAATGTCATTTGTAATTAAATTGTCAATATTAATCAAATTTGGTTTTGTACTTACCTCAGGGTTATCCGAAGCCTCAGGAATTTGGACAGGTACTGTTGGTGTAGAAGAGGGAGAACAATTATGTGGGATATGTGGAGTTGCAGGGAACAAAGTGGGGTTAGCAACATGTGATGCCGGGTCTTCAACTAACGTGACTGCATATTCTTTTTCATTGCAGACCACTTCTTCTCTTTCTATGGTAATATCAGGTAACATAATTGTCCAATTCCAATTCTGCTCTTCAATATTCTCCTTCTCCCCCTGAAGAGGAGAGCTGGATTCATGATGAAAATACATGGACAACTCTGAGAAAGTGACATCCATTGTGACATACGTACGCTTTGTCGGAGGATGGTAGCATCGATATCCTTTGGAATATGGGGAGAAACCCACAAACACACATTTAAGAGCACATGGATCCAATTTAGACCGTAGGTGTTTAAGGATGTGAACGTAGGCTATACAACCAAAAATGCGGGGATGGAGAGTCAGGACTGACGGTAGGGGATGTGTCGAAGTCAAAACATCCAGTGGTGTCTTGTATCCATGGACAGAAGAGGGCATACGATTTAATAAATACACTGCATATAGCATCACTCCAAAACATCTTAGGCATGTGAGCTTCTATCAAAATACTCCTGGCCGTCTCAAGAATATGACGATTTTTCCGTTCAGCAACCCCATTTTGTTGAGGGGTATAAGGACATGTAGTTTCATGGAGAAGACCGTTATCCTGGAAGAAAGACACAAAATCATGATTCACATATTCACCTCCATTATCTGATCGCAGAAACTGAATTTTTGTGGAGAACTGTGTCTGAACCATCTGATAAAATTGCAAGAAGAGACCAAACACCTCACTTTTATTTTTCATAAAATATATCCATGTCATTCTCGTATAATCATCAACGAAAGTCACAAACCATCTAATGCCAGAGATTGTAGAGACTGGGGAAGGACCCCATACATCAGAATGAATAAGAGCAAAAGGTTTATCATTCTTTTTGAAACTAATAGGGTATGAAACACGGTGACTCTTGGCAAGAATACAAGTTTCACACTAAAGACTAGAAATATCTAAATCCAAAAATAAAGCTGGAAATAAATGTTTTAAATAACCAAAAGAAGCATGTCCTAAACGCCAATGCCATAACCAAATTTGTTTCTTCTTGTCTGCAGTTGAGTCATGAGCAATAAGGGCCTTTCCCGTGCAAACATCATCCACATAATATAGTCCTCCTCTCTTAGTACCACGCCCAATTATTTCCTGGGTTCGAATATCCTGAAGAAGGCAAAACAAGGGATAAATTAATACAAAAAAATTTAATTGTTCAGTCACTTGTCCAATAGATAATAAATTCTGGGATAAAGAAGGAACAAGAAGAACATGTTCCAAAGTTAAATTTGGAGAAAGATCAACAGTGCCTGCCCCAGTCACAGGGTAGGATTGGCCATTCGCATTCACCATACTAGTAAGGCTAGGAGTAGTACGAGTCTTCAAATTTGTTGAGTCAAATGTCATGTGATTTGAAGCACCTGAATCAATAATCCAACCAGAACCAATACCTAAGCCAGTAACAGCAGCAAAAGCACTACCTGAGGTATTAGAAGAAGTGCTCGAATCACTTGTAGGGAGGGCGGCAAAACCTGGAGGAACAGTGGAGGAGGAGACGGATGGCATAGGGGAAGCTTGTGGGACAGAAGGGTCGGGAGATCTGTTGGCTGCGCAATTCTCACGGCCTGGTGCTCCGGGCCGAGGGGATATGCGTCAACACGTGACGTCCTTCTTTTGGATGCGGTACGGTTGTGCGCGGGTGTGCCAGCACGGTCTACCGTGCGTCGAGATGGTGATATGTTTGAATAAAATGGTTAAGTGGTGCGCCTGTTTGAGTTCGACTCCTAATCAAACGATTGTGGCCGAGAGAGGATGTCACATCCCGGATCGGCTCCGCCGTAGCACGATATTGTCCGCTTTGGGCCCCCCCTATCTGACCTTCACGGTTTTGTTTCTGGGAGCTCATGACCAACTTTCCAGTGGGTCACCCATCCGGGGATTGCTCTAGCCCCCAACTCGCTTAACTTCGGAGTTCCTACGACTCCGAAGCCAGTGAGCTCCCAAAAGGCCTCGTGCTAGATGGAGGCGGACATGTACATATAAGACACATCACCCCCTCTCCGTTGGTCGATGTGGGATCTTACAATCCACCCCCCTTAAGGGCCCGACGTCCTCGTTGACACACTCGCACCACACGGCAGAGTGGCTCTGATACCAAATTGTCACGTCCCGGATCGGCTCCGCCGTAGCACGATATTGTCCGCTTTGGGCCCCCCCTCTCTGGCCCTCACGGTTTTGTTTCTGGGAGCTCATGACCAACTTCCCAGTGGGTCACCCATCCTGGGATTGCTCTAGCCCCCAACTCGCTTAACTTCGAAGTTCCTACGACTCCGAAGCCAGTGAGCTCCCAAAAGGCCTCGTGCTAGATGGAGGCGGACATGTACATATAAGGCACATCACCCCCTCTCCGTTGGTCGATGTGGGATCTTACAGAGGAACTGATCTCGGCCGTCAAGTTCACAGCCTGAGCTACAAGGCCGTTTAGTGGTGGTGTTGACGGTGGGTTTTGGGCGGTGCTCCGGTGCGTTGCTCGGAGAGCGACGGTCGTATAATATATGGGGTGAATGAGAGAGTAACCAAGGTGGTGCTCCGGCGCCTTGAAAATCAAGGGTCGTATGATATATTGATGAACAGATTTTTCTTACAATCTATCACTACTCTTAGGAAAGCAAGTAAAGGTATTGAAAGTGCATTACAGGAAAATATAATTTGCTCCGTGGGAGGCTTTTGGTTTGGTGTTTGAACCCTTCGAATGTAGCTTGAGCCTGGCATTTATAGGAAGAGCTCTTGGAGGAGTAATCGAGGCTGAAAATCTGCACGGTGGAGCCTGATCAGAACAAGTGGATAGTCCAATCGACATTTGGGATTGTGAAGCATGGTGGTGTGACCCCATAAATCCTGGTACATCTCGGCCGCCGCCCTGATCGTGGGTTCTGGGCCTCTGGCCGTGGGGACACATTTAATGCCCTAGTTTGGTGGTTGGTGATCTGACCTTAAGTTGTAAGAATATTTGTAAGAATGTTTGCGCCTAACCACTTTGATTTCTATCACCAAATCCTGACTTTAGTCACTTCCCTTCTTCCCTCGTGCATTGAATGCCCTTTTGCGGCTAGTGGGTTTGCTAGTCAGAGGCGTTACTTCATTAAATGAAGCGTGGGACCCTGCTGCCACGTGGCGATTTGACTCTAATATCTTCGGGCGTGTCTCTTTCGTCCTTCGGCCTCGGCCAATAATGCCGCGGTTGAGGCCGAGATGATTATGCCTTCGCAGCTTTTCCTTTGTCTTTTAGGAAGGCAAAACACCTGACGAAACGCCATGTTTCAGCTCATGAATAGGTGCTAGGGCCGAGAGGAAACCCCTTCGGTCAGTTTACGACCGTGATTTATTAGGCACAAACATTGCCCCCACATCCCCGGATTCTTCGGTCTCGGCATGAGTAGGGGCCGAATGGATTCCAGGGGATGGACCCTTTGCATTCCCTCTGAAGTGATTGACAGCTGGCGTCTTAAATGCGTAGGTCGGTCGGCGCATTTAATGCACAAGCACGTCATGCAGGCCATCATTGCCCAGACTTACGCGAGGCGTCGCTTCGTCTCGTCAAATGAAACGACGGCCTCTGGGCTTTCGACACGTCATCACGCATTTGATTCGTGCGAGCCATTGTTTTGCCTTGTCAATCGAAATGTCAGCCCCCAGGTTTCTGAGATGTCTTCGCATGCTCCGAGTATGTTGTCAGGCCGTTACGTCTTTCGAGAGTCATGCCTCGTTTTGAATTCTAGCGCTAGTATAAAAACCCTGCCTTCTTCATTTTTCTTCACGCCTTCAGAATCCTCAAGTCCATGCTCCCCAAAAGTTCTCTCTGAACTTTCTAGTTTTCTCAGCCTTCTCTCTTTGATTCTAAAAACTCCTCTTGCTTAGTGACCTCTCGTTTGAAAACACAGGTGTTTTGTTTTACTTGTCCAAATATTCTTGAGCCTTTCATTGATTCCTAGGCTTCGTTCTTCTTCCAGCCCTTTCTCCTCCATTTTAACCTGCTCTAGTGGTCCCCATTATGGCCTCTCCAAAATCGGGGTCGAGCCATATCCGCTGAACCTCGCGTCGTGGCAGTTTGGCCTGATCCAGATGGCTTTTCTTCCCCTGCTGTCCACCAACTATATTTTGTCTTGGAAAGTCGACGTGAGCCAAGGCCATGATATGGCCGAGATTCTTTCCCAGCCCTGGAGGAGGATGACCTTTCTCCCTATGAGGCCGTGGAGAAACTGCAATGCGATTGATGAAGATGGGAGGGTCTGGTACGATAATTCCATCTTGGCCATGTTCATTTGGTTGAGCACCCCGGTCGCACCCATGGCCGAAGTGACGGCCCTGGCTTCTTGCAGCTACGCTCGTGCCCAGAATGACGGCCTTGGCTTCAACCCGGCTGCACCCGTGCCCAGAGTGACAGCCTTGCCCATGGCCGGAATGACGACCCTAGCTTCACTCGGCTGCACCCATGTCCTGAGTGACGGCCTTGTCCATGGCCGGAATGATGGTCCTGGCTTCACCTCGGCTGCACCCATGTCCAGAGTGACGGCCTTGGCCATGGCCTGAGTGACAGCCTTGGTGGGGCCGCGGTTAGTGAAGATATGGGTGACGGAGACGTCGCCTAGGGAAGAATCATCTGCCTGTTTAGCGAGGGGATCAAGAAGCCGTTGTTCATAGACTTAGGATGTAATCTCTTTTTCACATATGTACGTTTATATGTTTTAATCGGCCATGGCCGACCGTTCCTTTGTAAACGCGACCCCTTTCTTTTAATCCAAATGAAGTATAACTTCTTTTTCCTTCCGACTGAATGCATGCTTTTCCTTTCATCTTCATCGTGTTGTTTACTTCATTTATTTGTCAATTGTAAACCTCATAACTCATTCTTGGCCGTCTCCCATATTGACGGGGTATATTTCTTTAAATCCTGGCCGTTTATTGGCAAGTTGTGCCATTCTCCATCCCTATCTCTCAACTGGAATGCACCTCGGCCGAGAACTCGTTCGATAATAAACGGCCCCTCCCAGTTGGGTGAGAATTTGCCGAACCGAGGGTCCTTAGTCCCAATAGGAAGCACGGCTCGCCATACCAAGTCGCCTTCGGCGAAAGTCTTTTGCTTGACCTTTCTGTTGTAGGCCCTCGCCGCAATCTGCTTCTGTGCCTGCATTAGGTTATAAGCATCGAGTCTGGACTGCTCCAAATCTTCTAACTCCTGAGCCATGGCTTGCGCATAGTCCTTCCTTTCTTGCCCAGGTCGTTCGGTCACACGGAGAGACCGAACCTTCAACTCCATTGGAACGATGGCGTCATGACCGTAGGTTAAGGCATAAAGGGATGTGCCCGTAGCCGATCGTTTTGAGATTCGGTAAGCCCAAAGGGCTTTATGGAGTAAGTCGTGCCATGCCGATCGTTTTCCTCAATCATTTTCTCAAGGATGCCCTTGATTACCTTGTTGCTCGCCTCGGCCTGTCCGTTAGACTGGGGGTAGTAAGGTGTTGAGTGAATCAATTTGATCTCCATCCTTTCGGTGTACTCCCGAGTCTCAGCTGATCCGAAAATTAGGCCGTTAACGGCCGTGATAGTTTCAAGTATATTGAATCTGTGGACGATGTGATTTTCGAAGAATTTGACCACTTGTGCGCTAGAAATTGACCGATAGGACTCCGCTTCGACCCATTTAGTAAAATAGTCGGTTGTGACCAAAATCCATGCGTGTTGGTTGGACGCGACCGGATAGATTTTGCCGATGATATCCACGGCCCATCCTCTGAACGGCCATGGTTTAGTAACCGGGTGGAGGGCTTCGGCCAATACCCTTTGTATGGGGCTGTAGATTTGACACTTGATACACCCCTTCGCATATTCTATGCAGTCCTTTAAAATGGTCGACCAATAATAACCATGCCTCTGAACCAACCATCTCATCTTGACGCCAGATTGGTGAGCGCCGCAAATCCCCTTGTGAGATTCGGTCATGATAACCTTAATGTCTTTGGCACTGGGACATAGGAGATTCGGTCAGATACTTCACAACGTGGTAGCGCCAGTCGGCTTCGGCCGTGTTGACTTCATCGGTGATCTCGGCCGATGACACTTGCGTTGCCATTCCCCGTTCGGCCAAAGTCGGCAAGGTACGCCTCTCGATTCTTATCACACGATCGTGGTCACTGTCCGGAATATTCACGCCTAATGCTACTTGGGCCATCTCATTGGCCTCATGGTTTTCGGCGCGCGGTACGTGAATAAAGGAGATCCTAGAAAACTCGTCGGCCGTATTGAGGGCTGTTACATAATACATAGTTAAATTCTCGCTCGTGCATTGGTATTCCCCGGTCAGTTGGTTAATTACTAGTTGAGAATCACCGTAGACCAAGACACGGGTTGCCTTCATTTCTTTCAGAATTTCGAGACCGATGATGAGCGCTTTGTATTCGGCCTGATTATTGGTGCATTTGAAATCAAGCTGGAACTCAAATTGCCACCTTTGTCCTTGAGGGGACTTGATCACGACTCCGGCCCCAGACCTGGCCTCTTTACTGGAGCCGTCGAAGTACATGGTCCAGTAGTTCTTCTCCATGTGGGCCATGCCGATCTCGACCTCTAACTCTTCTTCCTGCCCCTGAGCCGGGTGGTGAGCCAAGAAATCGGCCAATAGAGCCCTCTGAAGCCGAAATGTAAAGCCTCAAGGGTTTCCCACTTTTCTGCGGCTCAGATAGTGCACTGCTTGTTCTCGTTCAGACTCGTTGTTCTGAGCCAGCAAACAGCCGATAGAGCCCTCTGAAGCCGAAATGTAAAGCCTCAAGGGTTTCCCTCTTTTTGGCGGCATAAGGACTGGTGGTTGAGATAAATATCTCTTGATGTCGTCGAGGGCCACTTGATGTTCTGCCCCCCATACGAACTGCTCTGTGTCTTTCAATTTGAGCAGAGGAGTCAAAGGCCGGATTTTCCCTTCCAAATTGGATATGAATCGCCTTAAAAAGTTGACCTTTCCGAGGAAGGACTGGAGCTCCATCTTGGCCCTTGGCGGAGGTGCCGCCTTGATGGCCGTAGCTTTATTTTTATCCACCTCGATTCCTCATTGGTGAACCAAGAAACCGAGAAAGTTCCCGGCAGTGACGCCGAAAGCACATTTCTTAGGGTTCAAAAGCTTATATTCATGGAGAAAGCCGATAATCTCAGCCGCTATCTCAAGGTTCAAAAGATGGCTTACAAAAAGAGGCCGTGGTTCGGCCTCCGTCCCTACATTTATTTCTAATAAAGGGTCCTGGACATCAGGGTAGTCATCTTCCATTTCGGCAGGCGCCGTTTCCAAGTCGTCAAAGGTCAAAGCGTCCGCCTCATCTGATTCGTGGAGGAATTCGATCAGGTTGATCGGTGAGTTTGGCCGTAAGGATTCCTTCGCCCAATGTTCCAGCAGTCTTTCCAGCAGGTCGGTCACGGCCGCTGCTCCCTCTTCTTTAGTGGCTTTGTCTATCATCTAGAGGCTAGTGAGGTCGATCAATACTTCGCGCGCCGAATCCTGTCGAACATTCTCGGCGCCTAACTCCAGCACTTTCTGGGTCGTTGTCCTAGTTGGTCGGCCGCTTGCATCGTGGCCAGTGAGGACAATCCATCCAACGTCATCGTCGTAAATCTGTGCTTGCACGACGTTGGCTTTGAAAGGTTATTTGTCGGCCGGGTGTATAGACACCTTCTGGCCGTCCCAAAAGAACAACAGTTGGAAAAGGGAAGACAGTATGCATCCAGATTGATGGATCCAGTCACAGCCGAGCAATATATTGTAGTCCACATTGGATTCGACTACGTAGAAGGCCGCGACTCTTGTCTGGTCGGCCACGGTGATTTTCAACAGCAATACCCAAATGGTTTTAGATTTATCGCCGACAAAGCTACTCATGATCACGTCGCTGGGGATGAGGTCCTTTTTTGACTTGTCCAGCTTCCTCATCAGGGAATAGGGAAGGATGTTGACCTTCGCCCCACAGTCAACGAAGACTTTGGACACTGGCACACCCTCCACGTGAGCCGAGATGTACAATGGTTTGAGATGTCGGTATTTGTTCAGCTTGTCTCTGGGTATTACCTCGTTAAAAGCCACGGCCAACAACTCTTCCTTTGTCTTTGGCCTCTGATTGAGCTGCTCCTCAACCATGTCATCATCCAGGTTGTTGCTCTGCCCTCCTGGGGCTGAAAACTCAAATGGTAGTACCAAGACCATGTTCATGCTGACCTCCTTCGGCTTGTGCTGGTCTTCCCTACCAGCTCCCTCTTTGGCCTCGCAGCCGTCCTTGGCGAGGGCTTTTCCTTCAACCATCCCGAGGATCCCCTCGTATTCTTCATCGGAGATTCCTAACGTGGGGTTGTCTTCGGCCTCATGCCCAAAGAAAGGATCACCGGGGCCCTCGATCATAGGCCTTGCAGTTCGATCTCAGGGGGGTCTGAGGCCTCGACCTTCTCCTTGAGGGCTCATCTAGCCTTAGCCAACGCATCCCTGGCCGTTAAGTAGTCGTCCAATCGGCTTACCCGGGCCTTTTCCTCGGTCGTCAGACCAAAGATAGTGTCGGCCGAAGTCACAGTAAAATATTGGCGGAGGTATTCTAAATCACCCTTGCTGAAGGGGGCCTTAGCCTCCAATCTTCCTAGGTCAGGTTGGAAACCTAGCATCCCTCTCGCTCTGGCCTCTCGATTTGCTTGGTATACGGCCTTAATGGCCATGTCAGATCCTCTGGTAATGAGGAGCCCCTCTGCCTTAATGTTTTTGAGGGCCAACTCCACGATTTCACGGTTCTCAGGGGTCATGCCGAATAGGTCGGTGGCCGAGTGGTCTTTTTGGAATTCCATGAGGAAGGACAAACTATTGGCCGAGAATAGGGGGTCCTTTCCATGGTAAATATCAATGATACCCTCGTCTGATTTTTCTAGGACTGCGACCTTTGGTTCAACAGAAACGGCCGCTGTTCTACGAGGGTTTTCGTCCTTCCTAGAGCCCCACGTCCTTGGAGGCCTGGTGCTGGCCGTCTTTGCTGTAGAGGGGACGATTGGTACGGATAGTGGCTCGTCTGTGGTCGCCATTTTCTTTTGGCATTTGGAACCCTCGGAACCCTCGGCCTGGGTCATCTGTATCCTGGCCTGCTGAACCTGTCAATGCATTCTCCTCAGCTGGGTTTTTGTCAGTGGTTCGGCCCTGCCCCCAGGTCGTGCATGGTACCAACGGTCATCCCGTATGACCGGCGGTTTGAACGTCTTTACTGGTCTAGGGGCAGCCTCGTCTTTGTGGCACACCGAGGTACTGAGGGTTTGTGCCCCCAGTCAGTCGAAAACAGCTCTGCTGGCTGGCCGATGATCATACTGGTCGCCGAATTTCTTCACAGTCGTTTGAGAGGGCTCGGCGGCCTTCCTTTTGTTCTCCTGTAGCCAAAGCACCGGCTCTGGTTCGGCCAACGGTTCCTTTCCTTTTGCCGACCGACGGATTTCCTTATATTCGGCCCGGAGTTGGGCGTTGACCATGTTGACGACAGGTGGAGGGAAAGGCTTGGAGTCAACCTGCATGGCCGCCTTCTCCGGGAACTGGAGCTTCTTTTCGTCTATCAACTTCTGGATGACATCTCGCAGGACAACACAGTTGTTGGTGTTGTGAGACCAAGAACTGTGGTATTTGCAGAACGTCTTTTCTTTGAGCTCGTCGGGTTTAGGAATTTTATGGCCGAAAGACAATTTGACCTTTTTCTTGGACAATAGCAGGTCAAAAATAGTCTCGGCCCTTGTCAAATCAAAAGTGTAGGCCTTCGTTTCTCGAGCCGCAAACTTGGCGTCAGGAATTTTTGTGCGGCTATTGTCGGCCTTGACAAGTCCTTTGTAGATGAATGGTTTGTCTATGCTGACTTCAGCTGAGCTCATCTTGACTTCGTCGCTCTCGGCCTCCGCGAAGCCGTCTACTTCGACGTAGCTGACAGTGGGATTCCTGTAGTAAGTCCTTTTCGAAGCCGTCTTCTTATGCATTTCTTCCTTCAACAAGGATGCATATCTGTCCACCTTGTTGATCAAGTCATGCATGTCCTGGAATTCGATTCCTTGGAATTTTTTCCGGTATTCGAATTCCAACCCCTCTTCGGCCATTTTGACAAATTCCCTCTCTGGCAGGTAGTCGCGAGGTGATTCATCTGACGCCTGGCTCATCATTGCCAGCTCGGCGACCGTTATCTCTCGGTTGGTCTGATAGAAATGTTCGTGGAATATTCTTTCCATGTCAGACCAATCCCTCACCGAATTCGGTGGAAGGTTTATGAACCATGAGAAAGCCGCGTCGGTCAGGGAGTGAATAAATAAACGAAGCTTTTGGGCGTCCGAATCGGCCTCTCCACACTGGGCCGTGAAACGGCCTATGTGTTCAATGGAGGAGGTCTGCCCATCCCCGGAGAAAAGCATGAATTCTGGCAACCGATAGTTCCGGGGAAGAGGGGTTCTGTCAATTTCTGGCGGGTACGACTTTGTATACCTTGGCGCTTTCGGCCGCCTCTGAGCCAGGCCGTCTTCGATCATTCACCAGACGTGGGACCTGTTGCGCATCGTTCAGTGGCCTTATCTGCTGGGCCACTTGGACAGGGGGCTCGATCGTTGCGACCGAGCCGGGTGGCACTAGATAAGCGCCATGGGTTTGACCAAGGTGCGTGTGTGTTGCCGTCGGAATGGCCGAACCATACTGAAGGTGGGAACCTAACGGGAATACTGATGCCTGCAACGGGGGTGTAACAATCAAATTGCTCTGACCGTACTATTGTGATGGCGTCGTGGTTGTGTTACTTGGGCCGGGCTGTGTCTGGACGGCCGAAGCTGTTTGTCGGCGGTTGAGAATGTTGGCCGTAGCCTGATGCTTGGGTGCGGCCAGAGGCACCGAGGCTGCTGCTTTCGCCGTAAGGCTCAATCCTCTCGCGCTCTTGACTTCTCTGTCCGTTTCTGGGAGGTGTTGCGGACGAGGTTACCGGCATCCTCTCCTTAAAAAATATGTCCATTGCGGCCATAAAAGATGTCTCTATCCTGTAGGCCTGCTTAGACATCAGATCCTCCACCATCGCTTGCTCTTGTATGGACTCGGCCGTGCGATCCGTCGTCATTGGAACGCTGGCCGAGATTTTGACTGCATGTTCGGTCTCAGCGATAGTTATCGGTGAGGTGGACTCAGGAGTCTCGAAAGTCATTTCGACTGTCTTATTCTTGAGCTTTGCCTGTGCCCTAGTTTCCACCGTTAGTTTTTGACAAGAATCCCACCGGGCGTGCCAAAAGTGTTGGCTACGCAAATCTAACGGCCTGGTGCTCCGGGCCGAGGGGATATGCGTCAACACGTGACGTCCTTCTTTTGGATGCGGAGCGGTTGTGCGCGGGCGTGCCAGCACGGTCTACCATGCGTCGAGATGGTGATATGTTTGAATAAAATGGTTAAGTGGTGCGCCTGTTTAAGTTCGACTCCTAATCAAACGATTGTGGCCGAGAGAGGAACTGATCTCGGCCGTCAGGTTCACGGCCTGAGCTACAAGGCCGTTTAGTGGTGGTGTTGACTGTGGGTTTTGGGCGGTGCTCCAGCGCGTTGCTCGGGGAGCGACGGTCGTATGATATATGGGGTGAATGAGAAAGTAACCAAGGTGGTGCTCCGGCGCCTTGAAAATCAAGAGTCGTATAATATATTGATGAACGGATTTTCCTTACAATCTATCACTACTCCTAGGAAAGCAAGTAAAGGTATTGAACGTGCATTACAGGAAAATATAATTTGCTCCGTGGGAGGCTTTTGGTTTGGTGTTTGAACCCTTTGAATGTAGCGTGAGCCTGGCATTTATAGGAAGGGCTCTTGGAGGAGTAATCGAGGCTGAAAATCTGCATGGTGGAGCCTGATCAGAACAAGTGGATAGTCCAATCGACATTTGGGATCGTGAAGCATGGTGGTGTGACCCCATAAATCCTGGTAAATCTCGGCCGCCGCCCTGATCGTGGGTTCTGCTCCTCTGGCCGTGGGGACGCATTTAATGCCCTGGTCTGGTGGTTGGTGATCTGACCTTAAGTTGTAAGAATATTTGTAAGAATATTTGCACCTAACCACTCTGATTTCTATCACCAAATCCTGACTTTAGTCACTTCCCTTCTTCCCTCATGCATTGAATGCCCTTTTGCAGCTAGTGGGTTTGCTAGTCAGAGGGGTTACTTCATTAAATGAAGCGTGGGACCCTGTGCCATGTGGCGATTTGACTCTAATATCTTCGGGCGTGTCTCTTTCGTCCTTCGGCCTCGGCCAATAATGCCGCGGTTGAGGCCGAGATGATTATGCCTTCGCATCTTTTCCTTTGTCTTTTAGGAAGGCAAAACACTTGACGAAACGCCACGTTTCAGCTCATGAATAGGTGCTAGGGTCGAGAGGAAACCCCTTCGGTCAGTTTATGACCGTGATTTATTAGGCACAAACAAGATCCTATGCAGAGTGTGACCTTGCCTTGTGCATATCGTTCAGCGGCTACTTTGGCCTTGTTACGCTCCTTGACTTCATCCCACCATTCTGGATAGCCATGTAATTTAAAACAATCAGTTACAAAGTGATTCATGCTGTTGCAATGAGTACTCCTTTCGCCATTCTGAGGTTTAACTCGTTGTGGACCATTGGGTCTTGTAAAACCTGTAGGTTCGTTAGCTGTAGAACCTGCAAGTTTGTAGGAAGAGGCAGGCATAGAGTGCCTTGTAGGTCCATGAATTATAGAATCGGCAAGTTTGTAGGAAGAGGCAGGCCTGGAGTTCCTTGCTACCATAGCAACTCCAGTGTTCACCGGGGTTAGTGGTACCATCATGGTGGATCTCCGCTGGTCTTCTCGCCTGACACATGAAAAAGCTTTCTCCAAATTCGGAAACGGATCCATGCGAAGAATATCGCTACGAACTCTGGCAAACGCATCATCAAATCCAGCTAAAAATACATAAACCCTCTCAATCTCAATCTCCTGTTGACGAAGCAAAATATCTGATGAATTGGTAAATTTATTGGGTCGTCGATAATCAATCTCATGCCAAATACTTTGCAATTCTGCATAGTATGTGACAAGTTGTCATCCAAACTGTTTCGCCTTGAATGCTCGACAAGTTAACTCATAAATCTGTGACTGATCTTGGCCATCATAGTATGTTTTTTTCACATTCCCCCATACATCTTTGGCAGTTTTGTAGTGAAGGAAAATTTGCATAATATCAGGCTCCATAGACTGAATCAGCCATCCCTTCACAATTACGTTTGCAGCATACCACTTATTGTAATTGGAGTCTGCCAGAGCTAGTGCAGCAGAAGCGCCTGTCAGATACCCATATTTTCCCTTCCCAGCAACATGTAACTCAAGCAGTTGGGACCATACTGAATAATTTGTTCCATTCAATTTGACAATTGTAGGTGCAGTGGAAGAATCATGATGAACATTGACAATTGACATAGGCTGACCAGAACCCCCTGAGGTAATTTGTGGTACCTCATTGGATTGGCCATCTTCATTAAACAAATCCTGCATACCCACAGGTCCCAGGATCGTAACCTGGCTCTGACACCAAGTCAAATATAAGGATATATGGGAATTTCTGATATGTTATTTCTTCTCTCAAAAGAGCTGTATATATAGTGTACAATGCCTTTTTACCCTAGGAAAAGATAAAAGCTAATCCTGATAGAATAGGTAATACAATATTTACAAGAATCCTAATAATAATTTCCTACCTAAAATAGGACTCATGCCAACATCTTCTGCAACTTCCACATTCCTTTTTTCTGCGTAGTATAAATACAGATATAAAGATCCCTAGGAGCTTGCTGACAAGATCCCTGGAATAATATACTTCAAGACAGATGTACTCGCTTCCCTTGAATATGGTTTCAGTGTACTATTTTTGCATGGTGGAACGTGGAGCCGCAGTGCACCACAGAGCGCACTATTTGAGACAAACGATTCTGCAGAGAAGTTTTGGAAAGGTCCACCAGATGGAATTTCTCCTTGGAGCCTGTTGGAAGATAAATTCAGATACTTGAGATGCAAGAGTGTCTCTAGAGACTTTGGAATCACTCCAGACAGATTGTTTGTGGATAAATCTAAGAGTTCCAGGCTTATCAAGTTTCCAATTGAACTGGGAATAGAGCCTCCTAAATTATTATTTGCCAAGGAGAGATTAACTAAATTCTGAAGACCCCCAATGCTGCTTGGTATAATACCAGAGAAATGGTTATTGGATAAATCTATATATGTCACAACTTTCAAATTTCCAATACCTTCTGAGAGAGATCCAGCTAAAGAATTGGATGATAAGTTTACCTGCAGGATGTATGTAAGACCCCACAAGGTAGATGGTATTGTTGAATTTAACAAATTAGACCCTAATGATAGTCTTCTTAGAGCTGCTAGATCACCCAAGCAGGCATGTACAGAACCAGAGAGTTGATTACCACCCAAATCCAAGTCACCGAGGTTTTCTAGTTGACAAAGTTCATAGGGTATGTGTCCTTGCAACTTGTTATCATTCAAATACAAAACTTGGAGATTCAGTAGTCTTCCCATTGTAGCTGGTATTGATTCACTCAATTGGTTGCGTCCCAAGTTCAAGAGTACCAAGCTGCTCAAGTTGCCAATATCATTTGGAATGTTACCCCTCAAGTTGCAAATGCTTAAATCTATGTATTGAAGTGAAGGAGAGAGATTTCCAAGGAAAATAGGAAGTGTGGTATTTAATGGATTGTTTACAAAGTGTAATCTCCTCAACTTTTGAAGATTAGCCATACAAGATAGAACGTTTAGTTCTGGAGTAGAAGTATCGATCATCAAATTATTCTCCTCAAAATTAAGCCACTGAAGGTTTGTCAAGGAGCTCTTGTAGGTTTGGAACTGTGCCTTGACAAATTATTCTCCTCAAGGTTTGTCAAATTATTCTCCTCAAAGTTAAGCCACTGAAGGTGTGTCCTTATTGATAAAAAAAGCTCTTGTAGGTTTGGAACCCCAAGGCCTATGTCTGCTGGGAGACTACCTGAGAGCTGATTACCAGTAAGTAAAATTGTTGTTGAGGTGGAAATGGGATAAGGCCATGGAGATTGTTAACATGGAGTGCCAACATCTCTAAATTTTGAAGATTGCCGATCTCATCTGGTATAGTACCTGTCATAAAACAATGGGCCACATTTCATTGGATTCTTAGAAGCTTCAGCTCACTGTACATATAGATCATTAATGTAATCACACCACATGTCACATTCAGGATCGCTCCGCCGTAGCACGATATTGTCCGCTTTGGGCCCCCTCTCTGCCCTCACGGTTTTGTTTCTGGGAACTCACGAACAACTTCCCAGTGGGTCACCCATCCTGAGATTGCTCTAGCCCCAACTCGCTTAACTTCGGAGTTCTCATGACTCCGAAGCTAGTGAGCTCCCAAAAGGCGTCGTGCTAGATGGAGGTGGGCATGTACATATAAGGCACATCACCCCATCTCCGTTGGTCGATGTGGGATGTTACAATCCACCCCCCTTAGGGGCCCAACGTCCTCGTCGGCACACTCGCACCACACGGCAGAGTGGCTCTATAGCACGATATTGTCCGCTTTGGGCCTCTCTCTCTGCCCTCATGGTTTTGTTTCTGGGAACTCACAAGCAAATTCCCAGTTGGTCACCCATCTTGGGATTACTCTAGCCCCAACTCGCTTAACTTCGGAGTTTCCATGACTCCGAAACTAGTGAGCTCCCAAAAGGCCTCATGCTAGATGGAGGTGGGCACGTACATAAGGCACATCACCCCCTCTCTGTTGGTCAATGTTGGATGTTACAATCCACCCCCCTTAGGGGCCCGACGTCCTCGTCGGCACACTCACACCACACGGCAGATCGGCTCTGATACCAAATTATCACATCCCGGATCGGCTCCGCCGTAATACGATATTGTCCGCTTTGGGCTCTTCTCTCTGCCCTCACGGTTTTGTTTTTGGGAACTCACAAGCAACTTTTCAATGGGTCACCCATTCTGGGATTGCTCTATCCCCAACTCGCTTAACTTCGGAGTTTTCATAACTCCGAAGCTAGTGAGCTCCCAAAATGCCTCGTGCTAGATGGAGGTGGCCATGTACATATAAGGCACATCACCCCCTCTCCGTTGGTCGATGTGGGATGTTACACCACATGGTCTTTTAAAAGGAAAATAAAAATGCAGAAACGATCCTTGTTTTAAACAAACTTGGGAAAATTGGGCATATCCAGTCGAGGAAGGATGGTAATAAGTTCTTTCAAGGTCCAATTTTTGTATTGAAATATTTAAGCCAAACAAGCTGCAGGTTCGGTATTTGACCTTGTTGGTTGCTTCAGCTAAATTTAATATTATATATATAGTATGTCATTAGTTTGACTATCTCCCAACATTTATTAAGAAATCAATAGGTAGTGATCAATCATGACAAGAACCACAGAATAAATAAAATAAATAGAGTTGACCCGAGGCTGTAGATAGTATGTACCTGTCAAATTGGTGAAGCCAAGATAGATGCCCTTTAGCTGGGTCATGTTGCCAATATTTTTGGGTATGCTTCCAGAGAAACTGTTATACGACAATGACAGTTGAAGCAGCTCTTTGCATTGCCATAATTTGGATGGAAGTGGACCGTCAAGTTGGTTGTAAGACAAATACAACCCTTGAATAATAGGAAGATGTTGACATATGTTGTCTGGAAGACTACCATTCAAGCTGTTTCCTGATAGACCCAGATTTTTCAAAGAAGACATGTTGAAGACAACATTAGGAACAGGACCTTTTAGGGTATTGAATTGCATCGACAAGAACTGCAGCTCTATACTGCCAATCTCTTTTGGAATTTCTGAAAATTCAACACATACGTATTATACTCATAGCAAACAGGCCCAACATAATGCACAGGAAAAACAAATTAATGTATCTCACACCTATTTGGCTATAAATGGAGGATTATCTTATATGTTGTGGTGCAATCACTACTACAAAAATCGAAATAGACGACGGTAATCCACCGTCGTGTATTCGGTTTTTCAACCGTCGTAAAATCGAGCGACGTCTTTTTATGCATAAAACCACGACGGTAAATCCCCGTCGTCTATTATTTGTAAAGACGACGGTTTTTTTATAAAAAGGGTCGTCTATTATATGTAAAGACGATGGTTTTTTTATAAAAAGGGTCGTCTATTATATGTAAAGACGACCCTTTTTATATGAAAATGGTCGTCTATTATGAATTAAAGACGACCCTTTTCATATAAAAAGGGTCGTCTATTATATGTAAAGACGACGGTTTTTTTTATAAAAAGGGTCGTCTATTATTAAGTAAAGAACTATGTTTTATTATATCCAAAGACGTCGGTTTTGTTAAAAAGCCATCATCTATTAAATGTGAAGACGACGATTTCTTGAAATATTGTCGTCTATTAACTCTAAGACAACGATTTTTAGTAAAACCGTCGTTGATTGTATATAAAAAGACGTTATGGTGTTAAAAGAGGTCATTGATAATATATACAGATGACGGTTTTTCCAATAAAACCATCGTTTTATTATCTTTAGTTTTTTGAAGAGTCAATAGTTATTACATAGTCAACCAATCTTTATTCTATTACATACATACTTCCTACCTATAATTAGAAATAACGAAGCTCACAAATTCTATTAATTTGATTTTAACTTCATCAATTTGTTCTTGGGTTGACTTAGCTCTGCCTTCTTGCACATTTTCCAAGTTGTTGGTGTCGGAAAAGGAAAGACCTGCACGAAAGATACCCCAATACTCTTAAACATAAACTTGTTTAGCAGTAACCTAACCTTAGCAAAAAGATCTATGCAGCTCTAGAATGACAGCAGAACACAATTGGCATAATTGGCAAAGTACCTGTTCTTGTGGTGGCACCATAACCTGTTCTTGTGGTGGCACCATAACAAATGAAAAATCAGAGATTCAGAAAATTAACAATGAACTTCCAAAATAATTAAAGTAAACAACAAAAACAAAAAGTATTTTGGACCTGATGATGTTGTCGGTCCAAAAACAAACGGATCTAGTGAGGGATGGGTATGTTTTGCCTCATCTTCTTCGTCAGCTTCTTCTTGATTACGAAGGCCTTGTGAGACGGCTGTGCATATTTATAAAAAACCCAAATGAGAAACTCACTTAAATCCCACGAAATTAGCACAATACATGAACAAACATATATATATATATATATATATATATATATATATATATAGACCGATCTAGATCGAGTCGCTGAGTTTGATGAGCGAGTTGAGTGCCTGAGAGCGAGATCTTCTTCGAAGAAAGTGAAGGTCGAGATCTTTCAAATCAAACCTTTCAACCAGCTTTGATTCTCAAATACAGAACCTCCCTCTACATCTTATGGATCTGCGAAGACCTCAATCTCTCAACTCCTTCATTGATATCGATTTTTTGATGATTTTGTAGAGAGTTTCATGAGGGTGTTTTAGAGAGTGCAGAAGGGTTTCAAGGAGGGAGAGATAAGGTTTTCAGAGATGGGGGGAAATCTGAAAATTTGTCGAGCGCGAATTCACTTAAGTAGCCTTTTTTTAGCGTGTTTTAAAAGACGACGCTTGTTAATGAGAGATAAGGTTTTCAAAGACGGGTGAAAATTTGAAAATTTGTCGAGCGCGAATTCACTTAAGCGGCCATTTTTTCGGGTGTTTTAAAAGACGACCCTTTTTATAAAAAACCGTCATCTTTACTTAATAATAGACGACCCTTTTTATTAAAAAAACCGTCGTCTTTACATATAATAGATGACCCTTTTATAAAAAACCGTCGTCTTTACATATAATAGATGACCCTTTTTCTAAAAAACCGTCGTCTTTACATATAATAGACGACCCTTTTATAAAAAAACGGTCGTCTTTACATATAATAGACGACCCTTTTTATAAAAAAAACCGTCGTCTTTACATATAATAGACGACCCTTTTTATAAAAAAAACCGTCGTCTTTACATATAATAGACGACCCTTTTTTATTTATACTTTCATTAAATACAACATAAGATTTTGTGGTATCCACTAGTGTAAATATTTTAAATTGAAGATCAAATTGAGTCATTGTATTCATATAGGGTCAAGGAGTGTAGCTGTAAAAAATCATCAAAATCGGAGTTAAAATAACCGTTAAATCTTGATTTTTCGTTTTATAACCGTCGAAATGTTTTGTCCCGTTACTTGATCTCTGATTTATTTTTTTTCCCGATTTTTGGCGTATATGATCACGATGTGTAAACAAACAAGTTTGACGGTTGGATCGTTGAAACTAGTTTCTAGAATGCGTATGCCATCAAAACAATATATTCACTAACAATTAAGAGTTTATTTATACTTTCATTAAATATAACATAAGATTTTGTGGTATCCACTAGTGTAAATATTTTAAATTCATGATCGAATGTAGTCATTGTATTCATATAGGGTCAAGGAGTGTAACTGTAAAAAATCATCAAAATCGGAGTTAAAATAATCGTTAAATCTTGATTTTTCGTTTATAACCGTTGAAATGTTTTGTCCAGTTACTTGATCTCTGATTTATTTTTTTTCCCGATTTTTGGCGTATATGATCACGATGTGTAAACAAACAAGTTTGACCGTTGGATCGTTGAAACTAGTTTCTAGAATGCGTATGCCATCAAAACAATATATTCACTAACAATTAAGAGTTTATTTATACTTTCATTAAATATAACATAAGATTTTGTGGTATCCACTAGTGTAAATATTTTAAATTCATGATCGAATGTAGTCATTGTATTCATATAGGGTCAAGGAGTGTAGCTGTAAAAAATCATCAAAATCGGAGTTAAAATAACCGTTAAATCTTGATTTTTCGTTTATAACCGTTGAAATGTTTTGTCCCTTTACTTGATCTCTGATTTAATTTTTTTCCCTATTTTTGGCGTATATGATCACGATGTGTAAACAAACAAGTTTGACGGTTGGATCGTTGAAACTAGTTTCGTAGAATGCGTATGCCGTCAAAACAATATATTCACTAATAATTAAGAGTTTATTTATACTTTCATTAAATATAACATAAGATTTTGTGGTATCCACTAGTGTAAATATTTTAAATTGACGATCGAATGCAGTCATTGTATTCATATAGGGTCAAGGAGTGTAGCTGTAAAAAATCATCAAAATCAGAGTTGAAATAACCGTTAAATCTTGATTTTTCGTTTATAACCGTCGAAATGTTTTGTCCCGTTACTTGATCTTTGATTTATTTTTTTTTTCCGATTTTTGGTGTATAAGATCACGATGTGTAAACAAACAAGTTTGATGGTTGGATCGTTGAAACTAGTTTCGTAGAATGCGTATGTTATCAAAACAATATATTCACTAACAATTAAGAGTTTATTTATACTTTCATTAAACATAACATAAGATTTTGTGGTATCCACTAGTGTATATATTTTAAATTGACGATCGAATGCAGTCATTGTATTCATATAGGTCAAGGAGTGTAGCTGTAAAAAATCATCAAAATCAGAGTTGAAATAACCGTTAAATCTTGTTTTTAAAAAACCGTTATCTTTACTTCACAATAGATGACCCTTTTAAAAAACAAACCGTCATCTTTACATATAATAGACGACCCTTTTTTAAAAAACCGTCATCTTTACTTCATAATAGACGACCCTTTTCATATAAAAAGGGTCGTCTTTACTTAATAATAGACGACCCTTTTTATAAAAAAACCGTCGTCTTTACATATAGTAGACGACCCTTTTATATGAAAAGGGTCGTCTTTACTTCATAATAGACGACCCTTTTCATATAAAAAGGGTCGTCTTTACTTAATAATAGACGACCCTTTTTATATGAAAAGGGTCGTCTTTAATTCATAATAGACGACCATTTTCATATAACAAGGGTCGTCTTTACTTAATAATAGACGACCCTTTTTATAAAAAAACGGTCGTCTTTACATATAATAGACGACCATTTTTATAAAAAACCGTCGTCTTTACATATAATAAACGACCCTTTTATAAAAAAAACCATCGTCTTTACATATAATAGACGACCCTTTTTATAAAAAATCGTCATCTTTACATATAATAGACGACCCTTTTATATGAAAAGGGTCGTCTTTACTTCATAATAGACGACCCTTTTCATATAAAAAGGGTCGTCTTTACTTAATAATAGACGACCCTTTTTATATGAAAAGGGTCGTCTTTAATTCATAATAGACGACCATTTTCATATAACAAGGGTCGTCTTTACTTAATAATAGACGACCCTTTTTATAAAAAAAACCGTCGTCTTTACATATAATAGACGACCATTTTTATAAAAAAACCGTCGTCTTTACATATAATAAAAGACCCTTTTATAAAAAAACCATCGTCTTTACATATAATAGACGACCCTTTTTATAAAAAATCGTCATCTTTACATATAATAGACGACCCTTTTATATGAAAAGGGTCGTCTTTACTTCATAATAGACGACCCTTTTCATATAAAAAGGGTCGTCTTTACTTAATAATAGACGACCCTTTTTATAAAAAAACTGTCGTCTTTACATAATAGACGACCCTTTTTATATGAAAAGGGTCATCTTTAATTCATAATAGACGACCATTTTCATATAACAAGGGTCGTCTTTACTTAATAATAGACGACCCTTTTTATAAAAAAACGGTCGTCTTTACATATAATAGACGACCCTTTTTATAAAAAACCGTTGTCTTTACATATAATAAACGACCCTTTTATAAAAAGACCATCGTCTTTACATATAATAGACGACCCTTTTTATAAAAAACCGTCGTCTTTACATATAATAGACGACCCTTTTATATGAAAAGGGTCGTCTTTACTTCATAATAGACGACCCTTTTCATATAAAAAGGGTCGTCTTTACTTAATAATAGACGACCCTTTTTATAAAAAAAACGTCGTCTTTACATAATAGACGACCCTTTTTATAAAAAACTGTCGTCTTTACATATAATAGACGGCAGTTCTTTCAAAACAACCATGTCTTTACCAAAAAAAGGACACTTGATTTTTAAAAGACGACGCTTGTCATACCTGCTGTCGTTGTTTTTTGGTCAGATTTTAACTCTGAAGAAAAGCTTTTTAATAAGATGACGCTTTTTTATTTGTGTGCGTCATTATAAAAAAATTCTCAACAGTATCTCTATTTTTTAGTTGTTTAAGTCACTTATCCACGACGGTTTTTTGTTACCGTCGTCTTTTTAAAAACAACGACGGTTTTTTGTTCTTCCGTCGTCTTTTTCTGGTCGTCTTTTGCCGTTTTTGTAGTAGTGAATGTTCGAAATTATTATAACGAAACCTTAAAGCAGTTAAGATATGAAATCATTGTAAATATATTCTTTCCTAGCTTGTATATTCGTCGGCTGCAAGTTAGAATTCCAGGTTAATTACTAAATTGTAGGATCTAAACGTAGGGTGCTTGTACTAGGCACTGCTATATAAATCGTTGTATATATTCAACGTTGTGAATATTTAAAATATATCAAATACCAATTTTTACAAAAACACCCTGCAGTTGCATGTCAGCTTTGATTTCTAGCAATATTACTAGATGGAAAGCACATAAAACATCAGCAAATAATATCAGAAGGTGGGAACTTAAGTCAGTCTGTACCTTCGAATTTGTTATAGTCAAGGTATATCTCCTTCAATATGGGGTTAAGTTTGCGATTTCTCTTGGTATGCTACCTGTCAAATACGTAACATGTACATGTTCAATATGTGCATTTGGCAAGATATAAAAAAGGCACGAAAAAAACAAAGTTTTATCTTATATATTAGTAATATGTTAATTGAAAGGCACGCACTACTACAAAAATGGAAAAAGACGACCAAAAATAGACGACGGTATAAGATAAAACCGTCGTTGTATTTAAACAGACGACGGTATTAAAAAAACCCGTCGTGGATAAGTTCCTTACTGTTGAATATTTTTAAAAGACGACGCATACAAATAAAAAAGCGTCGTTTTTAAAAAAAGATTTCTTCAGAGATAAAATCTGACCAAAAAACAACGACAGCAGGTATGAATCCACTGACGTAGAAAATAAAGACGACAGTTCACCAAAAAACCTGCCGTGTTAACTCCTAACTAAACACGACCAACTGTTCTTAATCCGCGTCGTATAATATAATGGAATCCACGTCTGTATACTACGACGGTGCATTCTCTGTAAACCGCCGACTTATTATTTTGGAGTATACTACGACGGTGCCTACAACACTACTGTCGTTTTTATTTACCACGTCCTAAGTTCAAATTACCGTCGTATTTGTTTAGTTTATACGTCTGCCTTCTCTGTAAACCGCCGTCTTATTTTTATAGCTTTTTAAAATTAATTAATTTTTCTTTTATTTTGGTAATATCTTTCTTAACACAAAACAAAATTTAATTCTCAATCCTCAACAACATTTTCATCTTAAAAGGCAAAATCTCTTCGTGTTAAATATTGATCAATATTTACACAATATATGTACACAAATTTGGCAAATACATCGTGGTTTCTTTTCTGCCTTCACCCTCAGCTTGTTCAACTGTTTCTTCCTCTCATATGCAAGCTGGGCCCTCTCCTTCCTCTTGTTCTCAAGCTCCTGCACAGCCACAGATGAATATCTAAAAATTTCAGAAAATCAAAATCAACAAAGTGTGAAAAGCTCACTCCTCGATTCCTGGTTACATTGTAGTCCCCTTTTCCACAGTGATCAACTTCAAAACTCCTGTGTGGCAAGGGTGGAACCAGCCTTAGAACCTGTTGTGGGTTGTGCGGCTGCAAACCCATACAGGTTCTAAGGCTGGTTCCACCCTTGCTACACAGGAGGATGTAGCAAACCCATGCTTGGTCTTGTGAGGAATCATTCTGCAAACCCATTTGCTTTCAGAAAGACAATTTCTTGTGAGGAATCATTCTGCAACCCTAATGGAAAACTGAGAGTTAAAAAACGCGTGAAAAAATCATATTTAAACAAAATATCATAAATATCCACGTCGGTTCTAATATACATAGCGACGTCATATTTGACTAATCAACGTCATTTTAGATAAACAAGCGCCGTCATAACTACATCGGAAATCCAAAAGTCATTTGGCGAGTATTAAAAAGAGAACGACGTCGTTTTCAGAACCATAAAGTAACAACGTCGGTTTATTAAAATACACAGTCGTCATTTTAAAGAAACCACAGCCACAGATGAATATCTAATAATTTCATAAAATCAAAATCAACAAAGTATGAAAAGCTCACTCCTCGATTCCCATTTTCATCAAAATCAACTGTTTCTTCAAAACTCCTGTGTAGCAAGGGTGGAACTAGACTTAGAACCTGTTGTGGGTTGTGCCCTCGTATGCCTTCAAACGGGCAAGTGCGGCTGCAAACCCATGCAGGTTCTAAGGCTGATTCCACCCTTGCTACACAGGAGGATGTAGCAAACCCATGGGAAGTGAGGAATCATTCTGCAAACCCATTTGCTTTCAGAAAGACAATTTCTTGTGAGGGTTAAAAAACGCGTGAAAAAATGCTATTTAAACAAAATAACCGTAAATATCCACGTCGGTTATAATATAAATACCGACGTCATATTTGAATAATCAACATCATAACTACATCGGAAATCCAAAAGTCATTTGGCGAGTATTAAAAAGAGAACGACGTCGTTTTATTAAAATACCACGTCATTTTATCAGAAACCAAAGTAACCACGTCAGTTTATTAAAATACACAGTCATTGAATTTATAAGTACAACGTCAGTTTAGAGAAACAAAGCGCCGTCATAACCACGTCGGAAATCCAAAAGTCATTTGGCGCGTATTAAAAAGAGAACGACGTCGTTTTCAGAACCGCAAAGTAACCACGTCGGTTTATTAAAATAAACAGTCGTTGAATTTACTTGTACAACGTCAGTTTAGAGGAAAAAAGCGCTGTCATAACCACATTAGAATTCCAAAAGTCTTTCGGCAGTTGTGATAACCACGTCATTTATGAATTATCTACAGTCGTTATAACTAAATAATACGGCGGTTTTTAATAACAACGTCGTTGTATTGAACTCTGGGAAAATATATAAACTTTTCGTCACCTGACCTAATATTTTATGGTTTTTCTTTCCGATAAAGTATCGTAGTTTCCCTCTCATTTCCCAAATCACCATTTTTGTCACCTGACCTAGCATCATCGTCTGAATCATCGTCTTCATCTTCAAATCACCATTTTGGTCTTCGTCTTCGTCAGAAGGAAACATTTCTTTGCACGCCGGTGTTATTCAAGGTTTTTTCTCACTCTCTTCCCTTTTTTTACTTTTCATTTGCATGCCGTAGTTGTCTGGAAACAAGATTCTGTCAAATTGAAGAAATCTTTCACTGGTTTTGATTAAATTCATAAGTAGATACACTCACGACGCCAAAAGACGACAGTTCTGTCTTGTTTTCGACGATAGAATGGACACACCATGACGGCCGTACTGCAAACTGCACGACGGTGGCTAAAAACCGTCATGGTGTGACAATTAATACGTCGAAAACAAGATAAAACCGTCGTCTAGTGAGAGAAGAACACTCGTTTTGTAATTTTAAACCACGTCGGTTATTGTTAATAACCGACGTAGTTTATGCACATTTACGTCATGAAATATATAAAACCGTCGTCTTATTTTCATTCATGATCAAAGAGACTGTTTAATAGGACATCACTTTTTTAGTGTTACCGTCGTTGTTTTGTATTATTACGTCGTTTCTTTTTAATAACCGACGTTGTTTTCCTGGCAGAATAATCAAAAATGGTTTCGGGATCTCAAAACAAGGAAGCTGAAGCGTCAAAGGCCAAAGCAGGTTCAATGGCACAAGGGGATGAACCCAAAACAGGTTCAGTGGAAGTTGAAAAATCAACTCAAAGCAAACCCTCGAAGAGGATGAGATTTTCCTCAACCTCAGAGAAAGACTCGAGCACAGCCACATTTGTTGAGGAGCCAAAATCTGGTCGCGGTATCAGCACAATGAGCCGTGTTGTGAAGAGGAAAATTGAGAAGGTTAAGCCTGTGGTTGAGTTCAATAAAGATGGCAAACCACATGGCAAGGCTGCTGTTGAGATGCAGTCTTTCATTGGTGTTTTGGCACACACCAGAGTCCCTCTTGTGGACAAGAAATGGAAACAATTACCCAAGGACGTGAAGGAGCAGATTTGGGAAGCTGTTCAAATGTCCTATGTTATTGGGGATAGTTACAAGAACTTGGTCTTGCAGTCTGCCGCCAAAAAATGGAAGGATTTCAAGTATAACGTAACTAGGCAGTGTATCCTTCCTTACGCACATGACAGGGAGAGGTTAAGAGAAACCCCTGCGCTTTATAAGTTCATAGAGAAATCGCAATGGGATGCCTTCGTAGCTTCAAGGTTAACCCCAGATTTTGAGGCTAAGCATGCTGAGCAGAAGGAGAGGAGGGAGAAATTGGAGTACAACCATAGGTTGTCTAGAAAAGGGTATGTTGGTTTGAAGGACCAATTGGTAGAAACCATGCCCGAAGGTCAAGAAATCGATCGAGCTGTTCTGTGGAAGAAAGCAAGAGAAGATAAAACAGGAAACATCCCTGATCCAAAGGCTGCAGAGAAGGAAAAACTAATCGTAAGTCTCACTAACTTTGTTCTAAATTTGAAAAACAGAGTGTTTTATTTTGGTATAGACGTCGTTTATCTTTACATAAGCGACGTTATAAAATGAACACCACGACGGGCTTAATTTACGGACGTTTAAAAATGAATAGGACGTCGGTTTTTGAATAAAGTAGACGTCTAGATAGAATTAATACGATGGATTAAATTATTCTATGAACTGCATTTTTGTTTTAAGTTTACTCACGCACACACTCTCCCTCTCTCTGTCTATTTCACTGAAATTTGTGGTGCACAATTTCTGGAAAAGAATGCATATTTCAATCGAGTTTTTTCACTTCTTCATTAAAACTTACGACGGTTTTATCTTATCTAGATGTTAGAATGCTTATACAACGACGGTAATTTTGTGCAGCCGTATGGAATTGGACATCTACGTCTGTTTGTTTAATAATCCGTCGTCTTACTTTGAATACTACGACGGTCTTTGATTTATGTCTTAATCTGTTTTATTTTGAATATACGACGTATTTTTATATACCGACGTTGTAAAGTATAAACAACGACGGTATTTGTATACAGACGTTTTAAATTAATACCACGTCAGTAATTTAAGAAAAACCGTCGTTGTTTATAATTTACAACGTCGGTATATGTATCTGTCATACACCCTGCTCAGGTTCTAACAATCTCTCTTTCTCTCTTTTAGGATGATTTGTAAAAGCAAGTCTCCGAAGGCACTCTGACTGTGTCTTGGAGCAATGATATCTTGACTCTGGCTTTGGGAACCCCCGAGCATGGTGGGAGAGTCAAAGGAGCTGGTGCTGGGGTTACCCCAACTCAGTTCTTCAATTTGCCGAAACAGCAGAGAGTAAAATTTGGTGACAAATTGAAGGAAAGTGTGAGGGAGGCAGTCAGAGAAGAAACCTTGAGGATTGAGGCGAAGTCTAGGGAAACTATAATGGAAGCAGTCAGAGCAGAGAGGGAGGCTTTGTTGGCATTTATCCGTCAACTAGTTCCTAATTTTGATCCCAGCCAGATGCTCCAAACCCCAATTTCTCCAAGGACTCCAATTCCTCCAATTATTTTACCCCCTCAAGATCAAAGCCCAAAAAATCCAATGTCTGATAAGGCAAGCTGCTCTGGGGCCACTAATATCAGAACCCTAGCTTTGGAATTAGAAGATCCGAAGCCTGAAGCTGATACTGCTGCAAAAGAGAAAGAGGACACGGTAAAATCTCTGCTATTTTCTATTTCTGCTTTTTAAATTTTAAAAAGACGTCGCTCCTTTTAATAGCCGACGTTAAAATTTAAAATAACGACGGTATATACGTCTGTTTCTTACAAGACACGTCGTGTTTTATTAAATACCACGACGCTTTTATAAACAGTCGTCTATTTCATGATTTCATTACAACGACGGTTATCTATTTACCGACCTTTCTATAGTATAGCGACGTTATAAATTCAATACAACGACGGTTATCTATTTACCGACGTGTATAACCTTTCCACCATCAGTATTAACTAGAAACCGTCATTTATATTATATACCACGTCTATTTTTTGTGTTTAGTTAGAGTCGTTTATTTTAGTTCACACACAAACTAACTTATATTTCTTTATTAATTTCTTTTAACAGGATCTCTCAAAGCTAGACATGCTAGCTCCTCTGTTAGCCTTATGCCAACATTTCCGAACCAAGTTGTTGCCTGGTAATGAGGCTCTAACAATTCACATGCCCAAGGAGGTGTTTGGCTTTGAGCATGATACCTTCCTTTTCGCTGAAGATGTTTTGCAGTTTGGTTCCATGGTTGAGATAGGAACCACAGTGATATCAGTATACATGAGGTAATTCTCCCTAATCCCATTTTGTTTTACATTTTCCTTTCTTTTAAATTAAAATCTCATTTAATTGACTTTCATATATTTAGGTTCCTATTTGACTATTTAAAAATGGCAAATATTGCAAACCTTGTTGGCCTCGTCGACCCTGGGCTAGTGAGCTCTGGAGCTGGATCAATATCAGAATTCACTGCCTATTAACGGAGATTGCCTATTACATGAATTCACTGCCAAAACGCATGGTTGACGACGAGATGAAAAATATAGTGAATACGTAAGTTGATTTCTTCTGATTTAAGATTTTTCCTATAAAGTATTTAAATAAACGACAGTTTTTAATAATACCGACGTTATTATAAAATAAAATGACGGTAAGATATTACCGACGTTTTAATTTAACTACTACGTCAGTATTTTCTTAAAAACGTCATTTTAATTTAACTACCACGTCGTTTGCGTTTTATTTAAGAACGTTTTAATTTTTTCTGCTCAATTTTTTGTCATACGACGTTTTTTACTCTCACCGACGTTATAACGTTACACAACGACGGTTAGGTTTTACCGCCGTTTTAAACAAAATATAACGTCTTGGTTTAAAAAACTCCGTCGTTTTGACTGATTTACCACGACGGTTACTATTTGTATTTAAATTTTTTGTTTTGTCATTAACACCCTTTGTTTTCTTGTAACAGGTCAATTAAAATGTTTAACATTCATATAAATAAAAATTCACGTAAACAGTAGGCCATTTGGAAAAATCTACACGGCACTCCTGAACAACCAACAAGTGTAGAGTGTGGCTATTACGTGATGCGATTCATGAGAGATATAATTCATGATCCAGACCTAAATTTCGAGAAGAAGGTAAAACGCAATATTTTAGATATACTTTCTTTATTTTACTACGTCATATTTTTGTTTAAAACCGTCGTTTGTATCCTTATAACACGTCGGTGTTTTGGTTTATTTTGCAGTTTGACAAGAAAAAAGATAAACTTCAGTATAAACAAGAGGATATTGACGAAGTTAGGCGTGAATGGGCAGAATTCGTGAACAAGCAATTACCGAAGGATAATTGATGTAGATAAATATTTATGAACAATGTTCAGGTTTAATTTAGTTTATTTAAAATGTACATAAATATTTTGATGTAATCAAGCGAACAAAAATCAAAAAAATTAAATTTTGTTTTAAAACTTGTTTAGTTCCCAAACACCGACGTCTGATTCTAATTTACACGTCTCATACGTGTACACAATGGTCATCTTGTAGTAAATGGAAATATAACATCGACGGTAATTCTTAAAAACGACGTGTAATAGGCATAACAACGACGGTTTATAATTAATTCATCCTGTATAAATGAATTTGTACTCATATACTACGTCCGTTAGTATAACCTTATCGACGTCTTAATATTATACAAAGGCGGATATTCTTAAATATCCGCCTTTGTATATTTAAACAACGTCAGTTATATACATCAAAATGACGTGTAATAGACATAACAACGACGGTTTATAATTAATTCATCCTGTATAAATGAATTAGTATTCATATACTACGTCAGTTAGTATAACCTTATCGACGTCGTAATAGTATACAAAGGCGGATATTCTTAAATATTCGCCTTTATATATTTAAACAACGTCAGTTATATATACTAAAATGACGTGTAATAGTAATAACAACGACGGTTTATAATTAATTCATCCTGTATAAATGAATTTTTATTCATATACTACGTCGGTTAGTATAACCTTATCGACGTCGTAATACTATACAAAGGCGGATATTCTTACATATCCGCCTTTATATATTTAAACAACGTCAGTTATATACACTAAAATGACGTGTAATAGTCATAACAACGACGGTTTATAATTATTCATCCCGTGTATATTCTTAAATATAGTTTCAACGTCGGTTTATTATGTTTAAAGTCGTTGTAAATGGATACAACGTCGGCTAGGTCATTTTTAATTTAATTTTTATTGACTTTTATATTTTATTTAAATCCATATTAAATTCATAACTAAATCCAAAAATTAGACTGAAAACTACCAAGCATTGGAATATTGTCTCTATCCTAAAGCTTTAAAAAATATAATTTTGGAAATATTTTTTTATTGTATTTAATTACTAATATTAATAATATATTCAAAACAAAATCCGAAAAATATACCGGCAAATTCTATGCACTGATTGAGACAATATCTTGCCCGTTAAGGCCTGAAAAATGTAATTTTAGTTTTCAAAGTTCAAATGATAACGAAATTCAAACAAATTTAGAGACAAAGCATGGTACTCCTTATACTTTACATAACATAACCCTAAGGTTTATGTGATCCATTGGTGCCCATAAATTCAAAATTATGAAATCCATATTTTAGCCTACTATTGTAGAAGGCAATGTTGTAAGGAATCCATAGCAATTTTCGGTTCATTTTTCTTGCACTTGTGTATTTTTTAAAAATTATTTTAAAATTTAGGGTTTAGGGTTTAGCCGTTTAGGGTTTAGGGTTTTTTGAAACGACGCCGGTTTTCTCCCATTGTTTTTGGTCAACCACATTAACAAAGACTAATTGAATTCGGTTTACGACGTCGGTTATAAAATAGCGACGTTCTTAGTGTTTACAACGTCGGGATTTTATAAAAACCGCCGTTGTAAGTAATTATTAGACGTCAGTGTAAGTGTTGACCGTCGTGGTTAAAAAACGCGGTACTTAAAAATTTTTGACCGCGACCTAAAATTTTCAGAATTTCCCTTTAACCCTCAAATAGTTCATTCTCTCTCTTCAACATAAATTTGTCTGAAAGTTTTCGTTCTCCCAGCTCTCTCTCAATATCCATGTAAGTACAACTCTAGTCCCTTTAATCCTAATTCTCTCAGCTCTCTCTCAAGCTTTTGTTATATTCTCTCAGCTCTCTCTCAAAGCATTGGGTACGTAGATTCTCCAAGATCTCTCTCAAAGCATTTGGTACGTAGATTCTCCAAGATCTCTCATTGGGTACGTAGATTCTCCAAGCTCTCTCTCAAAGGATTGGGTACGTAGATTCTCCAAGCTCTCTCTGAAGCAGTTGTTATATTCTCGCAGCTCTCTCTCAATATCCATGTAAGTACAACCCTAATCTCTTCTTAAATCCATAAATGTTTTCGTTGGTAGCTATATTAGGGTTTTGGTGTTTGCAATCTTGTAATAATTGCTCTCTGTTTGGGTTCTTTTATGTTTGTTTGGCCATGGGGTCTTAGAAAAGGAATGGGGATGGGAGATTTAAGCTGTTTTTTTTTTTTTAACTACGACGATGGTTGAAGGATCAAACCGTCGTCCAAATGTTTATTATACGTCGGTTGTTCATTTACTCCCGTCGTCTAAGTTTTAAGCCGCAACTGTAGCCTAAAGACGACTGTTTCTCCAAAAAACGTCGTCTTTAGGCTACCATAACACCGTTCAAATTTCTGGGTTTGGGTATCTTAATGACGACAGTGACTATAGATGCCGTCGTCGGAATGTATATTAAACGACGATTATGTTTTTAAACCGTCGTCTTTTCCATGTTTTATATTTAATTTTCATTTTGTTCTCTGCTATTTGAATGAGGTAGTGTTTCATTGCTGGTCTTTCCACTTTAATATATATATATTTATATGAATTTGATAGAGTGTGAGATGGATAAGTCATGGATGCATGCGGATAGAAGATCGAAGGCATATGAGTTAGGGGTGGAAGGATTTTTGAATTTTGATTTAGAAAATCTTGGAAATACAACTGAGATTCGTTGTCCATGTGTTAAATGTGGGAATATTCGATTGTTTGTGGTTGGAATTATAAGGGAACACTTATACTTTAATGGAATTGACCAAAGCTATAAGATTTGGAGATGGCACGGAGAACCTTGGGAATGGACTACCAATGCTAGTAGAAATGTGGAAGAAGATGAGCAAAGTAGGTTCAATTATGTTTCTGAAGAATTAGGGATGGATGATAATGATTTTGCCAATATTGGATCTGATCCTTATGAGTTTGCCAATGTGATTGGGGATGGCGATGAACCCTTGTACCCTGGTTGCAGTAAGTACACGAAGTTGTCGGCTTTGGTGAAGTTATATAATTTGAAAGCAAAACATGGGATGAGTGATGTTTGCTTTACAGAATTATTGATACTTCAAGGAGAATTTCTTCCAGAAGGAAATACACTACCTTCCTCTATGTACGAGGCAAAAAAGACTTTGTCTGCTTTAGGGATGAGTTATGAGAAAATCCACGCATGTTCCAATGACTGCATTTTGTGTCTGAAGGAGTATGAGAATGCAACTAATTGTCCTACTTGTGGTATCTCAAGGTGGAAGGAAACCAAGGATGGGTTCTTGAAAGAGGGTGTGGCAGCGAAGGTGGTGTGGTATTTTCCTCCAATTCCAAGGTTTAAAAGGATGTTTCAATCACATAAGACAGCTAAGAGTTTGACTTGGCATGCTGCAAGAAAATCAGTTGACAGTTATATGTCTTATCCAGCGGATTCCCCATCTTGGAAACTTGTTGATGAAAAATGGCCCGACTTTGGTAATGAGCCAGGAAACTTCAGATTGGCTCTCTCATCTGATGGATTCAATCCCCACAGTTCTTTAAGTAGCAGATACAGTTGTTGGCCAGTTATGTTAGTTACATATAATCTCCCACCATGGCTATGCATGCAGCGGAAGTTCATGATGTTGACTATACTGATTTCCGGTCCTAAATAGCCCGGAAATGATATAGACGTCTACTTAGATCCTTTGATTGATGATTTGAAATCTTTGTGGGATGGGATTAGAGGAGTGTATGATGCCCACATAGGAGAATACTTTACACTCAGAGCTGCATTACTGTGGACAATTAATGATTTTCCCGCTTATGGAAACTTATCTGGTTGTGTTGTTAAAGGATATAAAGCTTGTCCAATATGCGGCGATGATACACCTAGTCATAGGTTGAAAAATGGCCACAAAATTTGTTACATTGGGCATAGAAAGTGGTTACCAATCAATCATCCATATAGGAGGCAACGTGCAGCTTTTAATGGGAAACCTGAATATGGCATGCCCCTCGAGCCATTAACAGGAGAAGAAGTGCTGCATATGGTTGAAGATATTAATTACATATGGGGCTCGAAGAATGGGGGAAGTGTTGGTGAGAATGATGGTGACAGAGTTTGTTGGAAGAAGAAATCAAAATTCTTTGATCTCGAGTATTGGAAATATCTCCCTGTGAGGCATGCCTTAGATGTTATGCACATTGAGAAGAATGTTTGCGATAGTATCATTGGTACATTGCTAGAGATCCCTGGAAAAAATAAAGATGGGATTGCTGCTCGGTTAGACTTATTGAACATGGGGGTAAAAATTGATTTGCAACCCGAGTATGGAGAAAGACGTACTCGCTTGCCTCCAGGGCCTTGGAATTTGTCAAGAGCAGAGAAGAGAGCGGTTTGCAATTCTTTTTATGGTATGAAGGTTCCTGAAGGTTATTCTTCAAATATAAAAAATCTTGTATCTTTAAAAGATTCAAGACTTCTTGGCCTTAAATCTCATGATTGTCATACCTTGATGCAACAATTGCTCCCTATGGCAATTCGTTCTGTTTTGGAGAAGCCTGCAAGTTATGCAATAACTCGATTGTGCTTCTTCTTCAATGCTATATGTGCAAAGACGGTAGATGTTTCCAAGCTAGATAAGTTGGAAGAAGATGTAGTAGTTACTTTGTGTTTGCTTGAGAAGTACTTTCCCCCTTCATTCTTTGATATCATGGTTCATCTAGTAGTACATCTTGTCAAAGAAGTTCGTCTATGTGGGCCAGTATATTTTAGATGGATGTATCCGTTTGAAAGATATATGAAAGTGCTAAAGGGGTATGTTCAGAATCGTACTCGTCCCGAAGGTTGCATTGCTGAGCGGTATATAGCTGAAGAAGCTGTAGAGTTTTGTATCGAGCATTTATCTGATGTTAGTACAGTTGGAGTGCCTTCAAGCCAGAATATGGGAGTTTCAAAGCCATTATCAGGTTGTACAGTGAGCTTAGTTGATATGGACTTGTTGAACCAGGCACATCTATATGTCTTGGAGAATACGGAGGAAGTCCTACCTTATATCGAGTACGTATGAGTTTAATTTTTCATATATATGTAGCCATTTTAAATATTATTACTCCTTATATTTATCTTATATATAAGGGACCGTAATGCGTGTTTTTTTTCGTGTCAATTGTAGGGAACATATGATCCACATCAAGACCACTTATCCGAAATTTAGAAAGAGAACAAAGTGGCTACAAGATAAGCACAATAGCACTTTCATTCAATGGCTACGTGTTAAGGTATATATGTTATTGAATGACATATTCAACTTATTTTAATTTTCTTTCTTTTTATATATATGTAAGATTGAATTAATATATATGTTTAATTTGTAGGTTCAAAGTGAATTTAATGGGGAAGATTATAATGGCATATCAGAAAATTTGAGGTGGTTAGCAGCTGGTCCAAGCATGGTAGTGCCATCATATAGGAGCTATCTTATTAATGGTGTCAAATTTAGCACCAAGGCACAAGATGATGTGCGAACTGTCCAAAATAGTGGAGTTTATTTACTTGCACATACTATGCAAATTGCTAGTGCCAAGGATAAAAACCCTATTGTCTCCAATATGGATTTTTATGGGGTTATTCAAGAAATTTGGGATCTTGACTACGAAAAGTTTAGAATCCCAGTCTTGAGGTGTGATTGGATAGATAACACTTCGGGCCTTGTAGTCGACGAACTTGGATTTACCCTTGTAGATCTGAGTAAAATTGGACATAGGAATGACCAATTTGTTATGGCTTCTCAAGTCAAACAAGTATTTTATGTTGACGACCCAATGCATCGTGGTTGGTCGGTAGTGTTATCAATGCCTAATAGAGAATATAATGATGTTATTGGTGATGATGTGCTAGGTGATATTAGAATTGAGTGTGAGCCATTTTCTAGAGGGATACCAAATGTTGACACATTTGATGACCTACTGGGTGAGTTTGGGAGTGAGAATATTAGAGATGGGTGTGAAGATATATGGATTGATTGATTGTTGTAATGTATGACATTAGTTATGCAGTTAATTGTATGACATTAATTCATAGCTCTGTATATCATTTTAATTCCGATCACATTTTCATTCTGCAAGCTTTGGGCACAACAAATCAAAAATTAAAAAATAATCGGTTAAAGCTGAAAATACGACGGTCAAGTTACAAAAATCGCAAAACGAGACATCTTAAAAACAACCAACGTCGGGTTTTCACAACCGACGTGGAATGACAACGCAAAAATGAAATAAAAACCGCCATTTGAAAAAGAAAACATGTCGGTTAATTATAATTCATTTCAAAACGGTTAATATTGTTGTTTTTACGTCAGTTCAAGTAAATATATGCCATGTTATATGTTTTAGATGTCCGTTTTTTTATTTAGTGAACGTAGTATTTATTAACCACGGCGGTTTCTAAGTTTGACACTTCTGTTTTGTTTGATTTAGAGACGTTGATAAAACTATTTACATCGGTTTTATAGTCGTTTTTGACATTTAAAATTATTTAAACGTCTGTTTTTTACTAAAACCGTCGCCTATTATAGTCGAAAGGTCTCTTTTTATGCTTTTATTTATCAAATTGACGTCGGTTTTAGTTTTTTTTATGACGTGTAATATATTAACCACATCGTTTTTTTGTGTTCAAGCCGTCAAAATCATTTTGAACGTCTGTGGTGATATAAAGGGCCATGGTTATTATTGTTTTTACGTCAGTTGAAGTAAATATATGCCATGTTATATGTTTTAGACGTCTGTTTTTTTGTTTAGTGAACGTAGTATTTATTAACCACGGCGGTTTCTAAGTTTGACACGTCGGTTTTGTTTGATTTAGAGACGTTGATAAAACTATTTACGTCGGTTTTATAGTTGTTTTTGACATTTAAAATTATTTAAACATATGTGTTTTACTAAAACCGTCGTCTATTATAGTCGAAAGGTATCTTTTTATGCTTTATGTACCAAATCGACGTCGGTTTTAGTTTTTTTATGACGTGTAATATATTAACCACGTCGTTTGTTTTGTGTTCAAGCCGTCAAAATCATTTTCAACTTCTGTATTGATATAAAGAGTCGTGGTTATTGTTGTTTTTACGTCAGTTCAAGTAAATATATGCCATGTTATATGTTTTAGACGTCAGTTTTTTCATTTAGTGAACGTAGTATTTATTAACCACGACGGTTTCTAAGTTTAACACATCGGTTTTTTTTTTAAATTAGTGACGTTGATAATCATATTTACGTCGGTTTTGTAGTTGTTTTTGACATTTAACATTATTTAAACGTCTGTGTTTTAATAAAACCGTCGTCTATTATAGTCGAAAGGTCTCTTTTTAAGGTTTTATGTATGAAATCTACGTTAGTTTTAGTGTTTTACTGACGTGTACTATATTAACCACGTCGTTTGTTTTGTGTTCAAGCCGTTAAAATAATTTTCTACGTCTGTGGTGACCGAAAAGGTCGTGGTTAGTTTTGTTTTTACGTCAGTTCAAGTAAATATATGCCATGTTATATGCTTTAGACGTCATTTTTTTCATTTAGTGAACGTAGTATTTATTTACCACGACGGTTTCTAAGTTTTACATGTCGGTTTTGTTTGATTTAGAGACGTTGATAAGCATATTTACGTCGGTTTTGTAGTTGTTTTTGGCATTTAACATTATTTAAACGTCTGTGTTTTACTAAAACCGTCGTCTATTATAGTCGAAAGGTCTCTTTTTAAGGTTTTATGTATGAAATCTACGTCGGTTTTAATGGTTTACTGACGTGTACTATATTAACCACGTCGGTTATTTGCCGTCGTTATTTCATGTATGAAAAGACGGCGGTCGATTTCTCGTCGGTTGTAAACCATGATACACGACGGTGGATTACCGTCGTCTATTTCGTTTTTTGTAGTAGTGACGTACCTGATAGTTGGTTATTGTTGAGATTGGTTACTTGAAGTGAAGATAAGTTGAAGATAGAAGTGGGTATGGAACCTGAAAATTGATTGCCATACAAGTTGAAGGTTTCAAGTTTGGGGAAGGAGCCAAACCACGATGGAATGGTTCCCATAAAGTTGTTGTGTCCAAAGCTAATCAACTTCAGCAGGTGTAAATAAGACAATTCTTGGGGCAAGGTGCCATGAAAGCTATTGTTTCTCAAGCGCAAATCAACAAGAAACGAGAGGTTGCTGAGGTGCGGAGGAATGGTGCCGGTGAGTCCCATGTAAGAAAGGTTCAAGACTGCAACTCTAAGGTGGCGAGCACCACAAGTGACGCCAACCCAGTTGCAAACGGAGGTGGTGGTTGACCAGTTGACCAAGATGTTTTGAGGGTCAGTTGTGATATGAGATTTGAGAGAAAGAAGAGCAGACTGGTCTGTGCTGATGTTGGTTTGTGCTTCTGTCATGGTTAAGTTTGCCATATATAAAGAATAAAAGTGTAAGAGACAACAAGAGGAAACGAGTTGTGTCCATTTTGTGCCTGTGGCTGGAGATGCATGCAAATGTGGAATTGTTGACAGTGCTTTCTGGAAATGCTAGAAGGGAAAAGCGATGAGGAATCGATCACAACTTCAACAATTAAGAAAAATGAGGGAAAAAGAAGAGAAGAAAACAATCGATCCTTGCCAATTTTAATTTTAATCTTAATTTTTTGTTGTAGTCAAATAAAGTATGAACATAGTTGATAAAATAAAATTTCATTGTTGTTAAAATAAAATTTCATAGTTGTAACATTTGTGTTCTTTTTTTATTTGACGAAGACATTTGTGGAATATTACTAGTTTTTGACAAAGACTATATTTGATGAAACAACCTATTTCTTATCTTTAGAATGATCACTGGTATAAAAAACAGAAAGAATGATCACTGATCAATAATTCTTAATTAAATTAATATGGTGGTAAGCTTCTCAAATATTTTTCTATACATTAATATAAAAAAGACTTAACAAGTAACTAATCATTATATGACTTCTTCCTTGGTTGATTTCGATTTCTATCATTTCAGCATATTATACGCCACAAATCCAAAGAGTTGACTATTTAGACAAAGAAATGTGATCAGCGAGCTCTCTAATGCCAAATGACAAATTTCTGGTGGACGAACCAACCTATGAATTTATGGCCTAAAATGTAAAAGCAGGGAAACAAAACTAACCAACCTATGAATTTCCTCATTCAGATTTTAGTTGGACATGCAAAATCATAGAAACAGAACTATTTGAGGTAAATGAACTTCCTCATTTTATACATGTAAAAGCAGAGGAACAAAACTAACACTAAACAACTCCAGTGTCCTTCAAAAACTTGATCTTGATTTTATTGAGTGTGACCACAACTTCTTGCATACTCATCCTAATCTCATAATGGACGATAAACAATCCCTCTTGGCTACAAAATGATCTTCCTCTGCCCCAAGTAAATTTGCATCCACAACTTCAACGACTGCATCTGGTAGTAGTGAATTTGAAACCCATTGCTTTAAATTCATTTCCCCAACAAACATCTCATATGTTGGCTTCCTTTTTGTGAATGTTTCCATCACTACAATTCCAAAACTGTACACATCCCCTCTAGTTGAAACAATTCCTTCCATTCTATACTCTGCTATATATATGATGAGAAAAATATGATTATAAGTTCATTGTTCATTGCTTGCTTCTTAATAAAAGAAGACAACATATATTGTATTGGAAAATAAATTAGAAACATCACCTGGAGCCATGTAGCCAACTGTGGCTAGGGTCATGGTTTGGGTCATAGAATCTCCTCCACCCAACAGTTTTGCAATTCCAAAATCAGCAACATGTGCAACCATAGCATGTCCAATGCCGCCGCAACATCTGACAAATTTAAATTAATTTCCCCAACAAACATCTCATCTGTTGGCTTCCTTCTTGTGAATGTTTCCATCACCACAATTCCAAAACTGTACACATCCCCTCTTGTTGAAACCATTCCTTCCAATCCATACTCTGCATTATGAAAAATCGGCCTAGGCTGCCTGTGCGGGTCTGGGGGGCGCTAGGTGGGTTTGGGCGGCGCTAGGCGGGTCTAGGCAGCTCTAGGAAGGTCTGGGTGCCAAGGTGGGTTTGGTTCTTTTCTTTTGTTTTTTTAAGCCTACCGCCTAGCGATTTTTCAAACTTATGCACTGCATTCCATCATAACATCTAATATTTGCAAAGCTTTTAGTCTTCTTCCCTATCACTTGAATGATCAAGATAGGATCAAAATCCATCCCAACTGAAATTCCAGCATCCTCAAACATCTTCGTCACGTTAGCTTCTTCATAAAACTTGAATGCTAAATTCAAGTAGTCTTCAGCAAGCAGATCGGTGTATTTACCATGGTCTTTCCATTGTTTTTTCCAAAATTTTCTATTCTCAGTCAAATCCTTGGCTGTTGGATTTGGCCAGTACTCTTTCAACTTGATCAAACAAGCCGTCTCCTGCGAAAATGGGTCAAAATTGTAAAACTGAAAAATAAAATAATACGGTATTTTTGAACTATTCGCCATTGAACTGCTTTTGGGCATTTGAAGTTGATCTGCACTTTGGACACACATGAAAATCATTATATATTGGCCATAGACCATGGATGATAAATTTCTGTGCAACGGGCTCATAGCAATTGTTGACTCCGAAAATGGAGTTCAACTTAGATGGATGTGGAGTGGTGGATGATGTGTGAAGACGTGGGCCTTTAGCATGTGTATGTGCCTTTGGGAGCCAAGGCATGCCTTTGACATTCAGTGACATTCAGCATAAGTAAAGTAAATAAGCATGCATAAAACAAGGTATACGTGGTTCACCCGAATGATGGGCTACGTCCACGGAGAAGGATGTTCTCATTTTGATAATGTTTGTTTACATTTGTACAAGGGGATTAGACCCAAAGATAAAGGGAAGAAGGCCCAAGGCCTAAGGTACAAAGTCCAAGAGCCCAAGGGTCAAGATCCTTTTCTAAGTAGAGAGTTGTCTTCTTTTTTAGGTGAAGGGGAGTCTCCACCACTTGTTGTGCGAGAGTCCCTTGCACGATCGGCACGGTGCATGCCGATCGGCAAGGATGACATCACGTGGATCTTGCTTAGCTAGTTGCTCGGTTAGTCACGATATCAACAGCAATCACTTCTAGCAAGGTCTTTCATTAGCATGCAGTAGGTATTAGGTCAAGTTATCAATAAGGAGTACAATTTGAAATCATCGTAGTCGACGTATTTGCCAGCAATAGCGGTAGCTGCCATGGAGAGCACGATTAAACAAAGGAAAATGATGTGCGTCATACTTGGGCTGGGTTAGGGGGCAAGAATCACCATTAAACTTTTAATGCTTTACACCCATCACACTAGTTGTTTCATGAAGAGCATCAACTATCCATATGAAAAAGGGACATAATAAATTAAAGGGGACAGTAGAGACTCGAGTAATGGCCTAATAGTAATGGATAATGCTCTAAACTACCCTAAACCCATATTAATAGTATAGCCTACTATTTTGGGGGAAAAAATATAGATATTTATAAAATAGTAAATTGAAACCCATAAAATTCATTTTAAATCACCTAAAACCCTTTCCTTTAGTTTTCTATTTAAAATACCCAATTTTTTCAAATAATACCCGATGACTAGGATCCAACTAAGCAAGTTACCTAATATAACTTAAAATCTGATTTATTGTATTTTTCGGATTCCAAAACTATCCCTATTTATGACTTAATGTGTTATGGGGGTGTAACTAATGACAGACGTTGAATTTGGAAAGATCTTCAAATGGTTGTAATGGATGTAGGAATTAATTTAGAAACTTATTTGAAATTAAATATTAAATTCAACATTAACGTATTAGTGATCTATTTTACGACTAATAATCTATTTTTGAATTAATGTTATTTTCTTTTTATGAATTACAACTAGTAATCTATTTAATGTATTAGTAATTTAAATTTAGGAATTAATATTGTTTTCCTTTTATGAATTATACGACTAGTAATCTATTTTATTATAGTTTTATGAATAATAGTGTACATTTTAATTATGTTGAAAAATAATTTGATAATATATTTATTTTTTATTTTTTGAAAAACATTTTTTTTTAAATGAACCTATTTTTTCTCTAAATAATGTACCTATTTTTTTCTCTAAATAAAGCACCTATTACTTGTTTTATGAAAAATAATTTGATCATCTTTTTATTGTTTGTTTTATGAATTTTTTTTATTATAAATGAACCTATTTTCTCTCTCCAAATAATGTACCTATTTTTTTCTCTAATAATGTACCTAGTAAAACAATTTACCTAGTATAATGTGCCTATTTTTTTTCTCTAAACAATTTACCTAGTATAATGTACCTATTTTTTTCTCTAAATAATGTACCTATTTTTAATTTATAAAAAATGTGCATAAATTTCAATTATACAACGCACCTATTTTCTATAAATTATTGCGTACCTATTTTTAATTTATGAAAAATGTACGAAAATTTCAATTACAAAGTAACTGACCTATTTTTTTAAAAAAAATTTGGTAAATAATATACCTATATTTTTCTACGTATATATTTATATTTATATTTATATTTTTCATATGTACATTATTGGATATGTAAATTACATAAATTTTTTTTTGGTTTGCAATTTTAGGGGGCGACTTGTTAGAGGGAATGACAACCAAAAGAAATGGGGTGATTGATATGCTATTAATAGGGAGTTTTAATTACAATTATGGCAGTTAATGAAATGCTTAGAATAAATTATAAATAAAATATAAAGTCTGATGGCAAGGATGTAAAAACATAGGAATACTATGACCTCTTATATCCTACTGGTCATTTAAGTTTGAAATTGGGTTTTACACATAGATTTATAGAATGATGGGTATATGTCTAGGAAATAGAAATTGTAGGGACCTATATTGGACAAGCCCTTTATAAAAATACCCCAGTATAGCCGAGCGGCTATACTACTTATAAATAAAAGGGACCCGCCTAGCGCCTTGGTGCCCATGTGTGAAAACAAGTATATCCGCTCGGCTGTACTATTTTTTAAAAACATATAAAACCATAACCGCTACAACAACAAAAACCTTCCTACCATGGGCACTCTGCTTGGCCTCCTTTGTGTGACTAAAGTTCTGACTAGCAAGGAGCAACATAATACACACATAAAACCCAGCATAAAAACCAAAGAAAAACATATTTTTAGAGCTTTAACGTACTCGTCACTACACCAACAGATTTTAGTGCTCATTGCTTGCTTGAGCTAATCAGCTACAGTAGGAGTTTTACCAGCTTCATCCGCATCCCACCATCACATTTCTACAATCACAGAGGCAAGTTATAAAAGTATTATTACAACCAATGTTTTCAAAGGCGAGGCGTATAGGCGAGGCGTTTTTAGTAGCGCTATGCAAGGCGTAAGCCTTGAAGCGTTGAGGCGTAAGCCTTTTGAACATTAATTTTTTTTAATAAGAAAAATTTATGAATAATACAATACAATTAAACGAATAAGATAACTAATATATTTTTAAAAAAAATTGAAAAAAAATTATACGAAACTTCAAATTACAGTTGCAAAGAATTAGAGAGAAAAATAAAATAACTTACTTGCAGTCGAAAGATGAAGAGAATTCTTGAAATTGATAGAGATTATCTGATAATGTTAGGAATTAGGGTTGTATTATACAAAATATATATATATATATATATAATTTCATGTGTTAATATATTAATTTAAGAGAGAAAAAAAAAAAAAAAAAAAAAGGGTAAGTAGAAAAGCCACGGCTGGAGATAGAAAAGGCAAGAATTAATCTTGCCTTAAGTTTAATACAATAAAGGTAAGGAAAAAAAAAAACAGAAACCAGCGTGTTGGCATTTTTTTCAAAACACTCCAAGTGAAACGACGTCGTTTCACTTTAAGGTTTTTTTTTTTTTAACAATTCAATCGAAACGACGTCGTTTTGTTACAATAAACCTAAAAAAAAAACAAAAAGCTGAGTCGTCTTCCTCGCGAAGCCGTCTTCCTCGCAGCGCCGCAGCCAAATTGCAGACTTTCAAAATTTCTTCCGGTTCAGATCAAGCGCGCCTTGCTCCGCCTCGCTACGCCTTGCAACGCCTCCTTACGCCTTCCTTGCGCTAAACGTGCAACTCGCTAAACAGCCGACCGCCTCGGGCGTTTTCCTGCCGCCTCGCTCCGACGCGCGCTCCGAAGCGCGCGAAGGCATGCCTTTGAAAACACTGATTACAACATAGAACTTGGAAAGCACAATTTGGTATTACCTCTGCCTTTACTGTAGGTGGCATCGCAGGAAGAGAAATTTTGTGATATATATATACATTTTGTGTCCTTTTACAGCCCAGAAACATATCCTCAATCCTCATGTTACAGTCCCGAAACACTCCATATTTTCCGAAGCAGATTCAGGCTCCCCACAACATTCCCTTACAACACCTGATATTTGCGAAGCTTTTCGTCTTCTTCCCTATCACTTGAATGATCACGATAGGATCAAAATCCATCCCAATTGAAATTCCAGCATCCTCAAGCATCTTTGTCACATTAACGTCTTCATAAAACTTAAATGCTAAGTTGAAATAGTTGTCAGTAAGCAGATCTGCAGTGTAATTATTTACCATGCTCTTTCCACTGTCTTTCCCAAAAAAAATTATTCTCAGTCAAATCCTTCGCTGTTGGATTTGGACAGTACTCTTTCATCTTGACAACACAAGTTGTCTCCTGCAAAAATTAAGACAGAGGTGTAAAACTGAAAAAATATAATGATGAACAAAAATAAAAAATGAAAAATAGTGCTCAAGGTTATGGATGTTCACGAAGTATACAATACCACAATTTTGAACTGTTCGCCATCAAACTCTCTTTGGGGAATGGGTATTCGAAGCTGATCCGCACTTTGGACGCGCATTAAAATCATATTGGCCACAGACCATTGATGATAAATTTGTGTGACGGGCTCATAGCAATTACGTCTAGCAAGGTCTTTCAATCGAATGCAGTAGGTATTAGGCCAAGTCATCAATAAGGTGTAAAATTTGAAATCATAGTAGTTGCCGTATTTGCCAGCAGCAGCAGCGGCTGCCATGGAGAACACATTAAACAAAGGAAAATGATGTGCGTCATACTTGGGCTTGGTTAGCAAGAATCACCATTAGACTTTCAATGTTTCTTTAAGGGCATCAACTATCAATCATGAAAAGGCGACATAATAATATATATATGGAAACTAAAATTTCTTATAAAAAAAACTAAAAAACAAAAGTGCTCAAGGTTAGAGATGTTAAAGTCAATTACGTCAATTATTTTTTTAGCCTATTTCATCTCCTGTAATTTAGATGATTAGTCAACTAAGTCTCCTATTTTAGGAGGCAAGGCAACTATATCAATTTCGCAAGAATCAACTATATCCATCATGAAAGAGAAAGATCACATAATAAATATATTGTAGGACCTTGCAAGAACTCGGTGGCTACAATTCAATTAACATTGTAAAATACCTCTAAAATAGACTTAATAGAACAGACGGACTAAACGATGAGAGCTAGTTTACTACTAAAGGCACTGGTCTGTAGCCCAACCCAAATATCAACATTATATGGGTTCAGGGTAATCGATTTCTTATATTCAGAGTTCGGCAAATAATTTAAATTTTATGATGTAATGTATACTTTTATTTCTAGAAAAACTATAGAAAAAAAGTATATATAAAAATTATCATTCGATTGGGTTGGTGAAACTGAAAACCATTAATTATTTGTTCTATCCATAACTAAAGCAACGATCAAGACGAAAGTCTCAAAAACCAAGCTTGTTTACACACACAGAGAGACCAACAGATAGGAAGGGAGGCCTGTTCGATTCATTTTTACACATGATTTATCATGTTATTCACCTAATATTTTGAGTTAGTTCTTGACATTTTATAGCTTTTTACTTCCTTTTTGTGTTTTCATAGGTTTTACCTTGGTTAGAATGAAAATGAGCTAAAAGTGCATTATTGGTTATAAATTCTGATTTTGTTCATTTTCGTAGGTCAACTTCTTGGCTTTGGATCAGCATGCTCTGGTGCTCGAATGAGGTGAAGATCTTCATGAAACTTGTTCCAATGGATGTTGACTATAACATATCCAAATTTGAGCTCCATTGGACAAGTATAGCATATCCAACTGATCCTACATGTTACAACAGCTCTAGAGAATTGTCTTGCTCCAGTTTTTACCTCCATAAGTGTCATCTTGATTCTTCTTGTTACCATAACACTTGGTAACAAGAAATTACTTTGGTTGAGAGATATTTTCTGAAACAAAGAGCATGTTGGTGAAGACAAGAACAAAAGAACCCATCATGGCAAGGAGACAAGGCAAAAGGCTTTGACAAAAGAATGAGTTTTATATTAAAAGTGAGCTGGAAATGATGGGCAAAGGAGAATGAATGTGCAATCTGCAATTCCATTCTATCATTCTACAATTTGCAAAGATTTTTGGGAGCTTAGAGCTAGGGAGCTCAAGGAGGAAGACAAGGGCAACAAAGCTAGAAGTGGAAGAGATTTCCACCATTGAAGACCTTGAGCTCCCACCATTTTCACAAAATTTATAAACTCTTTCTAGTTATATTTTGAGTTTGTATTTGAAATAAGTGTGAGGAACTAAACTCCATAGCTAGGGCTTAGGTTGAAGCCCTAAACATGATTACTCTATTGTTTTGATGCTTGAGTGTATGAATTTCTAGATTTTGTTGATGAATTTCAATTCACTATTTTAATCTATCCTTGATGTATGTTTTTCCTTGGTTGGCCATCTTTGAAAGCATGCTTCTTGAGGTTGTTGGGATTGTGTGTATCTTCATATTTTCCTAAGCAACAAATGGATGAAGTAAGAACCATCCATGTGAATTGGTTTCTTGAATGCCTAATGTAAACACCATGCTATTAGGATTCTTGTGATGTTCATATTCTCTTTGAACTTAATGGGTTTTCCTTGTAATTGAATCGAAGTACGAAACACACCTAGGTTCGGTTATGGGGAGGGCACGAGTATTGTAGCACAAACCCTGCACTCTACTTATTTTAGAGAGAATCATGCATCTTGAGCCACTAAACCCGGTCTTGATTGCGAACATCTTCATCAACACGTTTAGAGTTCATCATTTGAGTATTCACGAACACCCTAGTGTTTTTACTTTATACTTTCACACTTTGATAACTCATCTCTGCCATTCTCATTTGAATTCAAAGTTCATTTACTTTCATGCATTAGAATTAGGTCACTTGAACCACACCAAACCCTCCCCCCCCCCCCCCCCCCCCAAATTTGTGTGTGTTTGTGTTGTTGGAAACGTTGTGTGTTTTCTTCATTGAATTTTGTTTATTACCGTCACTGTTTTTGACTTTTGGTCTGCACAATATTTTTTGTTTTTCTATGCTGAATTCAACCGTATAAAGAACTTGAAATTTGGACAAACGGTTGGAAAGTTATAGGTCAAAAACTGGACAGAGGTCAAAACTGAAAAACAGAGAAAACGAATCTGGCAAAAACGACCGGTCGTTACTGTTCAGGCAACCGTTCTCCAGCCAATCTGCCAGAAAACGACCGGTCGTCATGTTCATGACCGGTCGCCAGACACTGTTCATGCACTGTTCACAGGTGATGAACAGGTGATACAGTGGTGATAAAAGGGTGATAGAAAGTGCTGTTTGTGTTTTTCTTTGGTTTTTTGTTTTGTTTCTTTTCTTTTACCTTTCTTTACTCATTTTTAGTTTTCAATTTGCATTTGTGCATGTGTGGTGTGTTAAATTAGTGTTCTTTACGTACTCAAATTAGAACTTATAGGAAGCCGACAGTTCTTCGTGGGATCGACCCCGTATTTACATAATCTATACCTCAATAGATTCGTGTACTTGCGGGTATTTTTAATTGGTTGTTTGCACATTTATTTGTGTCCTTTTACGAATACAACAAGGCCTGGGTGTTGTAATCAGTTGTTTCTTGCCTCCTCTGATACCATACCAAGTTAAAGAGTCCTGACACGGGGTAAGCATGTTGAAAATAAGGAAACAGATGAAGAACCAAGAACGTATTTGTGGAATTCAAACTTCTCTTCACCATTCACCTGAATACTGAATACAATTTAAATAGCAAAATAGGATCAACTAATGCACGACTAAACCATGACATTCAGCCACTAACCATGACTCCATGACAACTTGGACTCTCCTATTAACTAGCAAATAAACAACCAAGTCCCTAAAGAATAGGACTTCCACAACTTAACAAGATAATCATAAACCTAATAAACAGAATAATAAATATTCCGAACAAAGCAACGGCAAAGCACCCAAGAGGCCGTAGTTTCAGGCTTACAGCAACCACACCAAGTAAGAAGCATTGAATTTCCATCTATATATTATTCTCTTTAAAATTTAAATAAAATTACACCAAAACAAAACGGCATGAAATATATGTCATCGGATAGGATCCATTAATTAAAGCGCTGAAAAAGAGGACTTCCTCTCGGCCTCGCACCAGCCCATAAACTGAAACGTGGCGGTTCGTTAGGCATTTGCCTTCCTAAAAACAAAAGGAAAGCTGGGAAGGCGGGATCCTCTCGGCCTCGCGATCGCGGTATTATAGGCCGAGGCCGAAGGGCGTAAGAGACACGGAAGAAGATATTAAGATTAAATCGCCATGTGGCAACAGGGTCCCACACTTCATTTAATGCAGTAACGCCTCTGACTATTGAAGCAAACCCACTAGCCGCAAAAAATCATTTAATGCACGATGAAAGATGGGAAGTGACTAAAGTCAGGGTTTGGTGATGGAAATCAGAGTGGTTAGGCGCAAACATTCTCACAAATATTCTTACAACTTGAAAGGTCAGGTCACCAACCACCAGACCAGGGCATTAAATGCTTTTCCACGGCCAAGGCCCAGAACCCACGATCAGGGCCGTGGCCGAGATTTACCGGGATTTATGGGGGTCACACCACCATGCTTCACAATCCCAAATGCCGATTTGATTACCCACTTGCTCTGATCAGGCTCCACCACGCAGATCTTTCAGCCTCGATTGTTCCTCCAGGACCTCTCCTATAAAAACCAAGTTCAAGCTACATTCAAAGGGTTCAAACACCAAACCAAAAGCCTCCCACGGAGCAAATTATATTTTCCTATCTTTTATTTCTTGTAATGCACTTTCAATACCTTTACTTATTTCTTGTATATATCATACGACCCTTGATCTTCAAGGCGCCAGAGCACCATCTCTGTTACTCTCTCATCCACCCCATATATCATATGACCGTCGCTCTCTGAGCAATGCGCCGGAGTACCACCTAAAACCCACCATCAGCACCACCACTAAACGGCCTTGTAGCTCAGGCCGTGAACCTGAGGGCCGAGATCAGTTCCTCTCTCGGCCACAATCGTTTGATTAGAAGTCGAACTCAAATAGGCCACCACTTAACCATTTACCCAAACACATCACTCTCTCAACGCATGGTAGACCGTGCTGGCACGCCCGCGCACAACCGCACCGCATCCAAAAGAAGGACGTCACGTGTTGACGCATATCCCCTCTGCCTGGAGCACCAGGCCGTTAGATTTGCGACCGCCAACACTTGTCAAAAACTCATGGTGGAAACTAGGGCACAGGCGAAACTCAAGAATAAGACAGTCGAAAATGACTTCAGAGAATCCTGAGCCAACCTCACCGATAAATATCGCCGAGACCGAACAAATGGTCAGAATCTCGGCCGAGTCCATGCAAGAGCAGGCCTACAGGATAGAGACATCCTTTATGGCTGCAATGGATAGGTTTTCCATAGAGCTACGGACGCTCTTTTAGGAGAGGATGCCGGTAACCTCGTCCGCGACACCTCCTAGAGCCGGATAGAGAAGCCAAAAGCGCGAGAGGATTGAGCCCTACGGCGAAAGCAGCAGCCTCGGCGCCTCCGGCCGCACCCAAGCGTCAGGCTACGGTCAGCATTCTCAGTCGCCGACGAATAGCTGAGGGCAATCCCAGCCAACATGGGCAAATCCCGGACCGACCTACCCAGCAGAAACAGCGTACGGCCCACTCCATGCTTTGGCCGTATCATTGGGGCAGAATAGCCCCACGCTTTCCGCGGTCCAGCAACTCGGCCCAATCCATACTTTGGCCGTCCAAACGCAGCCTAGCCCAAGCAACGCGACCTCCACGACATCACAACAGCACGGTCAGAGTAGTTGGACCGTCGCACCACCGTTGCAGGCATACGGATCGGCCATTCCGACGGCAACACATACACACCCCGGTCAAACCCACGGCGCTTATCTAGTGCCACCCGGCTCGGTCGCAACGGCTGAGCCCCTTGTTCAAATGGCCCAGCAGGTAAGGCCACAAAACGATGCGCAACAGGTCCCGCAGCCGTTTGCGGCCCAACAGGAAACGCCCCCCCAAGGGCTTCGGTTCGAAGACGTCTGGTGAATGATCGAGGATGGCCTGGCTCAGAGGCGGCCGGAAGCGCCAAGGTATACAAAGCCGTACCCGCCAGAGATTGATCGAACCCCTCTTCCCCGGAACTATCGGTTGCCAGAATTCATGCTATTCTCCGGGGATGGGCAGACCTCCTCTGTTGAACACATAGGCCGTTTCACGGCCCAGTGTGGAGAGGCCGATTCGGGCGCCCAAAAGCTCTGTTTATTTGTTTACTCTCTGATCAGCGCAACGTTCTCATGGTTCATAAACCTTCCACCGAATTCGGTGAGGGATTGGTCTGACATGGAAAGGATATTCCATGAACATTTCTATCAGACCAACCAAGAGATAATGGTCGCCGAGCTAGCAAGAATGAGCCAGGCTTCGGACGAGTCACCTTGCGATTATCTGCAGTGATTCAAAACATGCAGGAATTGGTGCCGAACAAATCTATCAGAAAGGGAATTTGTCAAAATGGCCGAGGAAGGGCTGGAGTTCGAATACCGGAAAAAATTCCAGGGAATCAAATTCCGGGACATGCATGACCTGATCAACAAGATGGACAGATATGCATCCTTGTTGAAGGAAGAAATGCAGAAGAAGACGACTTCGAAAGGGACTTACTACAGGAATCCCATCGTCGACTACGCCGAAGCAGATGGCTCTGCGGAGGCCGAGAGCGGTGAGGTTGAGGTAAGCTCAGCCAAAGTTAGCATAGACAAACCATTCGTCTGCAAAGGACTTGTCAAGGCCGACAATAGCCACACAAAGATTCCTGACGCCAAATTTGAGGCTCGAGAAACGAAGGCCTACACTTTTTATTTGACAAGGGCCGAGGCTATCTTCGACCTGCTATTGACCGAGAAAAAGGTCAAATTGTCTTTCGGCCATAAAATTCCGAAACCCGACGAGCTCAAAGGAAAGACGTTCTGCAAGTACTACAGTTCTTGGTCTCACAACACCAACAACTGTGTTGTCCTGCGAGACGTCATCCAGAAGTTGATAGACGAAAAGAAGCCCCAGTTCCCGGAGAAGGAGGCCATGCAAGTTGACTCCAAGCCGTTCCATCCACCTGTCGTCAACATGGTCAACGCCCAGCTCCGGGCCGAATATAGGGAAGTTCATCGGCCGGCGAAAGGAAAGGAGCCGTTGGCCGAACTAGAGCTGGTGCTTTGCAACCGATGCAAGTGTGAGATCGGTCAGCCCAGACTGCAGGAGAACAAAAGGAAGGCCGCTGAGCCCTCTCAACCGACTGTGAAGAAATTCGGCGGGCAATACGACCGTCGGCCAGCCAGCAGAGCCATTTTTGAGACGAGGCCACCCCTAGGCAAGTCAAGACTTTCAAACCACCGGTCATGCGGGATGACCGTTGGTACAATGCACGACCTGGGGGCAGGGCCGAACCACTAACAAAAACCCAGCTGAGGAGAATGCAGAAACAAGTTCAGCAGGCCAGAATATAGACGACCCAGGTCGAGGGTTCCAAACGCCAAAAGAAAATGGCGACCGCAGACGAGCCACCATCCGTACCAATCATCTCCTCTACAATGAAGATGGCCAGCACCAGGCCTCCAAGGACGTGGCGCCCTAGGCAGGACGAGAACCCTCATAGAACAGCAACCGTTTCTGCTGAGCCAAAGGCCGCGGCCCTAGAGAAATCAGACGAGGGTATCATCAATGTTTACCGCGGAAGGGACCCCCTATTCTCGGCCAACGGTTTGTCCTTCCTCATAGAATTCCACAAAGACCACTCAGCCACCGACTTATATGGCATGACCCCTGAGAACCGTGAAATCGTAGAGTTGGCCCTCAAGAACACTAAGGCAGAGGGGCTCCTCATTACCAGAGGGTCTGACTCGGCCATTAAGGCCGTATACTGTTGGTTGGAAAATCTCACGGCCTAGTGCTCCGGGCCGAGGGGATATGCGTCAACATGTGACGTCCTTCTTTTGGATGCGGTGCGGTTGTGCGCGGGCGTGCCAGCACGGTCTACCGTGCGTCGAGATGGTGATTTGGTTTGGATAAAATGGTTAAGTGGTGCGCCTATTTTGAGTTCGACTCCTAATCAAACGATTATGGCCGAGAGAGGAACTGATCTCGGCCGTCAGGTTCACGGCCTGAGCTACAAGGCCGTTTAGTGGTGGTGTTGATGCTGGGATTTGGGCGGTGCTCCGGCGCGTTGCTCAGAGAGCGACGGTCGTATGATATATGGGGTGAATGAGATAGTAACAGAGATGGTGCTTTGGCGCCTTGAAAATCAAGGGTCGTATGATATATTGATGAATGGATTTTCCGTACAATCTATCACTACTCCTAGGAAAGCAAGTAAAGGTATTGAAAGTGCATTACAGGAAAATATAATTTGCTCCGTGGGAGGCTTTTGGTTTGGTGTTTGAACCCTTTGAATGTAGCTCGAGCTTGGTATTTATAGGAAGAGCTCTGGAGGAGTAATCGAGGCTGAAAATCTGCATGGTGGAGCCTGATCAGAGCAAGTGGGTAGTCCAATCGACATTTGGGATCGTGAAGCATGGTGGTGTGACCCTATAAATCCTGGTAAATCTCGGCCGCTGCCCTGATCGTGGGTTTTGCACCCCTGACCGTGGAGACGCATTAAATGCTCTGATAGCTGGTGACCTAATCTCTCAAGCTGTAAGAATGTTTGCGCCTAACCACCCTGATTTCCCTCACCAAATGTTTGTGCCTAATAAATCACGGCCATAAATTGGCCGAAAGGACCTTCCTCGGCCTTAGCACCTATTCATGAACTAAAACGTGGCATTTCGTCAGATGTTTGGCATTCCTAAAAACAAAGGAAAAGCTGCGAAGGCATAATCATCTCGGCCTCGACCGCGGCATTATGGGCCGAGGCCGAAGGACGAAAGAGTCACGACCGAAGGGATTAGAGTCAAATCGCCACGTGGCAACAAGGTCCCACGCTTCATTTAATGAAGTAACACCTCTGACTAGTAAACCCACTAGCCGCAAAAGGGCATTTAATGCATGAGAGAAGAAGGGAAGTGACTAAAGTCAGGATTTGGTGACAGAAATCAGAGTGGTTAGGCGCAAACATACTTACAAATATTCTTACAAATTGAGGTCAGATCACCAACCACCAAACAAGGGCATTAAATGCGTCCCCACGGCCAGAAGCGCAGAACCCACGATCAGGGCGGCGGCCGAGATTTACCAGGATTTATGGGGTCACACCACCATGCTTCACGATCCCAAATGTCGATTGGACTACCCACTTGTTTTAATCAGGCTCCACCATGCAGATTTTCAGCCTTGATTACTCCTCCAAGAGCTCTTCCTATAAATATCAAACTCGAGCTACATTCAAAGGGTTCAAACACCAAACCAAAGCCTCCCACGGAGCAAATTATATTTTCCTGTAATGCACTTTCAATATTTTTCCTTGCTTTCCTAGGAGTAGTGTTAGATTGTAAGGAAAATCCGTTCATCAATATATCATACGACCCTTGATTTTCAAGGTGCCGGAGCACCATCTCTGTTGATCTCTCATTCACCCCATATATCATACGACCGTCGCTCCCTGAGCAACACGCCGGAGCACCGCCCAAAATCCACCATCAATACCACCACTAAACGGCCTTGTAGCTCAGGCCGTGAACCTGACGGCCGAGATCAGTTCCTCTCTCGGCCACAATCGTTTGATTAGGAGTCGAACTCAAACAGGCGCACCACTTAACCATTTCATCCACATCACCATCTCGACGCACGGTAGACCGTGCTGGCACGCCCGTACACAACCGCACCGCATCCAAAAGAAGGACGTCGCGTGTTAAACGCATATCCCCTCGACCCGGATTACCAGGCCTTGAGATCTGCGCAGCCAACACTTTTGCCACGCCCAGTGGGATTCTTGTCAAAAACTCATGGTGGAAAATAGGGCACAGGCAAAGCTCAAAAACTCAAGGGGGGGCGTGACCCGAGAAATAAAGGAGAGAGTCGAAATCAAGGAAAAGTACTCACGGCCATAGGAGGGGCTTTACTAACAATCACAGGAGGGACTTCCTCCTCATCCTCGCCCTCCGAGAGAACAAGGAGGGTCCTTTTTCTCGGCCGCTCTAACGTCGTCGTCTCGACCACAACACTTCCGGCCGGTAAGGCCTCGACCGGAGCGGCCCCAGTACTTAGAGCTTCTCGACCCTTCTTGCGACTCGGGGCTGCGTATACGAAGAAAAAGAAGCAAAAGAGGTAAGGGCTAAAATAAACAAGGGCAAAGGTGGCTCAAGGAGGTCGAAGAAAATAAAATATATAATAAAAGAGAAAAGGGGGAGTGCTTACCGGCAGCAGCGCTCGGCCAAACCGGTGGAGAGGACGGCACGGTCCTGTGCGCCAGAGTTTTTCGCGCCCCCGCCACAGCCATCGCCCTAGAAGAAGGGGCCGCCACCCTGGGTACAGCCACGGCCGGCGTACTCGGTCGAGAAAGCATGGCCGAGGCCTTCTTCCCCTTGCCAGCCTTGGGAGGGAGGGGGTCCCAATCTGCATTCTTCAAGGCCCCCCTCACGGCCTCTTCAACATGCCGAATAAATCTGGCCGAGATGCACTCCTCGTACCAGACCCTTCCATCCTCGTCATACGCATTACGACGCAACCAAGGCGTCAGAGTGAGGAAGGTCATCCCCTTTTGAAGTTGAAAGGAAATGCCAACCACGCCGTGCTGCTGGGCGACGTCGGCCCTCCAAGACGAAAGCCGGTTGGTTGACAACGGGGGAAGCGGGGCCATCTGGATCAGGCCGAATTGCAGCGCCACGAAGTTTGGCAGATAAACCTCGGCCCCGGCCTTGGACAGACCGCAGTGAAGATTGCGCGTAACTAGGAAGGAGCCCCAGATCTCCCTCAGGTCGTTCTCCATCTCGCCATCAGGAATGACGGAGAGGTCGTGCGCTAGGAACAGAGGGAATGGCCGAGTAAGGCGGAAGCGGAACTGCGTACCAGTTCTCTCAACCAAGCCATAGAAAAATTTGTAGCAAAAGGCCGAGGTGTTATGCTTCCTAGGGGCTCGGGCAAATGTGTTGGCCAACGGCTTGGTGTCGGTGATATTGGCCACCGCCCTCAGCTCCGGGAAGTAAGCTTGCAGCCAGAACTGGAAGGCCCATAGTGGACCGTCGTGCTTCGGCATCATCCCGTCAGTGACAACGTCGTGAAGCGTGCGGTAGATGTGGCCAAGCAGGAATGGACCGAGAGCTAGCCTGCCGCCCTGTGCAAGATAATCGGCCAAGTGGGCAAACTCTAGGGTAACCTTGTTCGCCTAGGTGCAAAACACAAACTTACACAACTAGTACAGCAAGAATGCGGCATGCTTAACTTCGCCAAGGAAGGCGATGGCGTCGTCTTCGGCGTTGTCCTCTACACCGAAGTTACTGTAAAAAATGGAGTAGTTGAGCATATTCTTCGCCTTGCTCCCAGCGAGTCTCATAAGAGTGGGCCACGCAGCTTTAAAACTCCCTTCGGCCTCGGGAGCAACAAGTGCGGCATTCACTTCTACGCCAAGAGGAGAGAGGCCGAACAGGGCGGCCATGTCTAGGACGGTCGGCGTCATCATGCCAAACCTAAAGTTCATGGTATTTGTGGCCGACGACCAGAAGCATAGGGCCGCGGCCAAGAGTGACTGGTCCATAACGAGCGGCCGATCGAACAGCTTGATCAAGTGGTAGATACCTTGATCCTTCCATAGCTGGCCGAAGAAGTGCTCCATCCTCGGCAGCCATTTTTCTCAATCCGAGGTCGAGGTTGGCCATCGGGGCTGCGCCCTGGCGACATTCCAATCTTGGAAGTCCCCCCCCCCCCCCCCCCCGTCAAAGGCCGAGAGGTACACCAGATTGTTTTTCAAATGAGCCACTAGCCTCTCTGGCATTCCGCCATCAACAGAGGGGCCGTGGACACTGGAATCAGTGGCAGCGCCGTCATCATCAGTCCAGGGCATGATGATGTTAGGTAGGACCGAGCCCTGGATTTCTCGGCAAATGTCTTCAAACTCAGTCTGAAAGGCTTGGGACCGAGCTTCAACAGATGTAGAGGTGCTGGAGGCCATTGAAACATATCGAGTTTGGGTGTTTGGAAGAAAAGTGTAGAGAAAAGGCAATGAACGCGAAGAACAACGAAGGAAAACCTAGAAAAGGCTGAGAACTTGTGGGTTCTTGAAGAGTCGAAATTCAAAAGTGAAAGAGCGTCGTGGTTACAGACAAGATTCACTGGTAAACTTGGAGACTTGAGAGCTTGGTGGGATTGAAGGATTGAGAGAGAATTTCGGCAAAGCTTGGGCATCTGAGAATTCTGAAAGCGTAGAATTCGAAACGAAAGGGCATGGCTCTCACGAGAGACGTAACGATCTGACAGCGTGCTCAGAAAGCGCGATGACATGTCGAAAGCCCAGAGGCCGTCGTTTCATCTGACGAAATGAAGCGACGCCTCACTTAAGTCTGGGCAATGATGGCCTGCACAACGTGCTTGAGCATTAAATGCGCCGACTGACCTGCGCATTTAGTACACCAGTTGTCAATCACTTCAGAAGGAATCCATTCGGCCCCTACCCATGCCGAGACCAAAGAATCCGGGGATGTGGGGGCAATGTTTGCGCCTAATAAATCACGGCCATAAATTGGCCGAAAGAACCTTCCTCGGCCTTAGCACCTATTCATGAACTAAAACGTGGCGTTTCGTCAGATGTTTGGCCTTCCTAAAAACAAAGGAAAAGCTGCGAAGGCATAATCATCTCGGCCTCAACCACGGCATTATGGGCCAAGGCCGAAGGGATTAGAGTCAAATCGCCACGTGGCAGCAGGGTCCCACGCTTCATTTAATGAAGTAACGCCTCTGACTAGTAAACCCACTAGCCGCAAAAGGGCATTTAATGCACGAGGAAAGAAGGGAAGTGACTAAAGTCAGGATTTGGTGACAGAAATCAGAGTGGTTAGGCGCAAACATACTTACAAATATTCTTACAAATTGAGGTCAGATCACCAACCACCAAACAAGGGCATTAAATGCGTCCCCACGGCCAGAAGCGCAGAACCCACGATCAGGGCGGCGGCCGAGATTTACCAGGATTTATGGGGTCACACCACCATGCTTCACGATCCCAAATGTCGATTGGACTACCCACTTGTTTTAATCAGGCTCCACCATGCAGATTTTCAGCCTCGATTACTCCTCCAAGAGCTCTTCCTATAAATATCAAACTCGAGCTACATTCAAAAGGTTCAAACACCAAACCAAAGCCTCCCACGGAGCAAATTATATTTTCCTGTAATGCACTTTCAATACTTTTACTTGCTTTCCTAGGAGAAGTGTTAGATTGTAAGGAAAATCTGTTCATCAATATATCATACGACCCTTGATTTTCAAGGCGCCGGAGCACCATCTCTGTTGATCTCTCATTCACCCTATATATCATACAACCGTTGCTCGCTGAGCAACGCGCCGGAGCACCGCCCAAAATCTACCATCAATACCACCACTAAACAGCTTTGTAGCTCAGGCCGTGAACCTGACGGCCGAGATCAGTTCCTCTCTCGGCCACAATCGTTTGATTAGGAGTCGAACTCAAACAGGCGCACCACTTAACCATTTCATCCACATCACCATCTTGACGCACGGTAGACCGTGCTGGGATGCCCGAACACAACCGCACCGCATCCAAAAGAAGGACGTCACGTGTTAAACGCATATCCCCTCGGTTTGGATTACCAGGCCGTGAGATCTGTGCAGCCAACACCAAACCCTAACTTCAGTCACTTCCCTTCTTCCCTCGTGCATTAAATGCCTTTTCGCGGCTAGTGGGCTTGTTGCAACAGTCAGAGGCGTTACTTCATTGAATGAAGTGTGGGACCTTGTTGCCATGTGGCGATTTGACTTTAATATCTTCGGATGTGGCTCTTTCGTCCTTCGGCCTTGGCCAATAATGCCGCGGTTACGAGGCCGAGATGATTATGCCTTCGCAGCTTTTCTTTTGTCTTTAGGAAGGCAAATGCCTAACGACCCATCTCCGTTCATGGGTTAGTGCTTAGGGCCGAGGAAGGTCTTTTCGGCCAGTTTACGGTCGAGATTTGTTAGGCACAAACATATACCAGGCGAACCAGGAGGCCAGAGCGAGAGGGATGCCAGGTTACCAACCTGACCTGGGAAGATTGGAGGCCAAGGCCGCCTTCAGCAAGGGCGACTTAGAATACCTCCACCAATATTTTACGGTGACTCCGGCCGACACTATCTTTGGTCTGACGGCCAAGGAAAAGGTCCGGATAAGCCGATTGAACGACTACTTGACAGCCAGGGATACGTTGGCTAAGGCTAGACGAGCCCTCGAGGAGAAGGTCGAGGCCTCGGACCTCTCTGAGATCAAAGTGTCCACAGGTGATATCCCTGGGGCTGCAAGGCCTATGATCGATGGCCCCGGTGATCCTTTCTTTGAGCATGAGGCCGAAGACGACCCCACGTTAGGGATCTCCGATGAGGAATACGAGGGGATCCCCGGGATGGTTGAGGAAAAAGCCCTCGTCAAGGACGGCTGCGTGGCCGAAAGAGGTAAGCATGAGCATGGTCTTGGTACTGCCGTCTGAGTTTTCAACCCCAGGAGGGCAGAGCAACAACTAGATGATGATGTGGTCGAGGAGCAGCTTGATCAAAGACCGAAGACAAAGGAAGAGTTGTTGGCCGTGGCCTTTAACGAGGTGATACCCAGAGACGAGCCAAACAAATACCGACATCTCAAGCCGCTGTACATCTCGGCTCACGTGGAAGGTATACCCGTGTCCAAAGTCAATATCCTTCCCTATTCCCTGATGAGGAAGCTGGACAAGTCAAAAGAGGACCTCATCCCCAGCGACGTGGTCATGAGCAGCTTCGTAGGCGATAAATCTAAGACCATTGGGGTATTGCCTTTAAAAATCACAGTGGCCGACCAGACAAGAGTCGCGCCCTTCTAACGGCCTGTTGATCCAGGCTGAGGGGATATGCGTTGACACGCGGCTTCCTGCTTTTGGGTGCGGTGCGGTTGTGCGCGGGCGTGCCAGTACGGTCTACCGTGCGTCGAGATGTTGATGTGGATGGAAATGGTTAAGTGGTGCTCCTGTTTGGACTTGACTTTTAATCAAACGATTGTAGCCGAGAGAGGAACTAACCTCGGCTGTTAGGTTCACGGCCTGAACTACAAGGCCCTTTAGTGGTGGTGTTGGTGGTGGGTTTTGGGCGGTGCTCCGGCGCGCTGCTCAGGGAGCGACGGTCGTATGATATATGGGGTGAGTGAAATGGTAACAAAGATGGTGCTCTGGCGCCTTGAAAATCAAGGGTCGTATGATATATTCATGAATGAATTTTCCTTACAATCTAACACTACTCCAAGGAAAGCAAGTAAAGATATTGAAAGTGCATTACAGGAAAAATATAAGTTGCTCCGTGGGAGGCTTTGGTTTGGTGTTTGAACCCTTTGAATGTAGTTTGAGCTCTGTATTTATAGGAAGAGTTCCTGGAGGAGTAATCGAGGCTGAAAATCTGCATGGTGGAGCCTGATTAGAGCAAGTGGGTAGTCCAATCGACATTTGGGATTGTGAAGTATGGTGGTGTGACCCCATGAATCCCGGTAGATCTCGGCCACCGCCCTGATCATGGGTTCTGCGCTTCTAGCCGTGGAGACGCATTTATTGCTCTGATAGCTGGTGACCTAATCTCTCAAGCTGCGATAATTCTTGTGAGAATGTCTGCGTCTAATCACTCTGTTTTCTGCCGCCAAACCCTGACTTCAGTCACTTCCCACCTTCCCTCGTGTATTAAACGCTTATTCGTGGCCAGTGGGTTTGCTGCAATAAACAGAGGCACTACTTCATTAAATGAAGCATGGGACCCTGCTGTCACGTGATGATTTGACTTTAATACTTTTGGCCGTGATTTTGTTCGACCTCGGCCTCGGCCTATAATCGAGGCCGAGATGATCGTGCCTTAGCAACTTTTCTTTTGTTTCCAGGAAGGCTAAGCATCTTGGCGAAACGCTGCGTTTCATTTTGATGAGTGAACGACCGTGATTTATTAGGCACAAACATTGCCCCCACATCCCTGGATTCTTCGGTCTCAGCCTGGGCAGGGGCCGAATGGATTCCAAGGGATGGACCTTTTGCATTCCTTCTGAAGTGATTGACAACTGGGGCATTAAATGTGCAGGTCAGTCAGCGCATTTAATGCTTCAGGCACGTCGTGCAGGTCATTATTGCTCAGGCTTACGCGAGGCGTCGCTTCGCCTCGTCAAAGGAAACGACGGCCTCTGAGCTTTCGACACGTCATCGTGCTTTCAATTTCGCGCGAGCCATTATTTTGCTTTGCTAATTAAAACGTCGGTCCCCAGGTTCCTAACATATCTCCGCGTGCTCTGAGTGCGTTGTCAGGCCATTTCGTCTTACGAGAATCGTACTTCATTGTTTTGAATTCCAGTGCTAGTATAAAATCCCAAACTCCTTCGTTTTTTCTTCACACTCCCAAAATCCTTGAGTTTATGCTCCTCAAAAGTTCATTCTGACCTCCCCAGTTTTATCAGCCTTCTTTCTCCAATTCTAAAACCTTTCCACTACTTGGTGACTTTTCTTCCTGCTTTAAACACTCTGGAGCCTTTCCTTGATTCCTGGGCCTCATCCTTCTTCATTTCAAACTGCTCTAATGGCCCTTGTTGTAGCCATTCCGAAGCCAGGGAGTCGCATCTGCTGAATCTCATGACTTTGTAGTTTGGCCTGGCCCAGATGGTTCCTCCTCTCCTACTGTCCATCAACCGCCTTTCGTCCTGGAAAGTTGACGTGAGCCAAAACCAAGATGCGGCCGAGGTTTCTTCCCAGTCTTGGAGGAAGATGACCTCCCTCCCTGTGAGACCGAGGAGAAGCTGCGATGTGATTGATGAAGATGGGAGGACCTGGTATGATGACTCTAACTTGGCCGTGTTTATTCGGCTGAGTGCCCTGGCCGCTTACCATGGCCAGAGTGACGGCCGCTTACCATGGCCGGAGTGACGGCCCTGGTGGGGTCGTGGTTGGTGAAGCAAGGGGACCGGGAAGAACTGTCTGTCCAGCAAGGGGACCACCAAGTCGTTATTCGTACATTTTGGGATGTAATCTTTTCTCATGTGTATTTGTAATCGGCCATGACCTGACCGTTTCCTTGTAAACGTGACCCCTTTTTGAACTAAATGAATAAAATGAAGTATGATTTTTTTTTCCTTTTGTCTGAAAGCGTACTTTTCTCTCATCTTTGTTGTGTTGCTTGCTTCGTTTTTGCTAATTGCCAATCCTCACAACCCATTCTCGACCGTTTCCCATAACGACGGGGTATACTTCTTTAAATACTGGCCGTTTATTGGCAAGTTGTGCCATTCTCCATCCCTATCTTTTAACTGGAATGCACCTCAGCTGAGGATTCGTTCAATAATAAACGGCCCCTCCCAGTTAGGTGAGAATTTGCCAAACCGAGGGTCCTTTGTCCCGATAGGAAGCACGGCTCGCCATACTAGGTCGCCTTCGGCGAAGGTCTTTTGCTTGACCTTTCTGTTGTAGGCCCTCGCCGCAATCTGCTCTGTGCCTGCATTAGGTTATATGCATCGAGCCTGGATTGCTCCAAATCTTCCAACTCCTGAGCCACGGTTGCGCATAATCCTTCCTTTCCTGTCCAGGTTGTTCGGTCACACGGAGAGACCGAACCTTTAACTCTATTGGAACGATGGCGTCGTGACCGTAGGTTAAGGCGTAAGGAGATGTGCCCGTGGCCGATCGCTTTGAGATTCGGTAAGCCCAAAGGGCTTCGGGGAGTAAGTCGTGCTATGCCCTAGGTTTTTCCTCGATCATTTTCTCAAGGATGCCCTTGATTACCTTGTTACTTGCCTCGGCCTGTCCGTTCGACTAGGGATAGTAAGGTGTTGAGTGGACCAATTTGATCCCCATCCTTTCGGTGTACTCCCGAGTTTCGGCCGATGTGAAAACCGGGCCGTTATCGGCCGTGATAGTTTCTGGGATACCGAACCTGTGGACGAGGTGATTCTCAAAGAATTTGACCACCTGTGCGCTAGAAATCGACCGATAGGACTCTGCCTTGACCCATTTGGTAAAGTAGTCAGTTGCCACCAAAATCCATGCATGTTGGTTGGACGAGGCCGGATGGACTTTGCCGATGATATCCACGGCCCACCCTCTGAACGGCCATGGTTTAGTAACCGGGTGAAGGGCTTCGGCCGGTACCCTTTGTATGGGGCCGTAAATTTGACACTTGATACATCCCCTCGCATATTCTATGCAGTATTTTAAAATGGTCGGCCAATAATAGCCGTGCCTCCGAACCAGCCACCTCATCTTGACACCAGACTGATGAGCGCCGCAAATCCCTTCGTGTGACTTGGTCATGATGACCTTATTGTCTTCGGCGCTGGGGCATAGAAGCAATAAGCCGTCTGATCCCTTTCGATACAGCTCGTTCTGGTAAATCAAATAACACCGAGCCCGGAAACGTGTAGTCCTCTCATGGCTGCCGGAAGGGTTACGCAAATATTTCACTATGGGGTAGCGCCAGTCGGCTTCGGCCGTGTTGATCTCGTCGGTAATCTCGGCCGAAGACACTTGCGTTGCCATTCCACGTTCGGCCAAAGCTGGTAGGGTACGCCTCTCGATCCTTATTACGCGATCGTGGTCGTTGTCCGGGATGTTCACGCCTGACGCTACCTGGGCCATCTCATTAGCCTCATGGTTTTCGGCGCGCAGTACGTGAACAAAGGAGATCCTAGAAAAAGTGTCGGCCGTATTGAGGGCCGTTACATAATACATAGTTAGATTCTCGCTCGTGCACCGGTATTCCCCGGTCAACTGATTAATTACCAACTGGGAATCACTGTAGACCAAAACACGGGTTGCCTTCATTTCTTTCAGGATTTCGAGACCGATGATGAGTGCTTCGTATTCGGCCTGATTATTGGTGCATTTGAAATCAAGTTGGAATGTGAATTGCCATCTTTACCCTTGAGGGGATTCGATCACGACTTCGGCCCCTGACCTGGCCTCGGCACTGGAACTGTCGAAGTACTTGGTCCAGTAGTTCTTCTCCATGCGGGCCATGCCGATCTCGACCTCCAACTCCTCTTCTTGCCCCGGGGCCGGGTGATGAGCTAGGAAATCGGCCAGTGCCTGACCTTTGACCGACTTCTGAGCTACATATTGGAAGGTGAATTCGGACAGTGCCATTGTCCACTTCCCAATTCGGCCGCGTATAATCGGCCGAGTGAGCATGTACGTGATGAGATCAGTTTTGGAGATGATCTGAACGACCGAAGGAAGCATATAATGCCGCAACTTGGTGGCCGCGAAATAAAGCGCTAGGAACAATTTCTCGACCGGCGAATAGTTTAGCTCGGCCATATTGAGGGTGCGGCTTAGATAGTGCACTGCTTGTTCTTGCTCAGACTCGTTGTTCTGAGCCAGCAGACAGCCGACAGAGCCTTCTGAAGCCGAAATGTAGAGCCTCAAGGGTTTCCCTCTTTTTGGCGGCATAAGGACCGGTGGTTGAGATAAATATTTCTTGATGTCGTCGAGGGCCGCCTGATGTTCTGCTCCCCACGCAAACCGTTCCATGTCTTTTAGTTTGAGCAGAGGGGTAAACGGCTGGACTTTCCCTGCCAAATTGGATATGAACCGCCTTAAAAAGTTGACCTTGCCGAGGAAGGACTGGAGCTCCTTCTTGGTCCTCGGCGGGGGGGCCGCCATAATGACCGTAGCCTTATTTTTATCCACCTCGATTCCTTGCTGGTGAACCAAGAAACCGAGGAAGTTCCCGGCGATGACACCGAATGCACATTTCTTCGGGTTCATTTTTAGGCCATGCGCTCACATTCGGTCAAAAGCTTGTCGGAGATGTCCTACGTGATCGGCCTTGGATGGAGACTTCACAACTACGTCGTCAATGTAGACTTCAACGGTACGGCCTATAAGGTCGTGGAAAATAAGGTTCATAGCTCGCTGGTATGTCGCGCCGGCATTCTTTAGGCCGAACAGCATGACTACCCATTCATAAGTCCCGATTGCCCCTGGACATCTGAACGCCGTTTTGTGGACATCCTCCTCGGCTACGAAAATTTGGTTGTAACCAGCATGGCCGTCCATGAAAGACAAAAGTTCATGTTTTGCGGCTCCGTCTACCAGGAGGTCTGACATAGGCATGGGGTATTCGTCCTTGGGGGTTGCGAGATTCAGATTTCTGTAATCAGTGCAAACCCTCAACGCCCCAGTTCTTTTCAAAACTAGTACAATGTTGGCCAACCACTCAACGTACTGGGCCGTTCGGATGAAGCCGACCTTAAGGAGCCGTTCAATTTCCTCCTTGACTCTAAGCTGTACATCGGTCGAAAAATGCCTCGGCGGCTGCTGGAAAGGCCTGAACCCCTCCTTGATTTTTAATTCGTGCTCGACCAAACTTCTTGGCAATCCAGGCATTTCATGATAATCCCAAGCAAAATAATCTTTATATTCATGGAGCAGGCCGATAACCTCGGCCGCCAATTCAGGGTCCAAAAGCTGGCTTACAAAAAGAGGCCGTGGTTCGGCCTCCGACCCTACATTTATTTCTAATAGAGGGTCTTGGACTTCGGGGTAGCCATCTTCCATCTCGGCGGGTGCCGTTTCTAAGTCCTCAATGGTCAGAGCGCCCGCCTCGTCTAATTCGTGGAGGAACTCGATCAGGTTGATCGGCAAGTTTGGCCGTAGGGATTCGCCCGCTCAATGTTCCAGCAGCCTCTCCAACAGGTCAGTCACGGCCGCTGCTCCCTCTTCTTTAGTGGCTTTGTCTGTCATTTAAAGGCTGGTGAGGTCGATTAATACTTCGCGCGCCGAATCTTGTCGAACATTCTCGGCGCCTAACTCCAGCACTTTGTGGGCCGTTGTCCTGGTTGGTCGGCCGCTTGCGTCGTGGCAGGTGAGGACAACCCATCCAACGTCGCCGTCATAAATCCGAGCTTGTACGGCGTTGGCTTCGAAAGGTTTCTCATCGGCCGGGTGTATAGACACCTTCTGGCCGTCCCAAAAGAACAACAATTGGAAGAGGGAAGACGGTATGCACCCAGATTGGTGGATCCAGTCACGGCCGAGCAATATATTGTAGTCTACACTAGATTCGACTACGTAGAAGGCCGCGACTCTTGTCTGGTCGGCCATGGTGATTTTCAATGGCAACACGCCGATAGTTTTAGACTTATCGCCGACGAAACTGCTCATGACCACGTCGCTGGGGATGAGGTCTTCTTTTGACTTGTCCAGCTTCCTCATTAAGGAATAAGGAAGGATGTTGACCCACAGTCGACGAAGACTTTAGACACGGTCACTCCTTCTACATGAGCTGAGATGTATAACGGCTTGAGGTGTCGGTATTTGTTCGGCTCATCTCTAGGTATTACCTCATTAAACGCCACGGCCAACAACTCTTCCTTTGTCTTTGGCCTCTGATCAAGCTGCTCCTCGGCCACGTCATCATCCAGGCCGTTGGTCTGCCCTCCTGGGGCTGAGAACTCAGATGGTAGCACCAAGACCATGTTGACGCCGATCTCCTTCGGCTCCTGCGGGTTTCCCCTACCAGCATCCTCCTCGGTCTCATAGCCATCTTTGGCGAGGACCGTTTCCTCGACCATCCCAAGGATCCCCTCATATTCTTCATCGGAGATTCCTAAAGTGGGGTCGTCTTCGACCTCATGTCCAAAGAAAGGGTCACCGAAACCCTCGATCATAGGCCTGGCGGTCCCCGGGATATCGCCTGTGGATGCTTTGATCCCACGGGGTTCCTAGGCCTCGTCCTCCTCCTCGAGGACCCGCCTAGCTTTAGCCAATGTGTCCCTGGCTGCTAAGTAATCGTCTAGATGGCTTACCTGGGCCCTTTCCTCGGTCGTTAAACCAAAGATGATGTCCGCCGGGGTCACCGTAAAATATTGGCGGAGATATTCTAAATCGCCCTTGCTGAAGGGGGCTTTAGCCTCCAATCCTCTGAGGTCGGGGTGGTAACCTGGCATCCCTCTTGCTCTGGCTTCCCTATTCGCCTGGTATACGGCCTTGATGGCCGAGTTAGATCCACTGGTGATGAGGAGCCCCTCCGCCTTTGTGTTTTTGAGTGCCAACTCCACGATTTCACGGTTCTCAGGGGTCATGCCGTACAGGTCTGTGGCCGAATGGTCTTTGTGAAATTCCATGAGAAAGGACAGGTCATTGGCAGAAAAAGGGGGGTCCCTTCCGCGGTAGATGTCGATGATACCCTCGTCTGTTCTTTCCAAGAGCGCGGCCTTCGGCTGATCCGAAATGGCCGTCGTTCCATGGGGACTCTCGCCCTGCCTAGGGCGCCACGTCCTTGGAGGCTTGGTGCTGGCCGCTTTCGCTGTTGGGGGAACAATTGGAATGGATGGTGGCCCGTCCGCAGTCGCCACTTTCTTTTGGCACTTGGACACTTCGGCCTCGGTCGTCTGCATTCTGGCCTGCTGAACTTGCCTCTGCATTCTCCTCAGCTGGGTGGTACCAACGGGCATCACGTATGACCGGCGGTTTGAAAGTTTTCACTAGCCTAGGGGCGGCCTCGTTCCTGTGGCCTGCCGCGGTACTGGGGGCCTGTGCCACCAACCGGTCAAAAACAGCTCTGCTGGCCGGCCAGCGGTCGTAGTGACCGCCAAATTTCTTCATGGTCGGTTGGGATGACTCGGCGACCTTCCTCTTGTTCTTCTGCGGCCTGGTCTGACCGATCTCATACTTGCATCGCTCGCAAAGCAACGGCTTTAATTCGGCCAATGGCTCCTTTCCTTTTGCCGTCCGACGAGCTTCCCTATACCCAGCTGGGAGTTGGGCGTCGACCACGTTGACGATAGGTGGAGGGAATGGCTTGGAGTCAACCTGCACGGCCGCTTTCTCCGGGAACTGGAGTTTCTTCTCATCTATCAACTTCTAGATGACGTCTCGCAGGACAACGCAGTTGTTGGTGTTGTGAGACCAAGAACTGTGGTATTTGCAAAACGTCTTTCCTTTAAGCTCGTCGGGTTTCGGAATTTTATGGCCGAAAGACAATTTGACCTTTTTCTCGGTCAATAACAGGTCGAAGATAGCCTCGGCCCTTGTCAAGTCAAAAGTATAGGCCTTCGTCTCCCGCGTCGCAAACTTAGCGTCGGGAATTTTTGTGCGGCTATTGTCGATTTTGACAAGGCCTTTGCAGACGAAGGGTTTGTCTATGCTGACTTCGGCCGAACTTATCTCTACTTCATTGCTCTCGGCCTCCGCAGGGCCGTCTGCTTCGGCGTAGCCAACAATGGGATTTCTGTAGTAAGTTCCCTTTGAAGCCGTCTTCTTCTGCATCTCTTCTTTCAACTAGGACGCGTATCTGTCTATCATGTTGATCAGGTCATGCATGTCCCGGAATTCGATCCCCTGGAATTTCTTCCGGTATTCGAATTCCAGCCCTTCTTCGGCCATTTTGACAAACTCCCTCTCCGGTAGGTTCGTATGGCACCAGTTCCTGCATGTTTTGAACCGCTGCAGGTAATCACGAGGTGATTCGTCTGACGCCTGGCTCATTCTGGCTAGCTCGGCGACCGTTATCTCTCGATTGGTCTGATAGAAATGCTCGTGGAATATTCTTTCCATGTCAGACCAATCCCTCACCGAATTCGCTGGAAGGTTTATGAACCATGAGAAAGCTGCGCCTGTCAAGGAGTGAACAAACAAACGGAGCTTTTGGGCGTCCGAATCGGCTTCTCCACACTGGGCCGTGAAACGGCCTATGTGTTCGATGGAGGAGGTCTACCCATCCCCGGAGAACAGCATGAACTCCGGCAATCAATAGTTCCGGGGAAGAGGGGTTTAGTCGATCTCTGGAGGGTACAGCCTCGTGTACCTTGGTGCGTCCAGCAGCCTCTGGACCAGGCCGTCCTCGATCATTCGCCGGACGTCTTCGAGTCGGAGCCCTAGAGGTGGCGCCTCTTGCTGGGCTGCACACGGCCGCGAGACCTGTTGCACATCGTTCTGTGGCCTTATCTGGGGGGCCGCCTGAACAGGGGTCTTGGCCGGTAGGACCGAGCTGCTTGGCGCCAGATGAGCGCCATGGGTCTGGCCAAGGTGTGTGTGCGTTGCTGTTGGAAGGGTCGAACCGTAGTGAAGGTGAGAGCCTAGCTGGAACAACGATGCTTGCAATGGTGGTGAGACGGTCAGATTGCTCTGACCGTACTGTTGTGATGAAACAGCGGTCGCGTTGCTCGGGCCAGGATGGGTCTGGACGGCCACAGTGTGAACTGGGCCGAGTGGCTGGATCGTGGGATGCGCAAGGCTGCTTTGCCCCAGTGATACTGCAAGAGCGTAGAGTGGGCCGTAAGATGTCTCCGCCGGGTAAGTTGGTCCGGGATGTGCCCATGTAGGGTTGGGACTGCCCCCAGCTATTTGTCGGTGGCAGAGAATGCTTGGGTGCGGCCAGAGACACCGAGGCTGCTACTTTCGCCGTAAGGCTCGATCCTTTCGCGCTCTTGGCTTCTCTGTCTGGCTCTGGGAGGCGTCACAAGCGAGGTTGCCGACAACCTCTCCTGAAAAAGCGTTCGTAGCTCTGAGGAGAATCTGTCCATTGCGGCCATGAAGGATGTTTCTATCCTGTAGGCCTGCTTGGACATCAGCTCCTTCACCACTGCCTGTTCTTGCATGGACTCGGCCGTGCGATCCGTCGTTATTGGAACGCTGGCCGAGATCCCGATCGTTTGTTCGGTCTCGGTGAAAGTGATTGGTGAGGTGGACTCAGGAGTCTCAGAAGTCATTTTGACTACTTTGTTTTTGAGCTTTGCCTGTGCCCTAGTTTCCACCATAAGTTTTTTTGACATGGATCCCACCGGGCATGCCAAAAATGTCTACCGCGCAAATCTCACGGCCTGTCAATCTGGGCCGAGGGGATATGCGTTGACACGCGGCTTCCTGCTTTTGGGTGCGGTGCGGTTGTGCGCGGGCGTGCCAGCATCGTCTACCGTGCGTCAAGATGTTGATGTGGATGGAAATGGTTAAGTGGTGCGCCTGTTTGGACTTGACTTTTAATCAAACGATTGTAGCCGAGAGATTGAAGATTTCTCTATTCAATCTTGTAGAAGAATAAATCATACCAAGAGTTGGCAGAGCAAGATAAAGAAAATTCCTTAGGAGTTGTCAATTGGGAAATTCAGAGAATGAAAAACAAAAGCTGTTCCAAGCTTTTGAGCTGGGTTTATAGAGAATGAGGTCGGTTGAGTGGACCATCAGCCAATTTGAAGTACCCACTTGCCATTGGTTTTGGTGAGTGGGTTGCTGAAAATATAAGTAAACCCAAAAAAGTTGCTAAGAGGCTTTGATGAGAAATAACAAAAGTTGTCACTATTAGACTTAAAGAAATCCAAAGTATTAGTCCACTTGCCATTGATTGGTGAGTGACAGTCCAAAGTATTACCAAGGTTAAAAGACAAAAAGAATTAGAGAGATAATGACCACCATCTCTACTTCTTTCTTTATTCATTCTTTGAACCCACTTGCATATTATTTTATTCTTCTTTCAACCTTGGTGTAGACTTTTCACGTGTATGTTGTGCTTTGGCTTTGTTTTAATATTCTTCATCACATAGAATATTAAATTGTTTCCATCTACCACATCTTCATTTTATTCTTCCTTGAAATCAACTCACTTGTGATGAAGTCCCTCCATTGATAAAGTGAAACTTGATTTGCAGCCACTGAGTTTCTCCTCCGAACATGCCTTGATGCATAATAAACTGGGAATGCTAGGTTGATCCAATTGCTGCCAATTTCGGATATGTTGTTCTCCACATAAGTAGGAACAACATTCATGAAGAGAAATCATGAGCAATAGAAAATCTAATTTGGCATGGTTGCAACTGACTGGTTGTCACATACTGCTGTCACGAACAGAAATCATGATTAATTCCCTGAAGATTCAATACTTGTGCAAATGATGCCAAATTCGGATATGTCGTAGTAGACATCCAAATGAACATTAACTTTCAAGAAGAACGAATGTTCATTTGAGGATAGAAAATTTCAAGAACGAATTTTCTGCATGTTGAAAATTTGAGAAGTTATTTTATGTTGAATACAGTGGTATTCGTAAAATCATTTGAGTTCATTAATTGCATTGTTAATGTATAATTCGACTTAAGAGCATTGCTAGTGGTTCTGCCTTGAATTATTTGAAGGATAGAAGCCTATTCTATAAACTGTGTGTTATTGCATTGTGTGTGCTAGCAGTTGATTTCTTAAACTGTGATTTTTTTACAGGTGAAACAATTTGGTAAATGTCCATTTTTCAGGGGAGACTCTGCTGAAAATTCGGCAGAAATTCTTGTGCCCCTTTTCCTTAGTTTGGAAAATAGGATATAGTATTTGTAAGTGGACCCAACATCAGTGTAATGTCGGAATTTCCACAGGATTCGTCCCGGGTTCTATCAAAAAAATTAAAACAAAAAAGCGATATAATGAATGAATTATAGAAACTAAACGTCAATTAAGTTGCGGTGCCATCTCAACCATCTAATTGTTGATTTTAACGGTCAAGATCGGCTTAGGTCCATATTTCATGTCTTAGTCCATCTTCAGTTATGGGCTATAGGCCAAGTGCAGAGATATAATTTAGTCCTCCAAAATATTATTATTTTAAAGAACAGTGGCTTCCTCCCCCCTCAAAGTGAAAACGGCTCTAGGAGGGTCTTTTGGGAGAAAGGGGGCTAGGGTTTGGTATTAAGAATAAAAGCATGTATGCAAAACAGATTGATTCTTTAGTATAATATAATGCAATAATATTGGAAAAAGAACTTTATTTATGTAAGTACTGTTATAAATTATGTAACATCCAGACCCAAAATAAAATGAATTGTGAATTTAATTAATTCCATGAATTTTGAATTTACGATTTTGCCCTCGGGGAAGGGGTAAAAAGGTCACTTTTTAGTCCGGAAAGATTTTGGGGCAGTGAGTAGTATTTTTAGGTAGATCATACCGAGATGAGTCCGTAGACACGTAGTGGGCTCGAATCAGAGTTGTAACGAAAAAGTTACGATCAAAATACCTTCAATAGCATAATTGTAATTATTTCGAAATTGAATCTTAATAAAATCATTATAAAAAATAAAATTAAAAAAACCCCCTTATTTCTCTCTCTCTCTCTCTCTCTCTTCGCGACATCTCTTCTCCCTCGCGACGGCAGAGCTCCAGCCGACCACGTTTTGGCCGGCAGCTCTCCTTCGGCCATCAAAACTGACGGAGCCGGTACCAAAATGACCGGGCCACCATCCCCTTCCAGTCCCGCCCCAGCCCAGCCATCCCAACCATCGATTCTGGCTGGAAAAACCAAGAAAATGGTCGAATTTTGTGAAAAATGCCAGTCCCTTGTTCTCCCTCCTCCGGCCACCGTTTTCGACGAATGAGGTATGGATTTCCACCTATTTTTTATGCTGTAGCTGATGGTTGGGTAGGATTTGATTAATTTCTAGCGTTGATAGTTCGATTTTGGATTCAAAGTTTGGCCAGATTTTGGGTTGAAATTCCGGCCACTTCTAGCCATTCACTACAAGCAAATAGGCCTTAGTTGACACTTCATAGTTGATGGTTTTTGCAAAACCGTCAACTATCCTATGAAGCTTTGACGCTTTTTTAAAAGCGTCAACTACTTAGCTGGTTTACTTGACGTTTTACAAAAAACGTCAACTACATATCACTTTCCATGACATTTTATAAAGAACGTCAACTCTCTATCACTTTTCTTGACATTTTATGAAGAATGTCAATTAAAACCCCTTTATAACTGACACTTTCTAAAATATCCTAAGGAAAACAAGCGGGCTAGAATTCGCGGGTCTTCATTTCGCTCGGAATTTATCTCCAGTGTTTTGCCCTATATTCAACTCGGTACTTCCTCTTGGTTACGGCATTTTCCTTCATTCCAAAACCAAAAATATCAGAGTCCCTAGGTTTTCTACTCTTTTCTTCAATTTTTAAATTGGAAACAGAAATCCAAAGAGAAAAAAGTTGGGAATCGCAAAATTCGTGTTTGGGCAGGGTTCTCCTTTCTCCTCTCTCGTTACATTGTTTCCCTCTCTCATCTGCACAACAAGACTTCTCCGTTTTTAGATCTGGTGAGACCCGCATGCTTTTCTCTTCCTTATTTTCTTTGCTTTCCCTTTTTCTGTTCACCTAGACCTCTCTATTTCATGTATACATGCTTTTCAAATCTTTGTTTCGAATGACATCAAGAAGTTCTCTTCTTCTAGCTCTCCGGTATTTCCTTGTTCAAAGAAGCTCCAATCGCTTCCAAGAACGACACTGCCCTCTGCCATAATATAATTTTAATTATTTAGGGTTTCATTTTTCTATTTTGTATTTTCATTTTTAAGTTTTAATTTCTGACTGAGATCTGTACAGGTTTTCATATTTTTAATTTCTCTTTGGACCAAGAATCTGTAGACAAGGTGATGATTTCATATGATCTTGTCAGCTTCTTCTTGTGGTACTCATCTTGCAGCTCAGGTTTCTTCTCCTTCTATTGTAGATTGTTTTGCATTTCTTAAATTTTCTCGTGTAATTGATGAACTGAGTTTTCCTATGTATCTTGCTATGTTTATCGTAACTAATTTAAGAATTATAGAAAGAAGCGGGGAGTCTTCTGTAGATGTTTTATTGAATTTGTAGTTCTCTCTCTGTATCGGATTAATTAACAAGGCAAGAATGGGAGCACTTTGTGTGTGTTGTTGATATTTCATTCTTTTTTACTTCTCTCTCTGTTTTTCAAATTTGTACTTCTCTCTCTGTTTTTCAAATTTGGGTTCATATTATTTATTACTACTACTGGCAAATAATCAATCTGTCATTACTATTATTTATCAATCTTGGGGAGAGACAATGAGTTCTTGGGAAATCGATATTCATGTTTAAACCACAAGTACCTTTAAACTTGCCTAACCCAAATCGATATTGATGGCACATCTAAGATCATTTTTACTGAACATATGAACCTACACAAGCATTTCTTTTATTACTTTTTTTAATAATGGCATTATACATGTTGCTTGTAACTCCTTGTGAAGATGGGCCGGATATCCCTTACATATTTTTAGATTTTTTAGCATTGTGATCCAATCTTCAGTTGGTAGTTTTTACTAGCTATTTTGGTTTGAGTTTTATGATTATCTTTTGAGTTTTAGGTTTCAGTCTTGGTCTTATTTGTTCAGGTTTTCACTTTCTAATTTCTGTTTAGATGCATTTGCAGACAAGGTGAGGATTCTATACATTAGTTTTATACTTAGTTGCTGATGTGGTTTAAATTTTTGAGAGCTGCATTGTACTCTGCAGTCAAACACTCAAAAGAATTTCTTTTGTTTCCTTCTCCTATGAGTTGGGATTGTCCGGCATCAACTCTGTGTTACTGGTATCTTTCCCCTTAAACTTAATGAAGCCAGCACTTATAATCCTTATTACTTCACACTACAAGAAAAACATGATTTCTTGACACTACCTTTGTATTTCAAGGTCAAAGAACCTCGAATCGCTTCGTTAACATTTGCTGCCCCAATCTTTTATTTCATCTCATCTTATCTCCATCCTTGCCCATAGTCGTATATGCAATAGTTTTCCAGATTTTCGCAAAATCAAGTACTGTTAGTGAATATATGAGGAAACCCGTACAAAGTGGCTATGGAGAAAAAGTGCTCACCTCTGAGTTTCAGTTCTTTCTTTCTTTCTTCTCAGTCTTCTCTGTTTTTGTATGTGTTTTGGTCAACATCTTGTTTGTGCATGTTATAATATTGATTTGTTGTTGCTCTGATTTAGTGCATTGCAGATGAAAAGAAAATGGGTTATTTTGCTAACATTTCAAATAGTGCGAGTAGCCCTTTGCCATAGTTAGTTTTATTATTAAAGATTTGAGCTTTCTAATTTAAAATTGGAGTTTAAGCTTTCAATCTTGGGCTGTGATTTTTGAAGATTTTAGTTTTTCAAGTTCTATTTGGACAATACATATGCAACCAAGGTAAACATTTTATATGACTTTTGCTAGTTGCTGATTTTATCATTAGTTTTATTGTTGAACTTATTAGGCTACCATTCAATGGTTTTAATAATAGGAGTTGTTTGGTTTATATTGTCTTTGTTATATAAGAACCTTCGTATATTGTCTCTGTCACCAATTAGTCCCTGTGACTTCTGACAAGTTTTGGTTTCTTACAAAGGATATGCATTTTCATTGCCATTTCCTTTTAGTAATAAGGTACTTCAAAATCGTGTTATTGGTTTCCATGTATTTTGTGCCATTATGATATCATTTGCCTTTTTCTTTTTCTCTCTTTAGTTCTGCTGGAAGTTATCAAGAATGCACTAACTTTCTTTATTTTCATTATTTTTTTTGTCAATACGTATTTTCATTATTTTTTTTGTCAATACGTATTTTCATTATTTTTTTTAATAGAATAAACGTTTGATTTAATGTATCTTTCACGTATGATAATCTTTGTGATACATTACTGTTATGCTTCAACTTCTGAAAAAAGCTCTTTACTATTGATCCATATGATAATGTTTTGGCAGATTGGTACGACCACAGAGGTTCCAACCAAAGCAAGACTTAGGCTTATAATGGGCTTCACTTGGAGATATTATGGGGAAAAGTATAGCTTCTAAGGACAAGTTATTTCTAATTTGAGAAATACTTACACAGTACTAAAGAGCTTGGTTCATTCTCGTATTGTATTTTCAATACTATTTAAGCATATGATTGTATTTTGAATTATTGTATATAAAGGTATTATTATAGCGGATGTACAATTTCCTATTTGTTTTTTATGCACTTTTAATGTTAAAAGTCTTTCTTCACAACTTTTGTTGTCAAGGAGCTTTATTTTTGTTTTTATTTTTTTTATATTATTCTCATGTTTCTTGACGGCTAAAAGCTGTCAACAAAGAGCTCACCAACGTCAGGAAATGTATTAAGTTGATAGTTAAAAAGCGTCATGGAAGACTATAAGTTGACGGTTTTTCGCATCTCGTGACGGTTAATATCTATCAGCGAAAACTGATTGTTGATGGACAAAAAGCGTTAAGTATGTGAATACCCTTTGCTGACACTGGTATTCCTGACGCTTTTTCAGCCGTCAAGAAAATAGATTCTTGACATTTTTTAACCTTCAATTAAGGCAGTTTTTCTTGTAGTGATTTTTCAAGGTAGGTCCAAGAACAAAAGTTCCTTCAATTATGTTCTGAACCCAGGGCAGGAATCTTGGCCCTTGATTTTCAAGTTTTCCAGCCGCCAGAATTTGAACAAGCCACCCACACGCTGCCAGCGCATGGGCAATATGGTGGGGTCACATTTTGTCCTAAAATGATCCTTGTGTTGTCACGAGCACATACGTGTGCTCGGATCTCAATTCGGATATCGTTTGAACCTCGAACGGATTTTGCATATGGTACATTATCCGGGTTCGATAGGTTTGAACCGTTGGATCGTTCCCAATTTAATATATATTGATCTAGGCATCCCTAGGAGCGTGTAGGAATTCGCGGATTGTAGATCGGAGCCCTGGATGTTCCGATTCAATAACTTAAAGTTTGCATTTTACGATAACCGTGCGATCATGCGATTGTGAGCGATCTGACCTGCCGATTTCGGACCAAACTTGTAGGACGTGTTTCCTAAACCTTGTGGAACCCATAGGAACTTTCAGATCGTAAAACGAAGGTCGTGGGTCCCACGGGCCCGGTTGACCAAGTTTGGACAATTTGACCCTCGGTTGACCGTGAGTCTTCTGAGGTAGTTTCACCCTTCATGAAGTACTAGCACGACCGTGTGAACGAGTCTTGACCGTTATTTGAGTTATTTTGATTATATTGGGAGTATGAGCTTGTTTATAATATCTTATGGAATTCTTGTATATTATTTTGATAATTGAAATTATGAAATAGATGGGTATGGGATACTTGATTTGGTGGGTTGTGAAAGTGAGCTTTGGGCTCGACTATGATTATTAGGAAGTGAGTAGACCTTGTTTTCAAATAATATTCACTATTTTCAAGGATAGAAAAATATGCATATTGAGTGCTTTGACTTCGAGTTATTATATGTTTTGAAGTGGAAATATATTATGATTACAAGAGTATTGGATTTAATTTCGTATATTTGCGGGATGTGATTATTTTGAATGAATTTGTGGTATGTTGAGTATGGTTATTTATACTTGGAGATGCGTTGATGTACATGGAGTTGTTGGAAAGGGTTTATGAAATGTGATTGGGTTGTGGTTTATGTTAGTTTGAGTGCTATTAGCACTACCCTATGTACCTCACCGGGTATGGAATATATGCTTGAGAGTTTATTTCCTACTTTGGATGAATTTTTGGGAAGATCGAATTAAGGAAGGGAATATTATCTTACAATATTTATATAAGAGTTATGAACTCCACTATCATATGTACCTTCCTTGGTCACTATACCCACACGTGGCATTGGATTTTTCGACGTGTGGGCTTCCTTGGTTACGGATCCTGGAAATTGTGGATATCGGGATATGTTGGAACCATGGCACCCTTGACGGGGTGTTACCATAGACCCTTGACTGAGTAGTCTGCGCGCGTAGAACTTGTCACAGGCGTAAAAGTCTTGAGGATTCGGCTGTACGTGCTGGCTGAGAGTTAGTCCCCCAGTTGGACGACTCGTTCCCTAGCCACATGTTCAATTGAGGATTCTTCCATGTGGACTAGTCAAACGATCCCCGATTGGATTGTTTCCCTAGTACATGATGTGCATCATCATATGTACCTCCCCTTGGATACTGATACTTGGAAACATTGGATATGGATACTTGGATACATGGAAATGGATGCATGGATATGGATACGTGGATATGTCGGAACCCGGGCATCCTTGACGGGGTGTTACCGTAAACCCTTGACGGGGTAGTATGCGAGCGTAGAACTTGTCACAGGCGTATGAGTCTTGAGGATTCGGCTGTACGTGCTGGCTGAGAGTTAGTCCCCCAGTTGGACGACTCGTTCCCTAGTCACATGGTCAATTGAGGATTCTTCCATGTAGACTAGTCAAACGATCCCCGGTTGGATTGTTTACCCAGTACATGATGTGCATCATCATATGTACCTCCCCTTGGATACTGATACTTGGAAACAATGGATATGGACACTTGGATACATGGAAATGGATGCATGGATATGGATATGTGGATATGTCGGAACCCGGGCACCCTTGACGAGGTTACCGTAGACCCTTGACTAGGTAGTCTGCGCGGGTAGGACTTGTCACAGGCGTACGAGTCTTAAGGATTCGGCTGTACGTGCTGATTGAGAGTTAGTCCCCCGGTTAGACGGCTCGTTCCCTGGTCGCATGGTTGTTGAGGATTCCTCCATGTGGTCTAGTTCAACAATCCCTCGATTGGATTGTTGTCTCCTGGTACATGATGATGGTGAGAGGTGGGTGTTTATATATATATATTCATTTATAGGCATACATATTACATATATGTATATGTGGATTCGATTCTGGGTTGAGATTCATGAGATTGTGCTTTGTAAGTACTCTGTACAGGTATGAATGTCTAAGTCGTGGATTGGAAAGTGTTGTTCGGCAACATACGCCTTGGATAGGGTATGGTTGCGGGGTTGAACTGACATAAGGGAAGGAATTGATAATGTGTTTAGTATGTGTTTTGTCGGATTTGAAGTTGTAGATGAATTTGAAATTTATCGTTGGTTCTGCTTTAAATAATTGTATATCATCTGAAATTGTGATTTGTCGAAATAAGAACTATGTGTGGCTTGATCCCTCACCAAGGGGTACGTAGGTAGCCTGGGATCTGACCTAGGTGCAGCCGCAAAATAAACTATATTTAAGAGGTATGACCGATACTGAGTATGTGAATAAAGTTTGAGGTGGTTATTGGATTTGAATCCTGTTTGATGTTTTCGGTGGTATTCGTAAAGTTGTTTGAGATCATTAATTGCTTTGTTTATGTATTATTCGACTTAAGAACATTGTTGGTTTTGTTTCGAACTATTAGAAGGCCGGAGGCCTATTATGCAATTACATATTGTTAACTTGTGCATGTTGCCCGTTTGTGTTTTAAAATGTGTTTTTAACATGTTGAAAAATTTGGGGAAAAGTCCAATTTTCAGGGGAGACTCTACCAAAATTTCGGCAGAAAGTCTCGGTTCTTAGTAAGTTGGCCCGGCATCGGTGAGATGTCGGAATTTTCCACATGATTCGTCTCGAGTTCTGAGGAATTTGGGGCTGGTTCTATCAAATTAAATAACAAACTGGGTCTTAAAATTGCACATATTTTATAACCACATAAATTTCACAGTACTTTTTTTTTTTGGTCAGAAAATTTCACAGTACTAGACAGGTAGGTAATCAGTTATCAAGACAACTACACAGTTAGGTAATTAGTTATCATTAATCTGCATCAATTCATCAAGACAACAAGCACTTGGTACATAGTAGATGGATTATCTTTAACAACAGTCTATTCCACTTAGACAATATATATATATATATATATCCAAACATTAATTAATAATGGAGAAAATGGACGGTCCTCCAACACATGAAATCACACAAGCTAATAGGTGCGGATAATACAAATACATAGACACCTGCAGCATTCTCCTCAGAATCTATTTAAGCATTACGTGAAAAGGAGCGACTACTGATGATTTTCGGGAGACCTGACCTAAAGTAGGCGGGCCGCAACTTCTTCACCACCCAGATGAGAAAGCGAATAGTGTGCATCACACTGACCATCACCAGCAACCCAATCCAAATCTTAAAGGATTTTTCGTATATTTCAAAAGATGAATTGAAAAGGTCGCCGAAAGGGACCACCAACAACAGAACCTTTAGGTAGGTAAGCGCCATGAATGTGAGGGTGACGCACATGGCCATTAACAAGAGCCACGTACATATCTGATTATGGAGAGGAAATCCGCTAACTAGCAAAAGGGTGACGCTCATAGAAGCAAGGAACGAGATGGTATTGAACTTTATGAAGTCGAGGAACTCACTTGCAAAGGTGTAGCCCAACACTGCAGTTCCAGCTACACATACATTTTCTTCGCTGCAAAATTTGATGGATTGATCCTTAAATAAAATGGAAGAGTTTGTGTTATTTTCTTGCCAAACACCACCTGGTGGGTTAACTACAGCTTGGAAAGTCATGGTTGAGATCACGGTTGCAACAACCATCACAAGGCCACGCATCTCTTCCAACCATTTGTTGGGAAATTCAAAGCACTCCATCAATCTCTGAAGGGGTCGAACAGGAGGAGGAGGGGCGTGATCATTTTCATTATTAATTCCTGAGTCTGTAGAAATGGGTTGAATTTCCTGGGTGGTGGTACTAAAGTCCTCTCTTGCAATAATACTGTGCTCTAAGACATCTAACGTGATCAAAAACATCCCATTAACAGCATTCGCTTCTGCTCTTATAACAGCCAAGGAGAGCAGGTAACGTATGGTCTGCACAAGCATGTACACTTTCTGTGTTAATTTGGTGAAAATTATGCTCTTTTACCATACAAAAATAGATATTGTGTGCACATTAACATATTTATGGGTCAGGATCTAAAATAGATAATTTGACACATATTTTTAATCTTTGGATGAATATTCATCTAAAGATTGAAAATCATTCAGCATTTAAGAGTAATGTATTTCTTTTATTACTTCATTGTCTTCTTTCACCCTATGCCATGGCAGGTTAGCCATGGTTTCTCCATCCCCACCATTCCCTTCTCTACCGTCATCACACACACCTACCCTTTCTCGATATTATTTATCTTTTAACACATTAGAACCTAGAAAAAAGGAAGAGAAAAGGAAAAACTAAACCCAGCAACTGTACACCCCATCTCCCCTCACCTGTCTAGAACAGAATCTTATACGTAGGATAATGTGCGTACATTCAGATTAGAGAATAGGTTAACTATATATTATACATATCAGTCCCGTTCACCTGGTCACCAAGTACCAGGGAAGAGCATGGTCACCTACCATTTAGATTAGATCTAATGATGAATACTGATCCAAGCCTCAATTTAAAGAAAAACGATTTTATATTTTAAAAAACTGCCTGAAAGTTCAATTGTGTCGAAATATAATTAATGTCTAATCCCACCCACCCCGTCTCTAAACTTTTAGTCTTTCACTCTACAGATTAGACTGCTTTCTTCCCCCCTTTTTTTATTTTTTATTTTTTTATTTATTTTTACTAGCCTCTCTGCACACGCTTCCGCGCCTGAGAGAGGCTTTTTTAAAAATTAAAAAAAAATTATTTATTTTAGAATTAAAAAAGATAATGGGTAGTTGTGTTCCATAAAAAGAGGATCCATTATCTGATTTTTCTTTTAATTTTAAATTTTTTTAATATGAAAGATGTGAATTTACCATATTATCCTCATTTAATTAATAATTTTAATTCTTAATATTTGCATTAACTAAGGACATTTTCTGGTATTTTGAATGTTTCACTATTCTCTGTCTTTTGCTTTATATATATAGATAATTCTTCTGCTTAAGACATCTATTCTCTTCTTAATTTTTGGGTTTAAGGGTTCTGATTTCCTTTGTCACTAGGTAGATAACTACTTAAGATTTCAAGAGTGAAATTAACATCATCAGGATGTGAAAAACTTATAATATAAAAATAGAGATTTTCTATTTAAACCCCGCACTTCTCTTTGTTCACCCCAATACTTAAATCATTAAGCTGTAAGTTTTATTAGTGTGTAAAAAGACAAAAAAGGTCATCCAACTTAATAATTAACCCTAGTACATCTATACACACACCCCACACCCCACACACCCCACTACTCTTTACTCTTCTCTTTTAAAGACATAGAAAATTGATGAGCCTACCACTTTATGTAACAACCCGGTCCTAAATTAATAGTTAAATATTAAATTATTCAGGGAAAGGACAATTTTACCCCAGGAATGCTTAAATGATTAAAATAAGAGGAAATAAGTTTAAGTGAGAAAATAAATTTGAAATAAATAATACAATAAAATGGTTTGAATTAATTAAGGTATTTGAAAAGTAAAATATTATTTAATATTAAGAAGGGGGTAAAAAGGTCATTTTAAGTTCAGGAAGGAATTTGGAAATTTTGATTGGACCGTTGTGTAGAGCACGTCGAAACGAGTCCGTAGACATGTAGTGGAGTCGAATTGGAGTTGTAACGAAGAAATGGCAATCAAAAGAAGTTAGTGGCATAACCGTAAATATTTCGAAGTTTAGCTTTTTATAAACCCAGAATTTCTGAGTTTGGAGGAGAGCTCGACCAGTTGACTTCCAAAGGGGATATCTCTCAGCCCCGACCACCAAATCGAGCAAGACCAGTGCCAAACGAACCACCTCGCTCCCCTCTTTCAGTCTCAGCGCATCCCAGCCTCGATCCGCCGTCGTGGTCGCCGGAAACCGCCACAAAACAGGGCGGTTTGGACAGTTTTTTGATGGAATTTCACGGAGCTCGTTCGAACACCTCCGGCCACCAAATCGGACGAGTGAGGTATAGTTTTCTACCTATTTTTCATGCTCTAGCTGCTGGTTGGGTAGGATTTTAGAAATTCCAAGCGTAAATACTTCGATTGTTAAGTTAGGTTTCAGCCGGTTTTGAGGGTGCGACTCCGGCCACTTCTGTCCAGTTTTTGGGGTAAGTCCAAGAACAAAAGTGGCTTCAAATAGGGTGCTACACCTAGGGTAAGAACCTCGAGCCGTGATTCGGAGTTTTTCCGACGAAGCGTTATCGCTTTAGGCACCACTCGCTGCCGGCCAGTGTGGCGGCGCGTGGGTAGCAGGGTGGGGACCACAGTCAGTCCTACAATAATCTTCTAGTCCCCATGAGCGCGTAGGATTTCGCGGATCTTAATTCGGATAACGTTTGAACCCCGAACGGATCTCGCCTAGTGTGTGATTTCCGGGTTCAACAGGTTTGAACCGTTGGATCGTAGTCATGTTCTGGTATGTTGATCTAGGTAATTCCAGGATCGCATAGTATTTGACGGATCGTAAAAGGGAGTCCTGGTTACTGCAGGATTGTCAGCCCTAGAGCGAGTTTTACAGTAAACAAACCAGTTGCAGATCAGGAACAGAGGAAAGAACTATGTGTGGCTTGATCCCTCAGCAAGGATACGTAGGCAGCCTACAGTTATCAGGTGCAGCCACGAGTTAGGGCCTTAGGGTTTGTGCGTTTGTTTTTCAGGACATTTTGGTCATTTTCGACCCATGGCCACCAGGTGTCAGTTTAAATAGGATTCGACCCGGATTCCAAAGTGAAATTTGGGTCAGGTCGTTTCACTTTAAATATGCGTGGGAGTTGATGGAAAGGCTTGTTGATTATCAACTCAACAATACCCAAGTGTTGGAATTCCAGTTACAGTTCTTGGAGAGAGGTAAAGTTGTTCTCTTTCTCTAGAAAGTATTAAATTTTTGGTTTAGGGTTTTATTTGTTTGTGTTTTTTTTGTTGGGAACAAAGAAAATTGTGGGGTTTAAATAGAAAATCTCTTCTATTTCTTTTTTTTTTCAGTTTGGGGTGTATTTAAGGATAGTTTGGGAAGATAGTGGGGTTTTCTTAGAAATTGTGAAAATTTAAATTAAAATATGGGGTGAACTTAGAACATGGGGTGAACTAAGAGAAATGTGGGGTTTAAATAGAAAATCTCTAAAAATAAAGGGATGTGATTTCCCCACTCCCTTTTTCTCCACTTACACTCCCCTTTGCTTTTTAATACTTTTTAATCAATTTTGTTTTTCCTTTTTCCTATTCTACCCTCACCCTACATTAATTTCTTTTTACTTCACTTTTATATTATTTCTTTTTATTTACACTTAATTTTTCAACTTGTACTCCATTTTTAGTATTTGTTTTTTCTTTAATTGAGTAAGAAATTAATTGTTTTTTTCCCTTTAATATTGAAAATGGAGTCTAAGTTGGAAAATTAAGTGTAAAGAAAAAGAAATAATATAAAGTGAAGTAAAAAAGAAATTAATGTAGGGTAAGGATAGAATTGGAAAGAGAAAGAACAAAATTGATTAAAAAGTATTAAAAAGTAAAAGAGAGTGTAAAACTCTCCAAAAAACCATAATGAAGTTGAAAAGAAAGAAAAATCATAAAACTTTTACAATTAATACAAGAAACCACCAAAGACTATCTCAACTCATTTTCCCCCCTATATAGATATTTATAAAAATACCCAATCCTAGACATGTATTTATAAAAATACCCAAGCACTATTTAAACATAGAAACATACCCAAAATCAACCCCACAATCAACAATTGTATATTTTTTGGGTGTGTTTATAAATGGGTTTTGAGTGTGTGTAATGATGGGTTTTGGGTATGTTTATAAAGTGTTTTGGGTATTGGGTATTTTTATAATTTCAGCCCCCATTTTGGGTATTTTAGTGAAACTCCCTTTTCTATAAGTAAACATGTCATAAAAGGAAAACTGTAATCGTAAGTGAAAAAAAAAAAACACATAGACAACTACATACACACATACAGATATATATATATATATATATATATATATATATATATATATATATATATATATATATATATATATATATATATATTCATACCTGAATTTGCCCTAGCATCAAAGCTAACTGCAGGATGGTCATACCAGCATCAGAGCCAGCTTTTGAGTTGAGGAACTCATCATCGTCTCTCACCAGTCCAACCAGAAATTTCAAGCACTCTAACTGGTTATATTTAACACACAAGTGCAAAACAGTTTCTTTTAATCTATTATTAACCCTAACTTTAATGGACTCAGGATTTGCACGTGTCAACTCCTTGAGGACCTCAACTTCTCCTCTCATGGCAGCATAGTGAAGAGGGATTCTTCCCTTCTCATCAGGACGCAAGCACGCGTCAGGATATTTAGAGAGCAAAGCCTGGACGATCGCCTTGTGCCCCCCAGCAGAAGCCAAGTGCAAAGGTGTGCGTCTAAAGGAGTTCAACGCTTCTGCAAGTTTTGGAATATGAATGAGAAGGGTATTGGTAAACTTAAGGTGGCCAAGCAAAGCCGATATATGTAAGGGTGTTTCAGTTTGGTTGGTCAGTTCTAGTTCAAGCTTTCTAAGAATATGTGGGTCTTTTTTTATCATTGCGTTTAAGGATTCTACACACCCAGACCATGCTGCCTCATACACTTCATCTTCACCATGTCTAATGATCTCCGTTCTCTCTCTCATTCTCTCTCTCTCTCTCTCTCTAATTTGCTCACCTAAATTGAAATTAAGAGTGCATTTATATAGTCGTGATCAATGCGCGTCAATTCTGAAGTCTTCCAAGTCTTCTTGATTCCTGGGCCCTGGCAGCTGGGACTTTTTGGACATATTATCTTTTTCCAATATCAAGAAGTACATTCGACGAAGAAAAGTACAATTATTTTTAGGCACATTAAATTGAATATTCAAGCAAACGAGCAGTAAATCTCTGATTTTAAAAACATTGTTCGATTACGTTTTGTATCCCTAAAGTTTATGTGAAATTAGGTTTGATCCATAACCTTCAAAACATTTATAAAAAATTAGACAAATCGGAAACCATTTAGATATCTAATTGTGTCATACAAAATCAATGAATACGGTACTTTAAAAAAAGTACTAAAATTTTAATAATTTAATCCAGTGGTCAAAAGATATCGGATTTAAGTGATTTTTTATAGAGATGATATTTGAATAAATATTTACAAAATAGACGGTTTGGATTAGTAAAATACAATCCGGAGTAGGGCCTACAAAGGTTTCCCTCAAATAAGATTATTTTGATGGTAAAAAAATTTCAAAATATAGATAAATGCATGATCTCTAAATATAGAGACTCGATATCCTAGAATATTACAACAAAACTTTCTGAAATATTAAAAAAGAGATATTACAGCATTTTAACCTTATAAATGTTGGATCAAGAATAATTGAACGGTTAAACGTGTCTGGTACTTTAAGGCGGTGTCTTGACTGAGTTTTTGTTTTTTTGGGTGTCTTCACAAGTTCAGTAGGCTGGAGATACAAACAAGTATCTCCAGACAAGTAATATCAAATGAAACGTCAAGGCGAAAAGATGATGGTAACAGTTTGGAATATCGATAACCAAAAGAAAACAAGTGGGAATATTATTATTTAAATTTTGGTGATCGTGAAAAGTTTGATTTATTTTTGTGATCAATATAGATGCATGGGCAAGAAAGAGACAAATAGATATGATAATTTTAGAACCTTCATCTGCCTCATTAATCTGTGTTGAATGTTCATTCTCCCACTTTTTCCATTGATGTATTTAAAGCATGATAAGGATGTTACTAATGCAATTCCAAGTATTTGTGTGTGTGAGAATGATAATGCAATTCCAAAGTCTATGTCTTCTGGTTTGGATGAATTGTCAATATATAGAGGTTGGATACCTCTTCACCTAGCAGTTATAATAACTGTTTAAATATATTCGAATTTTTTGATAATGATTTTATCTGAAAACGAATTTCTAATTAATAAAAATGAATATTAATTAAATCAAAAATATATTCCAAGCCCAAACCAAGATGAGGCCCAACTTTGCCTCCTCTAGGCCCATACCCTATTTAGTATTTTTAAAGTGTTGATGCTTATAAACCATGAAAGGAAACAACTCCCTTCTAATGTGGGACTAAGCGAAAATGTATTTTCTTATACAAACACTAACAATACCCTACATTTGTATTGGAAAATTATAACAAGCATATTTGAGAGAAAACTTAGATATAACATACATCAAGAGAGGTGTCTTTTGTACTTGAACCTACTGTAGTGAATACTTATTGGATTTACTAGGTGACGCGGTGAATATAAAATCTTGAACTATTCCCTTCTTGTAGTAAACTGAGACAACAAGTATCACATATTTTACATCTTAACATACCACTTATTTATATGTTTGTGTTCATTTTGGTCTTGAACAAATCCTGGATTCATAAGAGCTTTAGAGAATTTAGCCATCTCATTCTCATAAATGCAACCCCACATTTACCCCTACATAGGTAATGTTGACTCAGAATAGTCTGCCCTTTTCCTCTTGATTTCAAAAAATCAACATCATTAAACTTTCATACCCTAATAGACTTATTGCAGACAACACCTAAATTGAAATTAAGAGTGAAACTTATATAGTCGTGATCAATGTGCGTCAATTCTGAAGTCTTCCAAGTCTTCTTGATTCATGGGCCCTGGCAGCTGCGACTTTCGGACATATTATCTTTTTCCAATATCAAGAAGCACATTCGCCGAAGAAAAGAACAATTATTTTTAAGGCACATTAAATTGAATATTCAAGCAACTAACCATGGTGTTATCATCAATATATCGATATTATCACTACTACAATTTTATTAAACCACGACTCAAAATAGACGACGGTGCACCTTAAAACAGACGTTGTATTTTAAAAGACGACGGTTTTACAAAACCATCGTACTATATCATCTTATACGCTACTAAAATAGAATTGCTTGGGTTGATTTTTAAAACATGACGCTTGTCAATTAACAAGCGTCGTCTTTTAGAACCCTCTAAACAAAAGGATTTTTAAAACACGACGCTTGTTAATTGACAAGCGTCGTCTAGCTAAACAAAAGGGCGGCTTATGAATTCGCGCTTGACCTAAAATTCAGATTGTCTCTATGAAAACTTTATCTCTCCCTCCTTGAAACCTCCTGAGCTCCTCTCTTCTTGAAACCCTCCTGAGCTATCTGAATTTTATCTCTCACCTTTCTACTCCTCATACGTACCTACCAGCCATTGACGCAGCAACGCCGTCAACACCATCGTTCTTCGCATCAGTCATCACCAGCTGCCATCGATGCCATCTTCACAGTCAACGACGACGATGTCCTTGAAAACAGATCTAGAGACCTTGCGAGATGGGAAAATCCTAGAACATCAGATATGGTCTTCGATGTCGCCTGAGGTTCGATGACAGATCTCCATCGCACCTTCTTGGTGAGCTCGCCATCCACGTCACAAATCTCGTTGTCTTGGTCATTCTCGAGTTTGATAAAGATTCATTCTCTCTTGGTGAACTTTTCAATTGTAGGTGAATCCAATCTAGTACGAATCAATTGGTAATAGAATTTCTTTCATTATTTCTGTTTTTTGTTCACAGAGCATCAAAAAATTATACCTATGCAGAGCATATATACAGCCTCAATTTTCTTTTTATTTATTCTGACATTTGCATGTAGGATTTCTCATAAATTTCTCCAGATCTGAGAATTCATAGGTATAATTTTTTTTTTCTGTTTTAAAATTTTTCTAGATTGTTTTACATAAGGGTAAAGGTTTGGGAGGTAAAACACAAACACTACTACATTTTTTAGTTTGCGCGACGACAATATTTTTGTCGCACAATGATGTTTTGCGCGACGATAAAATCCATACGTCACACAAACTTCCATGGATAATAATTTTATAATGTTTAGCTGTCGCGACTAAAATATTTGTCGCGCAACTTTGCGCGACAAATCATTTTATGGTAGCGCAAAGATGGGGAAAAAAACCGGGAAAGTTGGATTTGGAGGTAAAACTTGCGCGACAAAATATTCGTCGTGCTAAATTAGTTTGTGCGACAAATAATTATTCTCGTCGCGAAAAAAAATGGCGGGAAAAGAAACAGTGATTTGCGGTTTGGCGCCACAATTTTGCGCGACGAAACAGTGTATTAGTCGCGTAAGGTCAATTTGAGCGACGATTGTGGTCGTTTCGCGACGAATTTTGCGGGACGGACATCCGGTATTCGTCGCGCAAATAGGTGCCGACATCACATCTTTGCGTGTCGCTCAAATGAATTTTGCGCGACGGAATTTTTCTTCGCGTGACGAAGTTTTTTGTGCGACGAAATGATCAGTTCGTCGCGCAAAGATGTGATGTCGGCATGTCTTTGCGCGCCTAAATTTTTTTTTGCGCGACGGAATTTGTCTTTTGCGCGACTACTTATTGTTGCGATGAAAACACATCTTCGTCACGCAAAGCCGTCGTCTTTAACAGATTCATTTCAGCCATTGCAGAGGCAAACTAAAAAAACAGTTTCAGTTTGCCTTTGCTTCTGCCCCTCTCTCTCTCCGTCTTCTCAGCCTGCAAATTTTATCCAAAGATATTGGATTTCATTTCCCACCTCTGCTACGTGTTTTGAGTAAGTTTTTTTGGTCGTTAGTGTAAATTTCGTTAATTTCGTTGTGTACAGGATATTATATGTGAATAACGCTTGGAACTGGACATATTGAAGAATGTATTTTATTTGTTTTATATTTATTTAAAATATCAATTTTAATTCTTTATATATTGTTTTTGTGAAATTATATTTTTATTCTGTTGTTAAATTATGCACGGTGATGTACGAAGTTAATTGAAATTAACTACGTACATTTTTTTTTGTAAAGCTTAGTTCTCGTTCGAGGTTAGTTGGACCGCGCATGGGTGGGTAAACCACGACTACGGTCCAATTAATTCTTGAATTGTCCCATATTTTGGACAGTTTGGAAATGCATAGTCGTGTCACGTAGTTTACAGCTACAGGATTAGGTTTCGATTGTGGAGATTTCGGTGTCATCTCGGTACGTTCTTCGGGTGGTACGTAGGTATTTTATATCTACGGTACACCTCAAGAACTGTACCGAGATGCTGCTGAAATTCATCCACGTCGAAATCTAATCTCATGTAGCTGTAAATTACTTGACATGAATATGCATTTCTGAATGGGATAGGGCCCTTACCGGAGGCATAAGGTGACGTTATGATTTTGTAAGAACACAACATGATTGTTGTATTGTGATTGTGGTTCCAGGAATTATGAGCAGAAGGTGGATACAGAACCCTAACAGGTGCGTAGACGAATACTTGGATGGAATCGAGGACTTTATTCACTTTGCATGGTCACACAACCCGGGTGCAACTAGAATCCGGTGTCCTTGTAGGAGGTGTAACAACATGTTGTGGGAGACAATTGAAACTGTTCAATTTCATTTAGTAAGAAATGGAATGATTGAGACATACAGCACTTGGAACCATCACGGAGAACAATTAGACATTGGTTCGTCTTCCAGGGCCACAAGAGTGGACAATGTTGAACCTATTGTGGATCTAAATGAACAAGTCATGGACATTATACATGATGCTTTTCCATTTGCATCGACCAGCAGCAATCAGGAAGGGGAAGATGACGTGCCTACACCAATGGATAGTGCAGAGTTCGAACAGTATGAAGAACTGTTAAGAAATTCCAACCAAGAGTTATATTCGGGGTGCGAGAGCTTTTCCGTTCTGACGGCGATTATGGAGCTAATGCACGGAAAAATAAAGTATCGTATGTCGAACCTGTGTTTCGATTACTTTTTGGGAGTTTTCAAGAGAATGCTTCCGACGGACAATTGTTTGCCGAAAGACCACAGACAGGCGCAGAAGATGTTGAGTGGTCTTGGATTGGGTTATGAAAAAATCCACGCTTGCAAAAACAATTGCATTTTATTCTACAAAGAGTATGAAACATTGGATACATGCCCTATATGCAATGAGTCGAGGTTCAAACAGACGTCTCAGAATAGAATGACTAAGGTTCCACAAAAAGTCATGCGTTATCTGCCCCTGAAACCAAGATTGCAGCGATTGTTTATGTCGACGCATACTGCCACAGACATGAGATGGCATAAGTAAAAACGGGTAGATGACGATGTGATGCGGCATCCTGCAGATGGGGAGGCATGGAAAGAGTTCGATCGAACGTTCCCCGAGTTTGCTGTTGATTCCCAAAATGTTAGGTTGGGACTTGCCATTGACGGATTCAATCCGTACGGGGTTCTAAACCAACATCACAGCACTTGGCCGATTTTCATATTCCCATATAATTTGCCGCCTTGGAAATGCATGAAAAAAGAGTACATGATGATGACTGTTTTGATAAATGAGGATCCTGGCAGGTCAATCGATGTGTACTTAAGGCCGTTGGTTGATGAGCTCAAGGATTTATGGACAAACGGTGTGCGCACGTACGATAAATCCACTGGGAAGATGTTCACTTTGCGGGCGGCAGTTATGTGGACTGTGAATGATTTTCCCGCATATGCAATGGTGTCGGGGTGGAGCACAAAGGGTTATATGGCATGCCCTGTATGCAAGGAAGATGTGACTTCTGGTTGGCACGCTGGAAAAGTGTGTTACCTTGGGCATCGAAGATGGTTGCCATGGGACCACGAGTGGTGGGAAAAGGATAAAGAGTTCGACGGGAACAAAGAGCGTCGCCAAGACCTAGAGAATTGTCCGGTGATCAGATCTTGGAACAGCTTAACCGTTTGGATTTTGCTCCGTTCGGGAAAACAGTTAGTCGGACCAGACCTGCTACACATATGAACTAGACGCACAAGTCTATGTTTTTTGAGCTCCCGTATTGGTCAAAACTAAAATTGAGGCACAATCTCGACGTTATGCATGTTAAGAAAAATGTGTTTGACACATTAATGGGAACAATTCTAGATATCAAGGAGAAGACAAAGGACACGATAAAAGCTCGTCTTGATTTGGAAAGAATGGGCATACGAAGTGGTTTATGGCTTAAAAGGGGCAGTGATAAAGCTATAAGAGATCTTGCATTTTTTTCCATGAAACCGAATGACAGAAAAGAGTTTCTACAGTTTGTATCATCTGTAAAGTTTCCTGACAAATATGCTTCTAATATCGCACGTTGCGTGAATGTTGACAGGGGTAAATTTACTGGACTCAAGAGCCATGACTGTCATGTGTTTATGCAACGCCTACTTCCTGTGGGGATTCGACACCTATTGTCGGAAGATGTAGTGAAGCCAATCATATTGTTGTCCAGATTTTTTTCCCAACTGACGGCAAAAACGTTGCGAAAGACAGACATTGATCAGTTGCGCCATGACATTGTCCAAGTCTTCTTATGCAAGTTTGAGATGATATTCCCTCCGGCTTTCTTCACGAGTATGATTCATGTGATGGTTCACTTACCAGAAGAGGCATTGCTTGCTGGTCCAGTCAACTATCGCTGGATGTATCCAATAGAAAGGTATATAATCATCATCATTTGTGTAAGCATCATTATCTCATGCTTCCTGCTTGCTAATTTGCATCTTTTCGTTTTATTTTGGCAGGTTGCTCGGAGAGCTGAAAAAAAGCGTAAGCAACAGAGCGAAGCCCGAAGGATCAATTGTAGAGGCTTGGGTTCAATATGAGGCGCTTACTTTCTGTGGCATGTATTTAAAGGATGTGGACACGGCTTTCAATCGACCTCAACGCAATAATGACGGTGGTGTGAGAAATGAGCAACTTTCTGTTTTTGCCCAAAGTGCACGACCTTTTGGAGATCCTGTACGAGGAGAGTCGTTTTCCAAAAATGACATGGAGGTAGCTCATTGGTTCGTATTGAACAATTGTGATGAGATAATGACATACTTAGATGAGCATGAAGAGATGATGAAGCGAGAATATACATCGCATTTGTATTCCAAGAAACACCGTGAATTGTTTCCAAAATGGTTTTTGGAATATGTAAGTTATAAGTGTTTTGTAATTCACATATATATTGTAGTATTTAATTTTTATAACCTAACATGTGAATGTTTTTGTATAATATTAAGTGAATAAGTTGAAATCAGAGAATTCCCCCACGTACAGTGAAGAGTTATATAACTTGGCATTCGGCCCACTTCGGGCTGAATTGTTCTCGGGTTGCCATGTGAACGGCGTCAAGTTTTTGGGGACTGCACGAGATGACAAGTTGTGTACGCAAAACAGCGGTGTCCATGTTCCAGGTGGAGGCGAAAGTACGGACAGCGAAAGTACGGACATTGATTTCTATGGCAAACTCACAACTGTCGTGCAATTTCTATACAAAGACCGATACCAAGTGATCATGTTTAAGTGTCGATGGTTTGATACGAACCCGAATAGGCAGGGAAGTGTTAAAATCGATCAAGGGTTACTATCTGTGAACATGAACAGAACTTGGTATGATGACGACCCATACATTTTGGCAAACATGGCAAAACAAATTGTCTATCTAGATGACCCTAAAGCAGGGAGTGGGTGGAAAGTTGTTCAGTAGATGGATTAGAGGAACGTATATGCTATACCAGAACTAGACCCATTTGACGTCCACGTCGCTGACCAACGGTCAGAATCTTGCATGGAAAATGATCCAGAAACGCTTCGCGATACAAATGTTGTTCAGGAACCGTTTCAGCTTGAAGGAGTGTCTTCAAGAGAAATAACGATTCAGTCAATTACAATTGACCTCGGTGATCTTCCTAGATACGATGCTGCAGTGGGCCCGAACAACGACGATGATGTAGTTATGGAGGAGGAGGAGGCGGATGATTGGGAGACTGAAAGTGATGATAGCGATAATAACGAAGGTTATTATAGTTCAGATGATGCATAAGGCAATTTATTTATGACTTACTATGTTTTAGTACATGTAATTGTTTGTAATGTAATTATGTTAGTGTAAATATATTGGCAACTCTGCTTTTTAGCCAATCATATGTACTTGTTATATCTAATTTCCAATTATATATGTACGTGAAGAAATGCAATGAAATCAAGTCATTCATACTTTTTTAATTAATTAAATTCTGTTACATTTAATTATGGCATAAATGCAAATTTTTTAAAAAGTACAAATGAATCTCGTGTCTGAAAAGTTGCAATCCAAATAAAAAAAGAATTCAAACATCCTTGCATACGTACAATCCGTCAACTAAGTTCATTTGTCCATTCATTTTTGCACATCTTCCCAATTTCATCATATACATTTCAAATTGAGAAAGAATCTCAATGCTCTTGCCAATGGTTTACTTCAAAAGGCCTCTCAATGCTCATGTACTTGAGAATATAACCAAATTTGTCTCCTTCCTATTGCAATTGCTTTGTACATTTGAGCTTCCATTTATTTAATTTTAGTTATTTATCCTAAACACATTTCAGCTTCCTTAAATCCCAATTCACAAAAAAAATGTTGAAATAATAGAAAATCACCTTTGCGCGATGAATAAAATCATGGCGTCGCTAGAGGAGTATTTGTGGGACGGATGCGTTCGTCGCGCAGGTTAACAAATATGTAAAAAATCGAAGTTGCAGAAATGACCCTTGCGCGACGAATAACTTCATGGCGTCGCGTATACTTTGCGTGACGAATATAACCTTCGTCTTGCAAAACTCTTTCGATAAATTTGGACAAGTTCATCATAAGCTCCATTTATTCCCATGCTATAATTTCCATTTATTCCCATGCCTTAAAATGAATTTTTCCATGTAAATCGTAAGTTTTTCAATTTCATTTAGATAAGCGCGTCTTTCATACCTTTATGTAGGGTTATCAACTTCCCTACGAAGAGAAGTCATGGTTCAAGATGCAATGATCTTAAAAAATTTAAACATGTAGTTTACTTCATTTGAAACTTTAAAACACAGCTTCAACCTGTGGAAGACGTCACGTCGCTTGCTAGAATGTAGATTTCAGTCAATTACATTTCAAAATTCATTTTGTTACATTTATTTTCATTATTTTACAAATTAGGAGATTATGTGGGAAAAATTAAGATTGCGCGACAAATGAAGTCTAGTGGTAGCGCAACAAATCCTCCGTATCTTACGCAACGAATATACTAGCCTCGCCGCGCATGGATTTTCCCCCACAAAACTTGCAATTTTTGTGAAATAATATAAACCCTTTATACGCGACGAAGACACATTAAGTCGTCGCGCGAATAGTATTTGCGCGACGAACAAGATTCTTCGTCGCACAACCTCGATTAAAATTTAATCAATATAAATTCTTTATTATTTTCTGTTTCACTTTGCGCGACAAATAAATCGACCTCGTCGCACAGCCTCGTGTAAAATTTAATCAATATTAATTCTTTATTATTTTCTGTTTCACTTTGAGCGACGCTCTTCATTATTCGTCGCGCAAAGATGGCAAAACAAAAAAAATTGACGAAATTACATGATAAATATTTTTAAATGAACATCAAATTCAGTTATTGTATTCATATGGGGTCAAGGTGTGCAGAGCTCAAAGAATGATCAAATTTGGAGTTAGATTAACCGTTAAATTATGATTTTTCATTTATAACAGTCAAAAAATTTGGTCCCGTTACAACATGTATGATTGTATATTTTTTTCAATTTTTGGCGTGTACGATCTCTAAGTATAAAAGAACAAGTCTGCCGGTTGGATCGTTGACACTACTTTTGTAGAATGCAACACTACATCAAAACAATATATTCAAAAAAATGAAATTTTTTTGTATATGTTTGTTAAATAGAACATACGAGTTTGTTGTATGCACTAGTGTAAATATTTTTAAATGATGATCCAATTGAATCATTATATTCATATACAGTAAAGGAGTGCACCCGTAAAAAATTATCCAAATCGGAGTTAAAAGAACCGTTAAAACGTGATTTTTAGTTTATAACCGTCGAAAATTTTGGTCCCGTAACATCATCTATGAATGTATATTTTCTTCAATTTTTGGCGTGTACGATCTCTAAGTATAAACAAACAAGTTTGACGGTTGGATCGGTGAAACTAGTATCGTACAATGCGTAGCCCCATGAAAACAATATATTCACAAATTCCTTAAACACAACTTGCGCGACGAACATATGTATAGTTCGTCGCGCATTCAGCTATAGCGCGACTAAAATATACTTTCGTCGCGCAATGAGGGTCTCAGGATTTAGGGTTTAGGGTGCAGGGTTCAGGGTTCAGGGTTCACGGTTTATTTTGCGCGACGATTGTTTTTTCGTCGCGCAAGTCCTCAAAGTTTTGGCGGTTCACATCCCGCGTATTGAAAATTCCTTGCGCGACGCCTTTCGTTTTATTCGTCGTGCAAAGTTAAAATAATGTACTTTGCGCGACTAGTTTTTTTTTTGTCGTGCAAGATCACGAACATTTTGGGCAAAAAATGCGCAGTTTTGTTCTGTCTTCTACCTCTCTCTGTCTCCAGCCCTAATCGCAGCCCCTTCTCTCTCCGATTCGAACCCTAACTCGCAGCCCCTTCTCTCTCCGATTCCAGCCCTAACTCGCAGCCGCTGTTTTTTGCCATATAAAGAATACATGTTTCTGTTTGTTTTTTAAATATTGAATTTGTTGTTCAATAGGCTTTGAGGTTTTTTTTTTTACAAAATAATAATTTTAGCCAAGGATGTTTTTAATTGTAAGACCTTATCAATTGTGCAGATGTCAGAACTTATCAGACGTCGTAAGACGGTGATGACTTCACCTAGTTCAGCTCCCCCGGCTACGGTGTCAGCTCCCACTGGTCCAGTACAGTCGCACCACATGCCAGTTTCTCCCCTCGTCTCCTGTGCGCCGGTGTCATCAGAGTCATCAGTGGCGCAACCAGTTAGTGCCAGGCGGCGTCACCGCCCTCCCAGTACGACCGACACCACGTCGCCGTCTGCTGCTAGTGCGTCGGGGTCACAACCAGGTAAAGATTTTCCTTCAACTCTAGATGTTTCAGACCAAGAATTTTTGTAGGATTTGTTATTTAACGTTAATTTTATATTTCTTTGCAGCCAAGAAGAACACCCGAGGACCCTGTCGCCAGTTGAGGACAGCCAAAGTCACCCGGGTGACCAACAGTCGTATAAACATCGCATACGACGCGCGGCATCGGGCTGCACCAACGGCTGACAACACAGCTCGTTAGTCCATGACATTGGATCCGTCGTTCGGACTTATTGCCCGATCAAATGGAAGTCCTGGAAGGTCATGCCTGATCAGGTGCAAATGGAGGTGTTAGGACAGCTGTCGGTATGTATTCTATACCTTTTAATTGTTTTTCCCTTCAAATTTTATTTCTAATATTTAATGTATGTAATGAATTTTTTTTAGACAAACTACAATTTAGAGAACGTCGGTGAAGAGTTGTTGGCGTACATCAACAGACTCTTTGCTGACAGGTACAAGCAGTGGAAGAGTGACCTGCATCACCATTTTCAAGCATATGATGATCCGCAGGTTGCTCTTCAAGAGGGTTGCCCGAAGGAGCTTGAGGGCCGGGAGGATAGTTGGAAGTGGCTCTGCGGTCATTTTCAAGAGGCCGATTATGTGGTATTTTTATATATTAAATTGAAACTTATTACATGTTTCTTACTAATGTGTATTTAATTTTTTATATTTCATTTCACTTTCAACTAATACGTTTTATTTTTTGTATAACAGAAGAAGGCCAAAGCAAATAAGGGCAATAGGCAGAGGAAGACTCTTCTCCACCATTTAGGTTCCAGGCCCTTCTCTTATAGGATGGAGGCGCGACGCCAGGTAATAATAAAGTCGTTTTTATTTATTTTTTAATATGTCATTAATATTAATTTTTTTTTTCATACTAACATTTTTCTTTTCTTGCTCAATTTAAGGGGGGGTCCAAATTCCCAGAGATTGACGTCTTTGGCGACGTTTATGTTCGACCTGGGAATGAGTTGGCGGAGTCCCTTCATGTAAGTAGCCTTTAATTTAAATTATTATGTAAGCGTTCAAGTTTTTTTGGTTATTATATGAATGTTTTAAATTCATATTTTATGTTATGTTCAACAAACGACGATGATTGAGAGGAGCCAGTTGGTTCTTCAAGAGTCCGCCTCCCAGCTTCCTCCCGATACGTCGCTCGAGTCCGTGGTTCCTCCATCAGATGCAGGGTTTCAAATCCTGACTGAAACCTTGGATCAGACTCTCGGGAGGCGCCCAAGGTCATATTGTCGAGGGATGGGGAATGCCAGGCAGTGGCCACCTAGACCCCATGAATCATCGGAGTCAAACGAAGAGGTGACTGCTTTGAAGACAGAGGTGGCAGAGCTCAAGGGTCATTTGTCTCATATTCTACAGTCCTTCGCTCACTCCAGCATTTCAATCCCGCCTTTTCCTCCCTCGTCGACCTCCGAGCATGGCAACCACACCTCTCCCCCTGTCAACAATGTCCAGACCTCCGAGCTGCATTTGCCAGACGACAATGTAGATCTTGGAGGGTTGTTTGATTAGATTTTAACATTCTTAATTACATTTTAAATATGTCTATTGTACTAAATACATTCTGTTATAACATTTTACATATTTCTCTTCGTTACCTTTTTTAATTGCAATTTCATTTCATTATTAAAACAAAAACAAAAACAAAAAAACCAAATTTATTTTTGTTACCAAAATAATTAAATTTAATTTTAAATTAATAATAATATATTTATTTTTGCGCGATGATATTTTCCGTTGCGCAAATTTCCTTTTTTGAAAATACACAACCGTAAAAATAAATTTTAAAGAATTTATTCTATTTTGCGCGACGAAAGATTTTGTCTCGCTAAGTCAATGCGACAAATATATTTCGTCGTGCAAATATTTGCGTCACGAAGACTCTCTTCCCGCAATACCTGCGCAACGAAGGTTAGTCGTTGCGCAGTGTCCTTACAACGACTGTATTTCGTCGCGCAAATATTTTTGACACAAATATACTCTCGTCCCTCTATTTTCGTGCGACGACTATAATTCCTCGCACTGTGTTAATGCAACGAACCTATTTTCGTCGCGCAAAACTTTGACCGACGAAAAATCTCATCGTCCCGCGACTTCTGGTGCAACGAAGGTTTACCGTCGCTCCATTTGCGCGACTATTCGAACATGTTCGTCGTGAAAAGTCATTCTTGATGATCTTTGCGCGACATATTTTGCGCGACGAATCTTCTGTCGCATTACTATTTGTGCGACACAAATGTACTTTGCGCGACCAAAATGTCTTCGTCGCGCAAATACAAAAATCTAGTAGTGAAAGGTACAGAGTGAAGGTTTTAAACAAGAATATTAATCTAGTCTGCCTCCAATTCATGGATATGGAAGAGAAAGAAAATTGATCTTTGTAAAGTCTGTGGCTCTGTCGACTTACCTTTTTTCATTATTTTCTTAATAAAAAAAATTAAAAATAAAGAGGTCTTGGAGTATTAGAACTCTCAACAAGTACACTGTATGCATACTTTCCAAAGTATTGGACCTTTATCAAAGAAATCTGAATTAAAGAATGCATACTTTCACCATTGTATATAGCCTTTTTCTTTTCTGCAAAAACAATTGTCACAGCAAGAAGAAACAGAAAGGCCCACCTGGAATATTTCAATTTGACGCATTTCTGCAAACAGGCATCGAATGGACATCATTTTAGGTATTCTTTCATAACCTGTGAACTTAAGTTGTGAGATAAAAGTGGCACTACATGATTGTTATTATCTTTTTGAAGATGTGAGCATGATATTTATCATTTATAATGTTGCAGTGCACAAGGAGCACACACATTCATAATGTTTGTCATCTCTCTCCTTTTCTCTGTGTTTAAATTTTATCAGTGCTCCTGTATTTAAATTCCGTTCATGTACTAATGTTAGGATGTTTAATCTCTGTTTTGCGGTTGTGTTGAGTAGTCTAGCTTATCCAGTAGATAACTTGTCCCCTGTTTTGTGATGTTTTTTCTCCTTCTTATGAAACCATGTCTTTTCAAAAAGAAAAGGTTTTGACATACTGCTTATTTTGAACTGAAGAAGCCTACTTTTGACATAGGTGACATGGCACAAAAGTCGCATTCGTACTTCCGTCCCAATTGGCATGCCGCCTCATCTTCTTTATACTGTTACCAGCTTGAAGCTTTTGTAGATATGTTAGGCTCTTGTAGTTCTGAGTGCTTTGACAAATCGAAAGTTGCAATTAGATCTTTTAGCTGAAGTTGTGGAGGTATACTTTCTTACACTTTTTTCCTTTATTTCTTTTTAATGACAGAGAGGTTGGGGTGGGGAGGGGAAACAACAAGAGAGATTTTAAAATATCAGAGAATCCGACTTGCAGCTTAATTTCTGAAGAGTTAATGTATTTCATAGTACCTAAGTTTATTTGATTTTTCCAACAATTGGATTAAAAAATTTAGGTACTATGCTTTGGATGTTTGTAAGATAGTTCTTCAATTTGTTAGTATTTTCTAAATATAAAAATCAGTAGTAACAAAAACAATTTCATACCAGCGGTTATCATATTACAGACTAAAAATCAGTAGTACAGACTGCCATGTACATACATGCCAAAAGGTTTTGTTAGACTGAAAAGATTGACATAGGAAATTTATTCACGTGGTATAAGGAACCAAGTCATGAATGGAAATTGTGATCCAAAGCATATTGGTTACTTTTATATGACTCTTTAGATTAATAGTAGTTGGCATATCAGCTGAGGCCTTTATGACTGTATTATTAAATTGATTATTCTCTTATTGTTTTTCTATTGTTGAAAGGAGTTAGCCGTACAGAATGAAAAACTACATATGCCATCTTCTTTCATACCATTTTTGAAAAGTCCATTCATCCAATTCTTCTTCAACAATACAGGAAGCTAAACTAGTCGCATGGTTCAATGGAGGTGACTTTCCTTTGCCCTATCGCATGACAGCAAGATAATGTAATCTTATTGCGGTTTTTGATTGCTCAGGTAAGATGACATGGCAAATAGGTGCTGCAGTTTATATCGAGTGTAGCTCAAAGGCCCAGTTGGTAGACAACTTAGAAGAATATAAGATCCATTTGACCAAGATGACTTAGAACACTACTCCAAGATGACAGCTGAATGTGGAGAACAAGTACAAATTGTGGAAGATACAACAACCATAGGTTAATGCTTTGGATATGGTATTTTGTAATTATAGGTTATAATGTTATAAATATGGTATTTTGTATGGATATAGTAGGAATCAAGATTGGTAAACAATGTAATTACAATTGAATCTTCAAGTTTTATGAAAGAAATAATTTTTTAGGATATCTAAAATGAAATTAGTACATCATTTTTACAGATAATAAATGGCGGTTTTTTGGAACAAAACCGTCTTTTTTAGATTTAATAGATGTCTTTGGATATAATAACGACAGTTTTTTCAGAAAAAGTGTCGTCTTTACATTTAAATAGACGACGGTTTTTTCATAAAAAGTGTCGTCTTTACATTAAATAGACGATGGTTTTTTCAGAAAAAGTGTCGTCTTTACATTTAAATAGACGACGGTTTTTTTCATAAAAAGTGTCGTCTTTACATTAAATAGACGACGGTTTTTTCATAAAAAGTGTCGTCTTTAAATGTAATAGATGACGGTCGATTTAACGACGGTTTGAAAAAGAAAAAGACAATAGTGTTTCCCCGTCGTCTATTTCAATTTTTGTAGTAGTGTATCCCGATATTATCGGGGAGATAACTTCAACATTTTTATGAATAATTTGGGCAATATATCGAGATATTATCAATAATATCCTAATAATATCCCGATAATGTCCCGATACGAAACCCAAAAAATACATGAAATTTTTTGAAAAGCCTCCCCTGTTGCGCATAGAGGGATTCGAACCCCTCCCATTTTACTCCTTCAACACCTTAACCACCATATCACTTATGTTTTTGTGAAAATATGCTAAAATATTTATATATATATACATGGTTTTGTTTTGAATTCTGTTTGCAAGAAACAAATTTTCACATGAGATGAGTAGTAACTATGGTTATAGTCATAACCAACCATTTCCCTACCCTTCATATCTCATTCCTGTTGGGATGGAATCAAGTGACTCATGGAAAGAATCCGAGACTCAATCTTCAAATGATTTTGCTTATGGACAACGTCAACCAATCTCGGATCCATATGGGTGGCATGTTAACAATTACATGCAAATCTATTTTGGGGATTTATCATTTGATGACTACTCTTCAAAATATACTTACTCTACACATAGAGATGATGAAGATAGTGAAAATTTTGAACCTCATAAGAACTCTATGTGGTACTAAGTCACTCATGTATCTTACCATGCAATGTATAAAGTGTAAAATATTGTAGTAATTCATTATATATAAATGATTATGGTGTGTTTAATCTTCTTTCATTAATTACTACATATTTTATACACTTACAGTGTTTGCCAACTCGCTATATAATCAACTTAAATCAGTTAAATCCATCATGCAATGCATTTCCTTCCAATTTTTTGTGATAAACTAATAGATAATTGACTAAATAAACATCCTGCAAAGTTTCAATAAAAATTTCCAAGTTTTTCTTACAATTTCCGTGGTTTTTATTCAATTTTTACCGATACCGATAATATCCCAATATTTCCATCGATATTTCCGTGTTTTTGGACTTCCGATATTTTAGACCTTGGTCGTGATCAATGTGCGTCAATTCTGAAGTCTTCCAAGTCTTCTTGATTCATGGGCCCTGGCAGCTGGGACTTTTGGACATATTATCTTTTTCCAATATCAAGAAGTACATTCGCCGAAGAAAAGTACAATTATTTTTTAGGCACATTAAATTGAATATTCAAGCAAACAAGCAGTAAATCTCTGATTTTAAAAAAATTGTTCGATTACGTTTTGTATCCCTGAAGTTTATGTGAAATTCGGTTTGATCCATAACCTTCAAAACATTTGCGAAAAATTAGATTATCTTTGTAAAAAATTAGACAAATCGGAAACCATTTAGATATTTAATTGTGTCATATAAAATCAATGAACACGATACTTTAAGAAAGTACTAAAATTTCAATAATTTAATTCAATGGTCAAATGATATCGGATTCAAGTGATTTTTTATAGAGATGATCTTTGAATGAATATTTACAAAATAGACGGTTTGGATTAGTAAAATACAATCCGGAGTAGGCCTTACAAAGGTGTCTCTCAAATAAGATTATTATGATGGTAAATTTTTTTCAAAATATAGATAAATGCATGATCTCTAAATAGAGACTCGAGATCCTAGAATATTACAACAAAACTTTCTGAAATATTAAAAAAGAGATATCACATCATTTTAACCTTATAAATGTTGGATCAAGAATAATTGAACGGTTAAACGTGTCTGGTACTTTAAGGTGGTGTCTTGACTGAGTCTTTTTTTTTTGGGTGTCTTCACGAGTTCAGTAGGCTGGAGATACAACAGCAGCCACACAACTACACAAGTATCTCCCGTCAAGGCGAAAAGATGAATGTAACAGTTTGGAATATCGATAACCAAAAGAAAACAAGTGGGAATATTATTATTTAAATTTTGGTGACCGTGAAAAGTTTGATTTATTTTTGCGATCAATATAGATGCATGGGCAAGAAAGAGACAAATAGATATGATAATTATAGAACCTTCATCTGCCTCATTAATTTGTGTTGAATGTTCATTCTCCCACTTTTTCCATTGATGTATTTAACTACAACACAAAAACCCTTCTATGACGTCTCATTTGTGTCATGGAAGGCATTTAATGACGCAGATCAGGCGTCATAACCCGTGTCTTCGAAGGGGGGGTCATGGAAACTTTTTTCAAAACACGTCTGTTCCACGTCATGGAATGGGGTTTCAATGACGCGGATCACATGTCATCCAACTCTTTCTATGACGCGTCCTCGATGTCATGGATGAAGTTTTGATGACGTTAATTGAGCGTCATTGAGAATATGGCATTCTATTTGACACCTTCTTTTAGGACTTTACATGACATGGACTAGGCGTCATTGAACTTAATGACGTTGATGAGACGTCATTGAAATATTTTTCATGACACAATTCAGACGTCGTTGAAATTCTTTATTTTAAAATAAAATAAAATTCTAATATGTATATATATCCCATCATTTTAATTATTAAAAAATTAATTAATATATAAGCAAAAATGAAGACACAAAGGCAAAGTACTCTAAATTATATTTCTATTACTCAAAATGATTCTAGTACATTAATATTGTCCTGAACTAATCCCACAAAGTCAATCCTATGAAGTTTGAGAAGATTTGATACTTTGATTGTCCAAAACAAAGTAAACATCCAAAAAGATGAGCTCCATGATCATTTGAGAGGATGTGATGCTTCATGTCCAAAATAGGGTGTAAATGGTACTAAAATAATTACAACCACACCTGCATTAAAACAGAAGATTAGAAAATGAGAATGAAGGTCTAGAAATTAAAGTAAGAATGAATGAAAATGATACAGGTCTGTAAATTCTTGGTCCAAATGGGAAATTTCATTTGTGGAAATTTCATTTGATAGAAATGTCTTGCCAAACCAAATGCCAAATAAAACAAGAGGAATAATAGAATCCAACAAAACAAATTTTAAGGACCAAAAATTCATGAATGAAGTTAACTTACCAAAAAACCAGAAAAAAAGAAAGATAAGAAATAGGTGTAAGTACGGGGAGGGATGGAAAGAGAAAACCAACACAATCTCCCATCATTTTAATTCTGCCATCTCAAGTGTAAATCTGCCATTTAACGAAAAAAAATAAAAGTAATCAAAACATTTTCATTTTTCTAATTAGTAATAGGATGGTAAGAGAAAACCAACACAATCAAAACAGCAGAGAATATGTCAGCCATCGATAAAAAATAAAAATAAAGATATAACCCTTGGTAATCTGAACAGAAATGAAATTTGTTCAAACACAAATACCAATAGGAGAATGAAACTAATATCATATATGGCATTATATCCAAAACCAAAAAACCACTATAAACAAGCTTTAGTTTTGTTCAATTCTTTTGGGCTGGAACCCATCACCTCTCGAAATTCACTAAACATTCAGTTTTTTTTTTTTTTTTTGAAGAAAAGACAAAGGTTAATTGGGGTTACAATCTTGAGAGAGGAGATCCTGAGCTCTGTGGCCATGGCCCTAACATTTGCAGTGGTGTTGCTAACTAAACATTCAGTTTAATTCAAAAGAATGTAAAACTTTCTAGATCATAACTAGACATATAGAACTTCATCATATCAAAAATTCATTCAATTCGAAGTTAAAGGAATCATGTCAAAGATTGAATTCAAAACAGACTAAGTTACAGACGTTTCTGTTTTTCTGCAGCATAACACTAACTTGGAAAAGTTACCATAAATTCAATTTAACTCTTATTTACATGAAACAAGTTTCAAATGTTCATTGAGATGTCTATTTTCATATAACAAAAGTAAGTGTTTCAAAACTGAAACTGCAGCCCCTGTTTTTGACAGATTTTGTAGTCATACTTTAATTACCAAACTTAGGTATCAAACTTCAGCCAAATTACATGATATCAGAGGGCTTTTAATCCTGGATATGTATAGTTTAAGAGTGCTACTAAATGAACCCTAAAATTAACTGAGTATACCATACTACCAAACTATTTATTGAATTACTAATTTATCCTAATATAAAATGACCAAAAAGGATATATTGAACTATGAACCCTAAACCCTAACCCCCAAACACCGTTGTCATCTCCTCCACCGACATAACAACGCCTCCTTCATAACATCGTCTCCTCCACCGTCACACTAACACCCTCGTCGCATTCGCTTCTCACCGTTACAACAATGCCGTCGTTGTACCATTATACTGGCGTTGTGGTCCTTTAATATTGGTAAATCTCATTTTGATTTTGTTATCAAATGGGTTATACTGTCTTGATTTGTTCTTCACTGCCCACAATGTTTTGTAACCTTCCTTTGGAAATTGGTTTTAATTTGTTCTTCAAATGGAGCAATTTCTGGGTTGTTTAATATTGATGATTTGAAGAGATCCATGACCATGTGGGTATGCTACAGACTTGCTACAAACATCGGAAATGCCTTTATAGCGTTTCTGGTTTAGATCCAAATAATATGTTGAGGGCCCATGAAAATTCCTTCATATAACTTATGAAATCAAATAATAAGTTCAATATGTGTGTCTATAAATTCAATACATTTATAAATATAAACGTAGGGCACAAATTCATGTAAAAAGAGAAATTTGGTTTATGATTGGTATTAAAGTGTTGTGTGATAGAGTGTATAGGTGTATCAGGGGTATTTTTGATAGTTAAATAGGGTGTACTTAGTTAATTTTATATTTTAATTAAAATATTAGGGTGTACTTAGATCATAGGGTGTACTCAGTTAATTTTAGGGTTCGTTTAGCAGCACTCTAGTTTAATACCAAGTACTTATAGCTCAAAACTAACCCACAACCTATGCAAAACTAACAGTCAACGTGGGTAAAACAATCACACTTTCTGAAAATCTGAAACTTAACAACTTATGCGCCTATTTGTTTTTTTTACCAAAACAAAACCCAAATGCCATAGATATTTATGACGCGCAATATGCATCATTGATTTAAGAAACGTTTCATGGCGCTTATCCAACATCATCCAAAGTCAAAAAAATCTATGACTCGTTTTAACCGTCATTGAATGCATATTCAATGGCATGGACATCTGGATGTCATTGAAAGGATATCACAAACCAGTTTCAATGACGCATTTTAAGAGCAATTCCACCAGTTGCCCTTAGCCATGGCAAGGGGGGGCTAGGGCAGCTACTATTCACGTGAATAGTGGCAGCCCTTGCAAAAAGCAATTTACGTTTCCAGCAGTTGCCCTAGTCTAGGGCAAACACTATTCATTTTTTATATTTTTTTCACAAATTTGTTTACTTAAATAATTAATTTGAATAATATTTTCGGATAAGATTTTTGGGTTCCTACGTGTCAATACTATTCATATCTCATAATCGGATAAAACTTTCGGATAAGATTTTCGGTTTCAAATTTCAGATAAATTTCAAATACATTTCAAAATTCAAATTTCGATGAAATTTCATCTGAATTTCAAATTTTAGATAAATTTCAAATTTCAAATACATTTCAAATTTCAATGAAATTTCATCTGAATTTCAAATTTCATATCAATTTCATTTGAATTTCAAATTTCAGATAAGATTTTCACCCTATAAAATTGCGCCACGTGTCATCCTTATCAGCCAAATTTTTTCTATAAAACCAGAGCCTCAACTCATAGCTCTCACTCCATATCTTCTCTTCATTTTCATTTCTCAAATTTTAGAATTCATACTCCAATGGCAGACATGAACGAGCTTTTGGAGAGGCAAATCCAAGAATTTAGAGAAAGAAGGCGTAGACGAGCTGCAGGCAAAAGGGCACAGGCAGAAATGGATATGCAAATTGTTGCAGCAGTGGCTATGCAAGATGAAGAAAACCAGAGCTGCGGTGGTTCACGAGAAGGTCGTAAACCGAATGTGGACAGACATAGACATTCTCGGGGTAAGAATCTTATGGAAGATTATTTTATCCCAACTTCTCTGTACTCTGATGTTGATTTTCGAAGGAGATATAGAATGCAACCCCATTTGTTCAATAAAGTCATGCATGATATTTGCAATTATGATGAATATTTTGTTCAAAAGAGAAATGCTGCTGGAAATTTGGGACTGCTTCCCGAGCAAAAGTTCACAGCTGTTATCCGAATGTTGGCGTATGGCTCATCTGCTAATCAAGTGGATGAGATTGCCCGGATGGGGAAGTCCACTATTTTGGAGACCTTGGTGAGATTTTGTGATGCAGTCGAAACACTGTACACCAGGGACTACCTGCGCAGACCTACGCCCAGGGACCTGCAACGGCTTCTACAAAAAGCGGAAGAGAGAGGATTTCTAGGAATGATTGGTAGCATCGACTACATGCATTGGCAGTGGAAGAATTGCCCGACCGCTTGGCAAGGCGATTATGGGAATCGGAAAGGCCAAAAAAGCATCATCCTTGAAGCCGTTGCCGGTTTTGATACGTGGGTTTGGCATGCTTTCTTCGGAGTTGCCGGATCTCAAAATGACTTGAATGTCCTGGGTCAATCCCCGGTGTTCAATGAAGTTTTGAGAGGTGAAGCCCCAAATATCACCTATCAAATCAACAATACCGTGTACCAAAATGGGTATTATCTAGCTGATGGCATCTACCCGAGGTGGACCACATTTGTCAAGTCAATTCCGCATCCCTGATCCCAGAAGCACAATTTTTTTGCTACATATCAAGAGGGGTACAGAAAAGATGTGGAGAGGTGCTTTGGTATCCTTCAAGCCCGATGGGCTATTATTAGGGGTGCGGCATGTATGTTTGATGAGGAGGTGCTGAGGAGCATAATGATGACATGCATCATCCTCCATAACATGATTGTGGAGGATGAGTATGATTATTCATCTGAAGATGTGTACGAACCGGATCCAATGAACACGGCCTTGACACAAATCTATGAAAAACCCATGGGGCCAAATGGAGAACCAATGCAACATGAACCGTTGGTTAGGGACGGTGGTGTAATGATGAGTATGATTGATCGATATAAGGAGATGCAATCATCTTATATATTCATGAACGATGTCAAGTTGACTTGATCGAGCATTTATGGTCGGTGAAAGGCAATGACGGTTAATGAAGTGAAGTCAACAAGTTTGTTTTATTTATTATGTTTATGTTTTATTTTGTGTTATGTTTTTTAAGTTTAAGGCTTTGGTTGTGGTTTGTTTATTTTTAATGCTTTGGATGTGGTTTGTTTTTTTATGTATGAAATGTTTTTAATAAAAAGGTATTTTATTGAATGCATGAATTACAACTAATTTTCAAAATAGAACATTAAAATACAATGAAAATAAAATACATGAATTACAACTAATTTTCAAAATAAAACATTAAAATACAATGAAAATAAAATACATGAATTACAACTAATTTTCAAAATAAAACATTAAAATACAATGAAAATAAAAGGCAAGCAAGCTAACTTAATTGTTTTGATCATTTAACCAATCTGTGTTGCTAGGTCCATCATCACGAAAAAGTTTTCGTTTCATAACATCCCTTCGTTCTAGCTTCCAAAATTGTTTTGTTTCAGGGGACATATGGCTTGTATCCATAGCCATGGTTTCCCGATCCTGCTTCTGAATGTTTTGCTTGCGTACATACTCCATTTGTTGTGCACATTCCATTTGAAATATCTTGTCATCTTCTTGGGTTTTCCTCTCTATTTCAAGTCTCATGGCGCTTTGCCTTGCAATTTCCTCCAAAAATTTAGATGAATTACTAGTAGAATTACTCACTCTCTTTGCCTTCGCCGCCTTTCTAACAATAGGCCTCCGCTCCTTTTCGATGGGTGAGTCTTCACTCATCGGGGAATCGAGAGGTGAATCCGATGCCATTGAATTATGGAGTGGCATTGAATTATGAAGTGGCGTCTCGTTCAACACAACTTCCGGACCCGTGGGAATAATTCTGAAACGTTTGCAATTTTTGACTACCTTCCAACATTCTTGATGGTTAAATGATTTTTTTCCTTGCCTAGTAGCACCAAACTACATTTGTGCTTGCACAATCTATTTATAAAAAAATAGTGGAAATACAAGAAACATTAAAAAAAATTGTCAATGCAAGAAACATTAAAAAATAATTGCAATGCAAGGAACATTAAAAAATATTGTCAATGCAACAAACATTAAAAAATAATTGCAATGCAAGAAACATTAACCAAATATTTTGTATTAATGAAATATTAACAAACTATTGACAATGCAAGAAACATTTATAAAAAAATATGAGCACATTAAAATTAATAAAACAAAAATTACAAATAATTTACCTCATCGGTAAGATTTTCCCCGCTTCTACGGTTGTCCATCGCTTTTGCCAAAGCATTTCTCCATTTCCCCAACTCTTTATTGAGAATTTTCCACCTACTAGACAATGCCATTTCCGTACTGGTCGAACCCGATCTTTCACAAAATTCGGAATGAATTTTTTTCCACATTTGAAAGAATTTTATCTCATTGCCCGTGACGGGACAATGAGAAATTTGGACCCAACACTCACACAACAAAACATCTTCCATGGTGCTCCATGCCCCAACACCATCGATAGAAGAAGTCATAAAAATGATAAGGAAAAATAAAACTTGAAAGTGAATAAAATGTTGAGTAAAAAGTGAATAATAGTAGAAGTAGAAGAAAATGTATGAGGATTTGGTGTTGAAAGTGAAGAGTAGTGGTAGGTATTTATAGAAAAAAATTACTGTATTTTTGTGTATTTTTTTAAAAAAATTTCAGATTTTTTTTCATTTTTTTTATAGCAAAAATATTTGCTGCCGTCGAATTGGAGAGAGAAAGGAGATCGGAGCGCCCAGATTGCGCCAGCTGTCCCAGAGCCGTTGGGCAAGCGCAGGGCTGACGTCACGATGACGTCAGCACGCGCAACTCAAATTTTTTTACCGTGTGCTGACGTCATCGTGACGTCAGCTCCCCCCGAGTTTTGGACCTGAGGCTGGTTCTGCCCTCGGGCCAGCCCGACTTCCTGGGCCCTACCACCAACTCGGGCCAAACCCCACTGCTGGAAGCCCTTTTTCTCCAAAACTCCCTCTTGCC
>BPUM01000082.1:802500-917845 GCA_020521455.1 Prunus kanzakura
GTTCACGGCCTGAGCTACAAGGCCGTTTAGTGGTGGTGTTGATGGTTGGTTTTAGGTGGTGCTCCGGCGCGTTGCTCAGAGAGCGACGGTCATATGATATATGGGGTGGATGAGAGAGTAACAGAGATAGTGCTCCGGCGCCTTGAAGATCAAGGGTCGTATGATATATTGATGAATGGATTTTCCTTACAATCTATCACTACTCCTAGGAAAGCAAGTAAAGGTATTGAAAATGCATTACAAGAAATAAAAGACAGGAAAATATAATTTGCTCTGTGGGAGGCTTTTGGTTTGGTGTTTGAACCCTTTGAATATAGCTTGAACTTGGTTTTTATAGGAGAGGTCCTGGAGGGACAATCGAGGCTGAAAGATCTACGTGGTGGAGCCTGATCAGAGCAAGTGGGTAGTCAAATCGGCATTTGGGATCGTGAAGCATGGTGGTGTGACCCCCATAAATCCCAGTAAATCTCGGCCACCGCCCTGATCGTGGGTTCTGCGCTTTTGGCCGTGGGAACGCATTTAATGCCCTGGTCTGGTGGTTGGTGACCTAACCTCTCAAGTTGTAAGAATATTTGTGAGAATGTTTGTGCCTAACCACTCTGATTTCCATCACCAAACCCTGACTTCAGTCACTTCCCATCTTCCCTCGTGCATTAAATGGCTTTTTGCGGCTAGTGGGTTTGCTGCAATAGTCAGAGGCGTTACTTCATTAAATGAAGTGTGGGACCATGTTGCCACGTGGCGATTTAACCTTAATATCTTCGGCCGTGTCTCTTACGCCCTTTGGCCTCGGCCTATAATACCGTGGTCGCGAGGCCGAGAGGATTCCGCCTTCGCAGCTTTTCTTTTGTTTTTAGGAAGGCAAATGCCTAACGAACCGCCACGTTTCAGTTTATGGGCTGGTGCGAGGACCGAGAGGAAGTTCTTTCGGTCAGTTTACAACCGAGATTTATTAGGCACAAACAAGCACGCCCGCATACAACCACACCATACCAAAGAAGGACGACCTGTGTTGACGTAGATCCACTCGGCCCGAATCGCCAGGCCGTGAGATTCGCGAACATCCAACACTTTCAAGAGAAAAAAGAAAAAGAAAAAAAGAACCGCATTTTGCTAATGTGCTACCCCAATAATAATGTTTGCGGCTTTCTATCACTATGAAACATTCAAAGTGATAATGTTTGTACTACTTTCTGTTTAGATGAATACTTGCTGGATGCCAACTTGTGAAATTTATTGAAGTTAATAATCAATTTTAGGGCCACCTTGCTTTCAAGCAATTCTATGTTGAAGGGCTTTGTGACACTACTACAATAAGGGCAAAAGACGACCAGAAAACAACGACGGTATACCAAAAAACCGTCATTGTTTTTTAAAAGACGAATGTAATAGAAACCCGTCGTAGAAACATATATTAAACACCTACAAAACTGGTATACGAATAGATACTTTTAAACCACGACGCACCAAATTAAAAAAGCATCATCTTATCATTCACTATAAACCACGACGGTTTGTTAAAATAACGACGTACACATTTTTTTACCATTATACGTCTATCATTATATATAAACCGTCGTCTTAATTTTAATTGGTTTTTAAGATTTATTTATTGGATTTTTTTCCCTACGGTAGTCGATAACCCACGACGGTTTATATAGGAAACCGTCATCACTATCAAATTACAGTGAAGCCTTACCAGAATGAACTATGTTCCTCATCATAATCGAACCAACACATAAAGGCAATGTTTTAGAAATGGATGATGTGTGCGTCTTTGTGTCTTTGAGATACACAAAGGCACACACACATCCACATCCAAAATATTTGCTTTTAAAAAAGTGACGGCCGCAGCAGAAAGACAATTTTTTAGATGATGTGTGCGTGTTTGTGTCTTTCAGATACACAAACACATCAACATCCAAACTGAAAAATGAAAGCGAGGTGAGACAGAGAGGTGATGTGCCTCCAGAGAGTTGAGACAAAGCCAAGGGCAAGAAGAAGTTGAAACCCTAATCGAAAAATGAAGACGAAAGAAAGACAGGAAAACCCTTATTTATAAACAAATCTTATATACCACGTCGGTTATATTAAATTATTGACGTTATATGGAAACATAAACGTCGTTTAAAAATAAAATAACGTCGTATAAATAAATTAACAACGACGCTATATAAAAACGACGTTGTCATTTCTTGGAAAACTAATTTATTGTGTAATTTAAAAATTTACACGTCGGTATGTGTAATTCAAACGACGTAGTAAATATTTTTGATGTCATTATTATTGAGTATAAGGTCGTTGGGTAAATTTGAAAATGACGTAATTCATCTTTTTGAAGAAAAATGCGTCGTGTAATTAGATATAACAACGGCGATTCCTTAAAACTATGCGTTGTGGAAAGTACTTTTATAGGGCGTTGTTAACCTATAGCGCCGTATAATGTTTCATACTAGGGGGCATCCTATTAATAGCGTCGTTTTATGAAACGGTCTGTTAATATTTTAAACTTTTCGCCTACTTGACCCATACTTGCATTGTTTCCAAACTCGAGAAAAACTTTCAATCTTCTCTCATTTTTCATTCTCAAAGCGCTGTTTCAAACTTTCGTCTTCGTCTCCGAGAGAAAACTTTTCGTCTCCTCTCCTCTTCATCTTCGTCTCTGAACTGAAACACCAAACTCCAGGAGAAAGCTTTCATTGCACGCAAAGGGTAAGCATTTGTGGAAGGATTTTTGTTCCTGTTTTGTATGCGCATATCATTTTCGTTTTTTTAAATCTTTTTACATTTTTTCTTTCCAAGTTTGATAAAATTTGCAGACAAAGACGGAAAGTTTCCAAGTTTGAACACTACTCTGATTCTTTTACTTCAAGTAAATAAGACGACGGTGGCTTGTTATTTACGTGGTTAGATTTATAGACCACGACGGTTCGTCAGTCATCCTAGCGTCGTGTGAAAGTGTTCTTCGTTGTTTTTTAAATTTATCTTCTTTTTTTGTATTTGATTTTTTAGGATATATTCATCGCAGGTTTGATTTCTTGAACAATGGTTTTTGTTTTGAAAATCTTTCTAATTATTTTTTTGTTGAAAATATTATACGTTTTTCCTAATTTGTTTTTCTGTGGTATAGATGACGGTATATTATTATTTACGTCGTTTTAATTTCAATACCATGTCGAATGTTTATTATTAACGTCGTTGTAATATTTAATCCTCTGTTTTTTGTAATTATATCATAAGACGTCGGTTGTTTATTACTAACGTCGTTGTAATAAATAATCACGTCGGTGGTTAATTACCGTCGTGAAAATTTATTATTACGTCGATTGTTTTGTTCTTATGTCGTTTGAAATACTATAAAACGTCGTATGTTATAAATAACCGTCGTGTTTTTTCTTAATTTGACTGAAATATTTTCACTTGCAGGTTTGATTTGTCTGTAACCATGGTTTCTCAAAACCAAAATAAGGACTCTGGCTTGAAAAAAAATGAATGTAAGGAGCTTAGAGTTGTAAATCCTCAAGCCAAGTTCTCGAAGAAGATGAAGTTTGTTTCATCTGCTGAGACAGAACCAGCAGGCAGCACGACAACATTTTCTGAGGAGCCAAAGTCAGGTCGGGGTATAAGCACAATGCCCCGTGTTGTGAAGAGAAAATTTCAGAAAATCAAGCCTGTTGTTGAGTACAATAAAAAGGGGAAAGCATATGGCCCTGCACATAGTGAGATGCAGTCCTACATTGGTGTGTTGGCACGCTCCAGAGTCCCACTTGTGGACAAGAAATGGGTTCAAATATCCAAGGATATAAAAGAGCAGATTTGGGAAGCCGTTGACATGTCTTTTGTGGTTGGTCAAGGGGGCAAGAAAATGGTGTTATCTTCTGCTGCCAAGAAATGGAAGGATTTCAAGTCTACACTAACGAGGGTTCATATCCTTCCATTCATCGAGGAGAAGGAGAAATTAAGGCAACCCCCTGAAACATACAAATTCATAGAGAAAGCTGACTGGGATGCCTTTGTAGCTTCAAGGTTATCTGAAAAATTTGCGGCTGTGCATGAAGAACAATCACAGAGGAGGGAGAAACTTGAGTACAATCATCGATTGTCTCGAAAAGGATATGCTAGTTCGGAGGATCACTTGGAGGAAATCATGCCCAGAGTAGATATTGATTGATCTACCTTATGGAAGAAAGCTAGAGAAGACAAACATGGTAACATCCCGGATCCAAAGGCTGCAGAGAAAGCAAAATTAATTGTAAGCCTACTCACTCTGTTTTAAGTCTTATTACGTCTTTTGTTACATTTTTGCGTCGTGTGATAAATATTACTACGTCGAAAGTTTTTAAAACACGTCGTTAAAGGTCTGAATCTGGAATCACTACTTTGTTTTTGTGATTATATCATAAGACGTCGGTAGTTTATTATTGACGTCGTGTTAATAAACTAACCACGTCGGTAGTTAAGTACTGTCGTCTGAAATATTATATAACGTCGATTGTAATGTTATTAAGTCATGTGAAATATTATATTAAGTCTATTTTTTATAAATAACCGTCGTGTGTTTTCTTATGCTGACTTTTTACTATGTCTTTGTGTTAGGATGATTTGCAAAAACAAGTCTCTGAAGGCACTCTTACTGTGTCAGGAAGTAATGATGTGTTGACATTGGCTTTAGGTCCCGAGCATCCAGGAAGAGTTAGAGGGGTAGGGGCTGGGATTTCCCCTATGCAATACTTCCATTTACCTAGACAACAGAAGGTAAAGTTTGCCGATCAATTGAAGGAAAGTGTAAGACCTGTCCTTCAAGAAGAGACTTTGAAAATGGAGGCTAGATCAAGAGAAGAGAGTTTAAAGATGGAGGCTAGGACCAAGCAATTGGTAGAAGCTGAGAGGGAAAATTGCGAAGTCAGCTTTCCAAACTCGTCCCCAATTTTGATCCAAGCATGCTGAAACTAAGTACTAACCCCGGTCAAATCCAAGGGCAAAGTCCCAAAAATCCAATGTCGAACAAAGCAAGCTGCTCTGGGGCACTTGATGTTAGAGCCCTACAGTTTTAGGAGGATACTGCCAAGAATGGGGAAAAGCAGGAAGAAATGGTAACGTCTCTGAACTTTGAATTCTCTGTTTTTCAAAAAGACATTAGACGTCGTTATTGTAAATCACAGTCGTGAATATTAAAAACAACGACGGTTTATATTTACCGCAATTTTAAAAGTTATACCACGACGCATTTTTTTATTAAACCGTCGTTTGTGTTTCATACCACGACGGTGGAAAGGATTGAGTTATTGTAGTATTTGGTTTACTTGTTTTACAAGCTATCTTCACTTCCACAATCCCACTCTCTCTCTCTCTCTCTCTCTCTCTCTCTCTCTCACTCTCACTCTCACTCTTTTTCTCTGCAATTGCTGTTATCTGTGTTTCTGCTAAAATTTAATGTGATTTAGACGACGGTTTATTATTTACCGTCGTTTAATGTTATTTAGATGTCTGTAATTATTACATACCGTCGTCTGTTATGCTTTACCACGACGGTTTATTTAATTGTTTTTACTTTTTGTACAATGTCATTTATATATTTCTTTATTTCTTAAAACAGAAATCCGGGGACGTAGAAAAGAGAGTAGAAGAGATAGAAGGAAAGATAGTTGAAAAGGTAAATTCTCATAACTTGGCCTTTTTCATTTGTTTTTCAATTTTAGACGTGGATTTCCACGGCAGTTTTGGTTTTAATTGAATGTTTAAATTGTTGTACGAGCTTGCTTACCGTTGTAATACATGAATCACCACGACGTTTATTATTTAACCGTCGTTTAATTATTTTTAGACGTCTGTAATTCTTACATACCGTCTTCTGTTAGTTATTACCACGACGGTTTAATATAATTTTTTTACTTTTTATTTTTTTTTACTTTTTGTACAATGTCTTATATATATTTCTTGATTTCTTATAACAGAAATCCGGGGATCTAGAAAAGAAAGATGAAAAGGTAAATTCTCATAACTTTGCCTTTTTCATTTGTTTTTCAATTTCAGACGTCGATATTTTCTTTAAACCGTCGTTTGTTTTGCATTAGGACCAATCACTGATGCAAAGCAGTCCGCACTGTTTTAATTAGCAGAACTGAATGCAAATTCGCTGATGAGAATATGGAAACGTCATCAACAAGTCAAAGACACAAGAGTCAATTTTGCACATATTGAATGGAAAATTAAATTATGAAAAGTTTTCTTATCCATTTGCATGCTAAACAGGTCCTACATGATAATGACAAAAAAGAAGATAAACGGTCCCTTTGTCCTGTCCTCAAAGAATCCCATCAGAGACCCAGTTAATCATATACAAAAATCTAGGCATAGTAAACACATAGGCTAATGCTATGATCCAAGTAATGAACTTCTCTGGAACATAGAGGAGAAAGTCTTATCTAACTGTATCTTAAGCCTTCATTATGTCAATCTTTATGGCAAATCATGCTCGTTTTGGAGTTTATTTGGTAGTTTGAAACTACTTCTACAGAAAATGAGCATTACTATCTTGTGTCCCCGGTACCCAGACAAATTAAAAGCAAAATAAGAAAACAAAAACCCATAAAAAAGGAATTTTTTCTTCTAAAAGTATGTAAATTTCATACAAAAATAAAAATATTGTAGAGTCACCTATTGGCACGAAGGCAGGCGATGACGCCTGAACTCTCAATCTGCGTCAAGGTTTTCTCAGTAGAAACCCCACGAGAGAAGCAACGAACACGAAGGCCGTTTGGCCGCGGTAGCTATGGCGGTGATATTTGAAGGCCTGGAGAAGCCAAAGGCCGTACGATGCTCAGACTCGTGCCCGCCATATCCAGTGCTCTGTTTAACTCTCACGTTTTTCCTTGCTGTGTGACATAGGAGTGGATAAATTTGGGTGGGACGGTATTTATGGCTAGTTTCAGTGGCGAATCCAGAACTCTCGGGTCACAGGGTAAAAATGTCGAAATTTTTTGAAGATAAACTATTGAGGCATTTTTTAATACAAATGAGTCATTTCCTATCCAATTATTTAAAACTAACGTAAAACTAATACACTACTACAAAAAACGAAATAGACGACGATAATCCACCGTCGTGTATCATGGTTTACAACCGACGAGAAATCGACCGCCGTCTTTTCATACATGAAATAACGACGGCAAATAACCGACGTGGTTAATATAGTACACGTCAGTAAACCATTAAAACCGACGTAAAATGGCAAAAACAACTACAAAACCGACGTAAATATGCTTATCAACGTCTCTAAATCAAACAAAACCGACATGTAAAACTTAGAAACCGTCGTGGTGAATAAATACTACGTTCACTAAATGAAAAAACTGACGTCTAAAACATATAACATGGCATTTATTTACTTCAACTGACGTAAAAACAATAATAACCACGACCTTTTCGGTCACCACAGACGTAGAAAATTATTTTGACGGCTTGAACACAAAACAAACGACGTGGTTAATATAGTACACGTCAGTAAAACACTAAAACCGACGTAGATTTCATACATAAAAGCATTAAAAGAGATCTTTCGACTATAATAGACGACGATTTTAGTAAAACACAGACGTTTAAATAATGTTAAATGTCAAAAACAACTACAAAACCGACGTAAATATGATTATCAACGTCTCTAATTAAACAAAAACCGACGTGTTAAACTTAGAAACCGTCGTGGTTAATAAATACTACGTTCACTAAATGAAAAAACTGACGTCTAAAACATATAACATGGCATATATTTACTTGAAATGACGTAAAAACAACAATAACCACGACCCTTTATATCAATACAGACGTTGAAAATGATTTTGACGGCTTGAACACAAAACAAACGACGTGGTTAATATATTACACGTCATAAAAAAACTAAAACCGACGTCGATTTGGTACATAAAGCATAAAAAGAGACCTTTCGACTATAATAGACGACGGTTTTAGTAAAACACAGACGTTTAAATAATTTTAAATGTCAAAAACAACTATAAAATCAACGTAAATAGTTTTATCAACGTCTCTAAATCAAACAAAACCGACGTGTCAAACTTAGAAACCGCCGTGGTTAATAAATACTACGTTCACTAAACAAAAAAACAGACGTCTAAAACATATAACATGGCATATATTTACTTCAACTGACGTAAAAACAATAATAACCACGGCCCTTTATATCACCACAGACGTTGAAAATGATTTTGACGGCTTGAACACAAAAAACGACGTGGTTAATATATTACACGTCATAAAAAAACTAAAACCGACGTCAATTTGATAAATAAAAGCATAAAAAGAGACCTTTCGACTATAATAGGCGACGGTTTTAGTAAAAAACAGACGTTTAAATAATTTTAAATGTCAAAAACAACTATAAAACCAACGTTAATAGTTTTATCAACGTCTCTAAATCAAACAAAACCGACGTGTCAAACTTAGAAACCGCCGTGGTTAATAAATACTACGTTCACTAAATAAAAAAAACGGACGTCTAAAACATATAACATGGCATATATTTACTTGAACTGACGTAAAAACAACAATATTAACCGTTTTGAAATGAATTATAATTAACCGACGTGTTTTCTTTTGCAAATGGCGGTTTTTATTTCATTTTTGCGTTGTCATTCCACGTCGGTTGTGAAAACCCGACGTTGGTTGTTTTTAAGACGTCTCGTTTTGCGATTTTTGTAACTTGACCGTCGTATTTTCAGCTTTAACCGATTATTTTTTAATTTTTGATTTGTTGTGCCCAAAGCTTGCAGAATGAAAATGTGATCGGAATTAAAATGATATACAGAGCTATGAATTAATGTCATACAATTAACTGCATAACTAATGTCATACATTACAACAATCAATCAATCCATATATCTTCACACCCATCTCTAATATTCTCACTCCCAAACTCACCCACTAGGTCATCAAATGTGTCAACATTTGGTATCCCTCTAGAAAATGGCTCACACTCAATTCTAATATCACCTAGCACATCATCACCAATAACATCATTATATTCTCTATTAGGCATTGATAACACTACCGACCAACCACGATGCATTGGGTCGTCAACATAAAATACTTGTTTGACTTGAGAACCCATAACAAATTGGTCATTCCTATGTCCAATTTTACTCAGATCTACAAGGGTAAATCCAAGTTCGTCGACTACAAGGCCCGAAGTGTTATCTATCCAATCACACCTCAAGACTGGGATTCTAAACTTTTGGTAGTCAAGATCCCAAATTTCTTGAATAACCCCATAAAAACCCATATTGGAGACAATAGGGTTTTTATCCTTGGCACTACCAACTTGCATAGTATGTGCAAGTAAATAAACTCCACTATTTTGGATAGTTCGCACATCATCTTGTGCCTTGGTGCTAAATTTGACACCATTAATAAGATAGCTCCTATATGATGGCACTACCATGCTTGGACCAGCTGCTAACCACCTCAAATTTTCTGATATGCCATTATAATCTTCCCCATTAAATTCACTTTGAACCTACAAATTAAACATATATATTAATTCAATCTAACATATATATAAAAAGAAAGAAAATTAAAATAAGTTGAATATGTCATTCAATAACATATATACCTTAACACGTAGCCATTGAATGAAAGTGCTATTGTGCTTATCTTGTAGCCACTTTGTTCTCTTTCTAAATTTCGGATAAGTGGTCTTGATGTGGATCATATGTTCCCTACAATTGACACGAAAAAAACACGCATTACGGTCCCTTATATATAAGATAAATATAAGGAGTAATAATATTTAAAATGGCTACATATATATGAAAAATTAAACTCATACGTACTCGATATAAGGTAGGACTTCCTCCATATTCTCCAAGACATATAGATGTGCCTGGTTCAACAAGTCCATATCAACTAAGCTCACTGTGCAACCTGATAATGGCTTTGAAACTCCCATATTCTGGCTTGAAGGCACTCCAACTGTACTAACATCAGATAAATGCTCGGTACAAAACTCTACAGCTTCTTCAGCTATATACCGCTCAGCAATGCAACCTTCGGGACGAGTACGATTCTGAACATACCCCTTTAGCACTTTCATATATCTTCCAAACGGATACATCCATCTAAAATATACTGGCCCACATAGACGAACTTCTCTGACAAGATGTACTACTAGATGAACCATGATATCAAAGAATGAAGGGGGAAAGTACTTCTCAAGCAAACACAAAGTAACTACTACATCTTCTTCCAACACTTCCCCCATTTTTCGAGCCCCATATGTAATTAATATCTTCAACCATATGCAGCACTTCTTCTCCTGTTAATGGCTCGGGGGGCATGCCATATTCAGGTTTCCCATTAAAAGCTGCACGTTGCCTCCTATATGGATGATTGATTGGTAACCACTTTCTATGCCCAATGTAACAAATTTTGTGGCCATTTTTCAACCTGTGACTAGGTGTATCATCGCCGCATATTGGACAAGCTTTATATCCTTTAACAACACAACCAGATAAGTTTCCATAAGCGGGAAAATCATTAATTGTCCACAGTAATGCAGCTCTGAGTGTAAAGTATTCTCCTATGTGGGCATCATACACTCCTCTAATCCCATCCCACAAAGATTTCAAATGATCAATCAAAGGATCTAAGTAGACGTCTATATCATTTCCGGGCTGTTTAGGACCGGAAATCAGTATAGTCAACATCATGAACTTCCGCTTCATGCATAGCCACGGTGGGAGATTATATATAACTAACATAACTGGCCAACAACTGTATCTGCTACCTAAAGAACTGTGGGGATTGAATCCATCAGATGAGAGAGCCAATCTCAAGTTTCTTGGCTCATTACCAAAGTCGGGCCATTTTTCATCAACAAGTTTCCAAGACGGGGAATCCGCTGGATGAGACATATAACCATCAATTGATTTTCTTGCAGCATGCCAAGTCAAACTCTTAGCTGTCTTATGTGATTGAAACATCGTTTTAAACCTTGGAATTGGAGAAAAATACCACACCACCTTCGCTGCCACACCCTCTTTCAAGAACCCATCGTTGGTTTCCTTCCACCTTGAGATACCACAAGTAGGACAATTAGTTGCATTCTCATACTCCTTCCGATACAAAATGCAGTCATTGGAATATGCGTGGATTTTCTCATAACTCATCCCTAAAGCAGACAAAGTCTTTTTTGCCTCGTACATAGAGGAAGGTAGTGTATTTCCTTCTGGAAGAAATTCTCCTTGAAGTATCAATAATTCTGTAAAGCAAACATCACTCATCCCATGTTTTGCTTTCAAATTATATAACTTCACCAAAGCCGACAACTTCGTGTACTTACTGCAACCAGGGTACAAGGGTTCATCGCTATCCCCAATCACATTGGCAAACTCATAAGGATCAGATCCAATATTGGCAAAATCATTATCATCCATCCCTAATTCTTCAGAAACATAACTGAACCTACTTTGCTCATCTTCTTCCACATTTCTACTAGCATTGGTAGTCCATTCCCAAGGTTCTCCGTGCCATCTCCAAATCTTATAGCTTTGGTCAATTCCATTAAAGTATAAGTGTTCCCTTATAATTCCAACCCCAAACAATCGAATATTCCCACATTTAACACATGGACAACGAATCTCAGTTGTATTTCCAAGATTTTCTAACGCAAAATTCAAAAATCCTTCCACCCCTAACTCATATGCCTTCGATCTTCTATCCGCATGCATCCATGACTTATCCATCTCACACTCTATCAAATTCATATAAATATATATATATTAAAGTGGAAAGACCAGCAATGAAACACTACCTCATTCAAATAGCAGAGAACAAAATGAAAATTAAATATAAAACATGGAAAAGACGACGGTTTAAAAACATAATCGTCGTTTAATATACATTCCGACGACGGCATCTATAGTCACCGTCGTCATTAAGATATCCAAACCCAGAAATTTGAACGGTGTTCTGGTAGCCTAAAGACGACTTTTTTTGGAGAAACAGTCGTCTTTAGGCTACCAGTTGCGGCTTAAAACGTAGACGACGGGAGTAAATGAACAACCGACGTATAATAAACATTTGGACGACGGTTTGATCCTTCAACCGTCGTCGTAGTTAAAAAAAAAACAGCTTAAATCTCCCATCCCCATACCTTTTCCAAGAACCCATGGCCAAACAAACATAAAAGAACCCAAACAGAGAGCAATTATTACAAGATTGCAAACACCAAAACCCTAATATAGCTACCAACGAAAACATTTATGGATTTAAGAAGAGATTAGGGTTGTACTTACATGGATATTGAGAGAGAGCTGCGAGAATATAACAACTGCTTCAGAGAGAGCTGCGAGAATCTACGTACCCAATGCTTTGAGAGAGAGCTTGGAGAATCTACGTACCCAATGAGAGATCTTGGAGAATCTACGTACCAAATGCTTTGAGAGAGATCTTGGAGAATCTACGTACCCAATGCTTTGAGAGAGAGCTGAGAGAATATAACAAAAGCTTGAGAGAGAGCTGAGAGAATTAGGATTAAAGGGACTAGAGTTGTACTTACATGGATATTGAGAGAGAGCTGGGAGAACGAAAACTTTCAGACAAATTTATGTTGAAGAGAGAGAATGAACTATTTGAGGGTTAAAGGGAAATTCTGAAAATTTTAGGTCGCGGTCAAAAATTTTTAAGTACCGCGTTTTTCAACCACGACGGTCAACACTTACACTGACGTCTAATAATTACTTACAACGGCGGTTTTTATAAAATCCCGACGTTGTAAACACTAAGAACGTCGCTATTTTATAACCGACGTCGTAAACCGAATTCAATTAGTCTTTGTTAATGTAGTTGACCAAAAACAGCGGGAGAAAACCGGCGTCGTTTCAAAAAACCCTAAACCCTAAATTTTAAAATAATTTTTAAAAAATACACAAGTACAAGAAAAATGAACCGAAAATTGCTATGGATTCCTTACAACATTGCCTTCTACAATAGTAGGCTAAAATATGGATTTCATAATTTTGAATTTATGGGCACCAATGGATCACATAAACCTTAGGGTTATGTTATGTAAAGTATAAGGAGTACCATGCTTTGTCTCTAAATTTGTTTGAATTTTGTTATCATTTGAACTTTGAAAACTAAAATTACATTTTTCAGGCCTTAACGGGCAAGATATTGTCTCAATCAGTGCATAGAATTTGCCGGTATATTTTTCGGATTTTGTTTTGAATATATTATTAATATTAGTAATTAAATACAATAAAAAAATATTTCCAAAATTATATTTTTTAAAGCTTTAGGATAGAGACAATATTCCAATGCTTGGTAGTTTTCAGTTTAATTTTTGGATTTAGTTGTGAATTTAATATGGATTTAAATAAAATATAAAAGTCAATAAAAATTAAATTAAAAATGACCTAGCCGACGTTGTATCCCTTTACAACGACTTTAAACATAATAAACCGACGTTGAAACTATATTTAAGAATATACACAAGATGAATTAATTATAAACCGTCGTTGTTATGACTATTACACGTCATTTTAGTGTATATAACTGACGTTGTTTAAATATATAAAGGCGGATATTTAAGAATATCCGCCTTTGTATAGTATTACGACGTCGATAAGGTTATACTAACCGACGTAGTATATGAATAAAAATTCATTTATACAGGATGAATTAATTATAAACCGTCGTTGTTATTACTATTACACGTCATTTTAGTGTATATAACTGACGTTGTTTAAATATATAAAGGCGAATATTTAAGAATATCAGCCTTTGTATAGTATTACGACGTCGATAAGGTTATACTAACCGACATAGTATATGAATACAAATTCATTTATACAGGATGAATTAATTATAAACCGTCGTTGTTATGTCTATTACACGTCATTTTGGTGTATATAACTGACGTTGTTTAAATATACAAAGGTGGATATTTAAGAATATCCGCCTTTGTATAATATTAAGACGTCGATAAGGTTATACTAACGGACGTAGTATATGAGTACAAATTCATTTATACAGGATGAATTAATTATAAACCGTCGTTGTTATGACTATTACACGTCATTTTTAAGAATTACCGTCGATGTTATATTTCCATTTACTGCAAGACGACCATTGTGTACACGTATGAGACGTGTAAATTAGAATCAGACGTCGGTGTTTGGGAACTAAACAAGTTTTAAAACAAAATTTAATTTTTTTGATTTTTGTTCACTTGATTACAACAAAATATTTATGTACATTTTAAATAAACTAAATTAAACCTGAACATTGTTCATAAATATTTATCTACATCAATTATCCTTCGGTAATTGCTTGTTCACGAATTCTGCCCATTCATGCCTAACTTCGTCAATATCCTCTTGTTTATACTGAAGTTTATCTTTTTTCTTGTCAAACTGCAAAAAAAACCAAAACACCGACGTGTTATAAGGATACAAACAACGGTTTTAAACAAAAATATGACGTAGTAAAATAAAGAAAGTATATCTAAAATGTTGCGTTTTACCTTCTTCTCGAAATTTAGGTCTGGATCATGAATTATATCTCTCATGAATCGCATCACGTAATAGCCACACTCTACACTTGTTGGTTGTTCAGGAGTGCCGTGTAGATTTTTCCAAATGGCCTGCTGTTTACGTGAATTTTTATTTATATGAATGTTAAACATTTTAATTGACCTGTTACAAGAAAACAAAGGGTGTTAATGACAAAACAAAAAATTTAAATACAAATAGTAACCGTCGTGGTAAATCAGTCAAAACGACGGAGTTTTTTAAACCAAGACGTTATATCTATATATATAAAGCAAAAGGCAGAGAATGGTGAAACATTCAAAAACCCCAAATATGCCATTTGTTAAACAAAAAATTAAAAGCATACAATTTTAATTAAAAGAGGGTGAAATAGTAAAACGCCATTGATTTATTAAAAAAAATAAAAATAAAAAGAAAAATAAAATCGTGTTGTGCTTAACTCGCAGGAGAAGATGGTTGCCTAGAAAAGAAGAGCTGAAGAACGTGGAGAAAAAATCCATGGGTTCAGAAACCACGAAGCTGGCGGTTTCCACAATTTCAGAACCCATCACCACCATGTTACTTATATTTTCTTCCTCCACTTTACTAGCACCCTTTTCTGCTTCAGAAATCGAAATTGCGAGCAACCACAGTGTACAGACTGGTCAGACCCAAAAACCTTCATTTCTCATTCCACCCCACACCTGCTACCCCGTTCGAGCCCGTCACTGTTCCATTCGATCAAAGTTTGCACGGCAACGCCGTCGATTAGCCCGAGTCCGTCACCGAGTTAAAGGTTTCGAGCCTGAGCAGATTTCTGTTTCGCTTTCTGCCAATTACGACTCTGTTTGGATCTCCTGGGTTACAGGTTTTGATTTTATTTTGTTTTATATTTTTTGATTTTGTACTTGGGTTTACAGCTGTAAGCTTTAAGCTTTGTCGTAAATGGAATTTCTTGGCTTTGCAATTGAAAAGTTCATGAATTTTTGTTGCAGGGGAATCGCAAATTGGCTACAAGATAAAGCCATTGGACCCCAAAAGTGTGGCAAGTGTTGTTCGTTATGGGAAGCTGAGATATCCACCAACGCATGAAGCAGTGAGTTCCACAAATCTTCTGCTTCTTTGAATTTTGTGGGTTTGCAATTGGGTTTCAGTTTCTTATAAATTTTTAATTCTTTTTCTGGGATTAATCTCTCTCTCTCTCTCTCTCTCTCTCTCTCTCTCTCTCTAATTTTTGGTTCCTGATAGAATTTTTGCTTCAATTTATGCTCTTTTAGGTTATTCAATGAAGAAAGCATTTAGGTTTGATCTGTTTACTATCTCTAATTTTTGGATCCTAATGGAATTTCTTTGATTATATATGTTGTTTCTCCAGAGCACCAATGAAGAAAGTATTTAGATTTGATGGGTTCGATGTCAATGGTATGCATCTCTCTCTCTTTAGCTTTTGCTTTCCCCCTGTGCGTTCATAGTCAGATTTGGTAATTTTATGCTAACCCCCTAGAAAGCATACATATATCGCTCATGTTTCCGTATATGCACACGCATAGAGTGAGAGTGTCACGAAGACAATTTGAATAAATGGACAGTGATGGAGAAATTGGACATCTAATAGAAATACACGATTGCCTTTGTATTCCTAAATTTACTGTGTGTCAGTATAATTGCAAATACAACAATGTCCTTGAAGTGAATGCATTGCAGTAGATGAAACAATCACCTTAAATGAAAAAATTCTCTCTGTGGCCAAAAAAGAAAAAATTCTTCATTTTGTCAATATCTTAAGGATAAGAAAACTTTATGTGGTGATTTTATACCTCGCCGATGTGTTGGCACTCATAATTCCAGCAAAACTGAAAAAGCAAAATTCAAGAAGTTCAGCTCTGCGAAACATCGGGGAAAAAAGAACAGACAGCAGTGAAAATCATACTATTTTCATACTAGAACGTAAAAATGGGATTATTATGCATTCAAGCAGGTTACTTACTGAAGAATTCTTTGTAGTTACAATGTTAGAATCCTGAAATTGAAGTATTTGCTTCAAGTTGATTTGTTGGTTGTATTTTGAGGCTATGTAATTATGTGGTATTGTAGTTCATTCTAATTATTGTTTATTTTATTTTTTCAGTATGAATCACAGTTAAGCAGTCATCCAATTGCTTCAGGTATGACTTATGAAAATTAACAAGTTTTTCAAATATACATGTCTTATTGAAACTTTGGAATTTTATCTCAACAGATTCAATCGTCTCTCACCTCTCTAACGTATAAGCAATCACTAAAGCAAAGAAGCAAAGATAACTTTCAGGTTAATGTTTCTTCATTTCGTTTTATTGACATTTTTTTTTCTTTTGGGTTCCCTCAAAATTCCTTCACAAAATGCGACTTGGCTCTACTACTACGTGTTTTCTGCTCTCTTTCTTTCTGTTTTTTTTTTCCTTGATTTAATCTCAGGCTTTCATAAAATTTTGATTGTTTCAGGAGAGCTTGGGTACGAAATCCAAATACGAGAAGCAGTCGTGAGCCCAAATTGTCTAACCATTCTTCGCTTTAAAGGTATAATTCATGATTGCCTCTCTATTCCTTTTTCTCTTTCTAGCAGGTTTTACCATACTGTATGTAGCTAGCAGGTTTTACCATACTCTGTTAATTTTTTGGCACTGCCTCACTGTCATAATAATCAGTATTGTCGTTTTGAGATGCATTGAGAATGAATTTGGTTGATCTTTCAGTCAAGTTAATAGGACCACCATCATAACTTGAACAAAACAGATAAGTCTATCTGACAGGGATAACCTGTAGATTCAGCAGTGGAAAAGGCTCTCCTCTACCAGTTTAGTAGAACCTTATAAAATTTCCAGATTCCCTTTCTAAAATCTGTTAGTTTTCACCCTGACTCTATTGAGTTAATTCCCGAATCCCTGTCCCTTGGTCAATGGCTCAGGTTTTGGTGGTAACCATCCATTTAGGATTCGAAAAGGCCCAAGGTTCAATTGTTTCCAAGCAAAGAACATAAAGAATGACAAGTTTCCATATCGTTTTCTAATGTTCTTACACATGTGTGTACCATTTCTGCAGGAAAATCTGAGCAACGCTCTCTTGGAAGGTGCACTTTCCATAGGCAACACATCTTTCAAAGGATCAAACATTACGGGTGCAGGTAATAAATTTGCTCAATCATGATATTTTTGATAGCCTTGACTTGGCCCTTATCATTAGGAACTTCATCTCCAGGTGTGCTTGAATCCATGGGAGTTGTGTTTAGTACTACTAAAATGAGAGTGTCCACTATTATTTGGGTTAATTGGGAAATTTGTTATATACCTTGGTGGTTGTTTATACCTTTTGCTTGACTTACAAGCTATTTTTAGATTGTTTTGTTTATCTGATTAGCTGTGTAACTTAGGATGGTGTTGGTTTTCATGCAAACTGACTAAAAAAATGGGTTTAGATTTTCGTATAAAACAAATGACAAATATAAAAAAAGCAATGCAAACTAATAGAAGAAGGCATTCAAGTTAAAAACTTCACTTAGGAAATGGTTTTATATCATTTTGTAAAATGAGTCTTTTAGGATTTCGATTTATACTGTCTGACAAACTTTGCTTCTTTACTGCTCTGCCTACTCTTTTCAACTCATTCAATTGGTTTCAATTTGATTGATTTTAAACCTACATTTCTCAACCAGTTGTCTTCATCACCCAAATAAAAATGTCCAATTGGTTACATGTTTTAATTTTGGGTTTTGTTTTCATTTGTTTTCTTTTGTTTCTGTTGAATTGAAATTACCCCCATTTTGATGTTGCTCCTAATCTCATGTTGCAGGATTCTCTTCCAACGATCTATCCATTGCTAGGTATGGGTGTACGCCCACATTCACCTACCTTTACATTATTTTCTTCGTTTGCTAATTATACTTTTTACCTAATAAAGCAACAAGCAGCTCAAAGAAGAACAATGAAAACATTGAACAGAGAAAATCATTTTGCTTGCTCCTTTGTATTCGATTATTATTGTACAAACCAAAACAATGAAGACTACAACCTCGACATGTTCAAGGTTGAACTTTGCAATATATGTATTATATTTTGTAATTAATTAATCATTTGTATTAATAACCAATCTTTTGTATTAATAATTTATGTACCCTTATTTGATTTATATAAAAAGTTCATTTTCAACGTATGAGTTAATGCCTTAACTTCAATTTTATGTAAAGGTTTAAAAAAGATATACAAATTGTCTTAATAATTGATGTACCCTTATTTGATTTATATAAGAAGTTTATTTTCAACGTATGAGTTAATGCCTTAACTTCAATTTTTATGTAAAGGTTTAAAAAAGATATACAACTTTTTTTTTGGGGAAATGTTTATATAGCCATTTTGAAGATATTTTGGCATGTGAAAAAAAAAAAATTTGTAACATAAATAAAATATTAATGCATTGTCGTTATGTAAGGAGATGTGTAAAATGTTAGTGCATAAATTCCGAATCTATTTAAAGATACGTTGTACAAATTTAAGAAATTAAAGTCTTTTCTGTAAGTATCTGCAGCCACAAGAGGCTATATGGAATTTAAAAAATGCTAGATTGACAATTATTACATACAAGTAACGGGTTCGAATTAATAAAAAAACATTAACTAAATTCACAACGGTATTTGTACTCATTCAAATATTTGGAAATTATTATATAATAACTAAAATCAAATACATGGGCAATTATTATATAATTTTGCTATATATATATATATATATATAGATAATTAAATTAATGTTAATTGCCTTATACTAATAAATATTGTAGTTATTAATGGAGCATGCACATAACCGTACAAGAGAATGGCGACAATCAATGAGTTCTTCGCAACGTCAACATTATCTAGCTCGCCGGCGTGCAATAGCTCAAGGAAAGCGACCAATAATGAACAATGTACGTGATTGTCACACTGAAGGAGGCCCCAGTAATATAGAAGAGCGACATCCAGGTATTTCATGCATTAACAGTTTGTGCTTGACTTGACAATTTGCCAAAAAGTTTTTTGTTGGATTCATCAAATTAATATTTGTACGCTTACTGACCAGGGTTTTTCTACCACGTATCCCTCTAAAGACAACTGAGACTGCTGGGCTACCATTTGAACTAACAAGAAAACAATTTCCAGTGAAGTTGAGTTTTGCTCTCACTATAATTAAATCTCAAGGTCAAACAATACCACATGTGGGTATTTTTCTTCTAGATCACGTTTTCAGTCATGGGCAATTATATGTGGGTTTATCAAGGAGTGTTTCGAAGTCGACTACAAAAGTGTTAGTGAAAAAAGGGTCAATAACGGGTCAAGAAGGCGTTTTCACTCGGAATGTGGTGTACAAAGAAGTCCTACTTCATTCGAACTAATAATGGCGATTAAAAATAAGTAAGCATAATTTTAATCCCGAATACCTTTTCAAATAACCACAACATGTTTTTATCATTTATTGTTGTAACTGTTTGTTTGTTGTTACTTTACTCAAAGAGTTACATTAGTTACATATACCTATTAGTTACATATACCTATTTTGTCTAAGAGTTAGACAATGCACATAATGCCCTTCTTTTTTAGAACCTCGAGATAAATGTGATGTTTTGTACATGGTTTGGTTATTAAATTTATTTAATTTTAATTTTTCATGTTACATCAATCATTTTGTATTCCAATATTGATAGGAAAAGTGGAGCGTCATGGGCTTACAAATAGAGTTCATGTTGGTTTGGTTCAGCGTGTTAATACAACAAATGATGATAACAAGGTAAACTTTTTTTACTTTTCAACAAGTACAACATTAAAAGTTATGTTTCTGTAATTTATTTAAATCCTTATTTAAGAGTATGTAACCTTCCTATTGCTTATGGTTGTACATGAAAATAGTGTATTTGACAAAATCTCATACCAGGATGCAGAGTGTAATAGGCATGTTTCAGTTGTCTCTTTGGGTTGGAGTTATTCGATTACAATGAACAACAGTGATCTTAGTCTTCTAATTTTGAAAGAATGGAAAAAAAAGAAAACAGAGCAGTAAGTATTGTTTTATTGGAGAAATATTTACTTTACCTACCTATAAGTTAATGATGACAAGTTTCCAAATATAGGTGGCGTAAAAATCATGCACTTGAGCAGCTCAGACATGCAAATGTTCCTCATATCATTTGGACCTACAAAACAGTTTGTACATGGTTAGGTATTGTTTTTATTTCAAATTAGAAAGAAAAAAAATTCATAACCTTGATGATGATACTCTAATTTTGTAACAACAATTTTCTTTTGGTATAGGAGAAAACTCAATCAAAGACATAAAGATTTTCTACGCCAGGTACTTCATATCACTTTAGCATCTCATGTGAATGAGTTTACAATTTAATTTATTTTTATATTTTATATCACTTTAGTATCTCAAGTGAATGAGTTTACGCTTTAATTTATTTTTATACTCATATTTGTACTAGTTTTACAAACATCGTACCCGTTGCTATGTGGAGAAATTAGAGCACAAAATTAAGGTAGCAAATCTTGAAATTGTTCCGTTAATCCTCTACCAATTTCTTATTAATTGTTTTATTGTTAAACTTGGCTTCTTATATAGAAACGAAAGGATTTTCCTTTGTCTCTTGACTTTTGAAAATGACACTATTTTTGGTACAGTTTTCTTCCGATAATTGGAGTAGGCATGTAGCAAAGGATAAACTATCAAAATTGAAGGTGAGTATACGTGTTCCCAAATTATGCTTTGAATTTTTAATTACAAATTTAAAGGGGAGTGTTTAAACTTGGTCTCATCTCATGTCATTTATGTATAGATTGACAATGAAAAAGTGAAAGATCATTTAGAGAGGAACGGGTGGCGCAAGTGGTCTTGATCGTTGCATGTCTTCCTCCTATGTGCATATTATGTAAATATTTACGTCCATAATCTAAAACTACGATGTTGTGTAGAATGAAAATATTATGTTACGAAAAATTATTTGAGATTTTCCTATTAATGTTGGATTAATTGTTTTCCTATTGATGTTGGATTTGCTTTGGATAATATTAATGTGTGGGTAATTAATTGAATAAGAATCCCCCTAGCTCCTAAAGTTCATTAGACTAGCCTCCCTGCACGCGCTTCCGCGCGTGCGAGAGGCTTTTTTAATCACACGCGCTACGCGCGACTTCCAATGTTCTGTAAATATTTTGAACGCAATTGTATTTATATAAATGTCCGTTTCCACAGTTTCATATTTTAATCGCGCACGTGTGATATATCGTCGTCTTAAAAGTTTTCCTTTATACCCCGAATTTTTCTAGACGTCCATCTTAACAGTTCACATGCTATAAAAGAAAAAAAGAAACTGCTAAGATAGATGTCTATAAAAATATGGGGGATAAAGGAAAACTTTTAAGACGACGATATATCACACGTGCGCGATTAAAATATGAAACGGTGGAAACGGACATTTATATAAATACAATTGCGTTCAAAATATTTACGGAACATTGGAAGTCGCGCGTAGCGCGTGTGATTAAAAAAGCCTCTCGCACGCGCGGAAGCGCGTGCAGGGAGGCTAGTTTTGTTTAAAACGGCAGTAAAACCTAACCGTTGTTGTGTAACGTTATAACATCGGTGAGAGTAAAAAACGTCGTATGACAAAAAATTGAGCAGAAAAACGACGTTTTTAAGAAAATACTGACGTAGTAGTTAAATTAAAACGTCGGTAATATCTTACCGTCGTTATATTTTATAATAACGTCGGTATTATTAAAAACCGTCGTTTATTTAAATACTTTATAGGAAAAATCTTAAATCAGAAGAAATCAACTTACGTATTCACTATATTTTTCATGTCGTTGTCAACCATGCGTTTTGGCAGTGAATTCATGTAATAGGCAGTCTCCGTTAATGGTCTTACAATTACCATCACCCAATGACCCCTGCACATAATGATTCATATTAGAAAGAAAAATATTAGAAGCTCAGGAAAATACTTTAAATGGTACTAACCCTGGATTATAAGGGACCAAGAAAAATTGATTCCCATCTGCTGTATTCAGGCGATTTGACAGGTTTTTTATTCGGTCTGATATTGATCCAGCTCCAGAGCTCACTAGCCCAGGGTCCACGAGGCCAACAAGGTTTACAATATTTGCCATTTTTAAATAGTCAAATAGGAACCTAAATATATGAAAGTCAATTAAATGAGATTTTAATTTAAAAGAAAGGAAAATGTAAAACAAAATGGGATTAGGGAGAATTACCTCATGTATACTGATATCACTGTGGTTCCTATCTCAACCATGGAACCAAACTGCAAAACATCTTCAGTGAAGAGGAAGGTATCATGCTCAAAGCCAAACACTTCCTTGGGCATGTGAATTGTTAGACCCTCGTTACCAGGCAACAACTTGGTCCGGAAATGTTGGCATAAGGCTAACAGAGGAGGTGGCATGTCTAGCTTTGAGAGATCCTGTTAAAAGAAATATAAGTTAGTTTGTGTGTGAACTAAAATAAACGACTCTAACTAAACACAAAAAACAGACGTGGTATATAATATAAACGACGGTTTCTAGTTAATACTGACGGTGGAAAGGTTATACACGTCGGATCTTCTAATTCCAAAGCTAGGGGTCTGATATTAGTGGCCCCAGAGCAGCTTGCCTTATCAGACATTGGATTTTTTGGGCTTTGATCTTGAGGGGGTAAAATAATTGGAGGAATTGGAGTCCTTGGAGAAATTGGGGTTTGGAGCATTTGGCTGGGATCAAAATTAGGAACTAGTTGACGGATATATGCCAACATAGCCTCCCTCTCTGCTCTGACTGCTTCCATTATAGTTTCCCTTGACTTCGCCTCAATCCTCAAGGTCTCTTCTCTGACTGCCTCCCTCACACTTTCCTTCAATTTGTCACCAAATTTCACTCTCTGCTGTTTCGGCAAATTGAAGAACTGAGTTGGGATAACGCCAGCACCAGCTCCTCTGACTCTCCCACCATGCTCGGGGGTTCCCAAAGCCAGAGTCAAGATATCATTGCTCCCGGAGACAGTCAGAGTGCCTTCAAAGACTTGCTTTTGCAAATCATCCTAAAAGAGAGAAAGAGAGATTGTTAGAACCTGAGCAGGGTGTATGACAGATACATATACCGACGTTTTAAATTATAAACAACGACGGTTTTTCTTAAATGACTGACGTGGTATTAATTTAAAACGTCTGTATATAAATACCGTCGTTGTTTATACTTTACAACGTCGGTATATAAAAATACGTCATATATTCAAAATAAAACAGATTAAGACATAAATCAAAGACCGTCGTAGTATTCAAAGTAAGACGACGGATTATTAAACAAACAGACGTAGATGTCCAATTCCATACGGCTGCACAAAATTACCGTCGTTGTATAAGCATTCTAACGTCTAGATAAGATAAAACCGTCGTAAGTTTTAACGAAGAAGTGAAAAAACTCGATTGAAATATGCATTCTTTTCCAGAAATTGTGCACCACAAATTTCAGTGAAATAGATAGAGAGAGGGAGAGTGTGTGCGTGAGTAAACTTAAAACAAAAATGCAGTTCATAGAATAATTTAATCCGTCCCATTAATTCTATCTAGACGTCTACTTTATTCAAAAACCGACGTCCTATTCATTTTTAAACGTCCGTAAATTAAGCCCGTCGTGGTGTTCATTTTATAACGTCGCTTATGTAAAGATAAACGACGTTTATACCAAAATAAAACACTCTGTTTTTAAAATTTAGAACAGAGTTAGTGAGACTTACGATTAGTTTTGCCTTCTCTGCAGCCTTTGGATCAGGGATGTTTCCTGTTTTATCTTCTCTTGCTTTCTTCCACAGAACAGCTCGATTGATTTCTTGACCTTCGGGCATGGTTTCTACCAATTGGTCCGTCAAACCAACATAACCTTTTCTAGACAACCTATGGTTGTACTCCAATTTCTCCCTCCTCTCCTTCTGCTCGGCATGCTTAGCCTCAAAATCTGGGCTTAACCTTGAAGCTACGAAGGCATCCCATTACGATTTCTCTATGAACTTATAAAGCACAGGGGTTTCTCTTAACCTCTCCCTGTCATGTGCATAAGGAAGGATATACTGCCTAGTTACGTTATACTTGAAATCCTTCCATTTTTTGGCGGCAGACTGCAAGACCAAGTTCTTGTAACTATCCCCAATAACATAGGACATTTGAACAGCTTCCCAAATCTTCTCCTTCACATCCTTGGGTAATTGTTTCCATTTTTTGTCCACAAGAGGGACTCTGGTGCGTGCCAAAACACCAATGAAAGACTGCATCTCAACAGCAGCCTTGCCATGTGGTTTGCCATCTTTATTGAACTCAACCACAGGCTTAACCTTCTCAATTTTCCTCTTCACAACACAGCTCATTGTGCTGATACCGCAGCCAGATTTTGGCTCCTCAACAAATGTGGCTGTGCTCGAGTCTTTCTCTAAGGTTGAGGAAAATCTCATCCTCTTCGAGGGTTTGCTTTGAGTTGATTTTTCAACTTCCACTGAACCAGTTTTGGGTTCATCCCCTTGTGCCATTGAACCTGCTTTGGCCTTTGACGCTTCAGCTTCCTTGTTTTGAGATTTCGAAACCATTTTTGATTAATCTGCCAGGAAAACAACGTCGGTTATTAAAAAGAAACGACGTAATAATACAAAACAACGACGGTAACACTAAAAAAGTGACGTCCTATTAAACAGTCTCTTTGATCATGAATGAAAATAAGACGACGGTTTTATATATTTCATGACGTAAATGTGCATAAACTACGTCGGTTATTAACAATAACCGACGTGGTTTAAAATTACAAAACGAGTGTTCTTCTCTCACTAGACGACGGTTTTATCTTGTTTCCGACGTATTAATTGTCACACCATGACGGTTTTTAGCCACCGTCGTGCAGTTTGCATTACGGCCGTCGTGGTGTGTCCATTCTATCGTCGAAAACAAGACAGAACTGTCGTCTTTTGGCGTCGTGAGAGTATCTACTTATGTATTTAATCAAAACCAGTGAAAGATTTCTTCAATTTGACAGAATCTTGTTTCCAGACAACTACGGCATGCAAACAAAAAGTAAAAAAAGGGAAGAGAGTGAGAAAAAACCTTGAATAACACCGGCGTGCAAAGAAATGTTTCCTTCCGACGAAGACGAAGACCAAAATGGTGATTTGGAGATGAAGACGATGATACAGACGATGATGCTAGGTCAGGTGACGAAAATGGTGATTTGGGAAATGAGAGGAAAACTACGATACTTTATCGGGAAGAGAAAACCGTAAAATATTAGGTCAGGTGACGAAAAGTTTATATATTTTCCCAGAGTTAAATACAACGACGTTGTTATTAAAAAACCGCCATATTATTTAGTTATAACGACGGTAGATAATTCATAAATGACGTGGTTATCACAACTGCCGAAAGACTTTTGGAATTCCGATGTGGTTATGATGGCGCTTTTTTTCTCTAAACTGACGTTGTACAAGTAAATTCAACGACTGTGTATTTTAATAAACCGACGTGGTTACTTTGCGGTTCTGAAAACGACGTCGTTCTCTTTTTAATACGCGCCAAATGACTTTTGGATTTCCGACGTAAATAAGGCGCTTTGTTTCTCTAAACTGACGTTGTACTTATAAATTCAACGACTGTGTATTTTAATAAACTGACGTGGTTACTTTGGGTTCTGATAAAATGACATGGTATTTTAATAAAACGACGTCGTTCTCTTTTTAATACTCGCCAAATGACTTTTGGATTTCCGATGTAGTTATCTTTTTAATACGCGCCAAATGACTTTTGGATTTCCGATGTAGTTATGATGTTGATTATTCAAATATGACGTCGGTATTTATATTATAACCGACGTGGATATTTACGGTTATTTTGTTTAAATAGCATTTTTTCACGCGTTTTTTAACCCTCACAAGAAATTGTCTTTCTGAAAGCAAATGGGTTTGCAGAATGATTCCTCACTTCCCATGGGTTTGCTGCATCCTCCTGTGTAGCAAGGGTGGAACCAGCCTTAGAACCTGCATGGGTTTGCAGCCGCACTGGCCCGTTTGAAGGCATACAAGGGCACAACCCACAACAGGTTCTAAGTCTTGTTCCACCCTTGCTACACAGGAGTTTTGAAGAAACAGTTGATTTTGATGAAAATGGGAATCGAGGAGTGAGCTTTTCATACTTTGTTGATTTTGATTTTCTGAAATTATTAGATATTCATCTGTGGCTGTGCAGGAGCTTGAGAACAAGAGGAAGGAGAGGGCCCAGCTTGCATATGAGAGGAAGAAACAGTTGAACAAGCTAAGGGTGAAGGCAGAAAAGAAACCACGATGTATTTGCCAAATTTGTGTACATATATTGTGTAAATATTGATCAATATTTAACACGAAGAGATTTTGCCTTTTAAGATGAAAATGTTGTTGAGGATTGAGAATTAAATTTTGTTTTGTGTTAAGAAAGATATTACCAAAATAAAAGAAAAATTAATTAATTTTAAAAAGCTATAAAAATAAGACGGCGGTTTACAGAGAAGGCAGACGTATAAACTAAACAAATACGACGGTAATTTGAACTTAGGACGTGGTAAATAAAAACGACAGTAGTGTTGTAGGCACCGTCGTAGTATACTCCAAAATAATAAGTCGGTGGTTTATAGAGAATGCACCGTCGTAGTATACAGATGTGGATTCCATTATATTATACAACGCGGATTAAGAACAGTTGGTCGTGTTTAGTTAGGAGTTAACACGGCAGGTTTTTTGGTGAACTGTCGTCTTTATTTTCTACGTCGGTGGATTCATACCTGCTGTCGTTGTTTTTTGGTCAGATTTTATCTCTGAAGAAATCCTTTTTTAAAAACGACGCTTTTTTATTTGTATGCGTCGTCTTTTAAAAATATTCAATAGTAAGGAACTTATCCACAACGGGTTTTTTTTTATACCGTCGTCTGTTTAAATACAACGACGGTTTTATCTTATACCGTCGTCTTTTTCCATTTTTGTAGTAGTGATAATAAATTTTTGTAAAAAAATACAGACAAACATGCACACTAATACTCTAGCATCAACCCCAACCTACCCTAAAAACCCTCTATACCCAAAAGAAGAAGGGTTTTTGAAGACTTTATGCATATTTGCTGGGATTTCATTGTGCATATTTGCAGCTTTCACAGAGGTAGAGTCGGTGTGAAAATTGGAGTGTGGAAACACAATATTTTCATGTGTTGCTTCCTGGTTTGAAGAAGGAGCAAGGGATAAATTCAAATATGTTGAGGATTCAGGAATCGAAGGGAACTCCATTTTTGATTGATTTCTGCTTATGTTTTCTCTCTAGTTTGCTTTCGTTCTTAGATTGAATGACATCCTGGTCTGAATGGTAAGGAAAGCATCAGACAACGTCCTTGAATAACGAAAGCATGTTGGGATCTCATCCCTTGTTCCCAGCACCCATATTTTCTTGCTTTCTACCTCGACCCACTTAATTATAAAAAAGAAAGAAAAAAAAAGAACAAAAAGAACGAAAAAAGAAAACTATAACAATATCGATTAAAAAAATATTTATCAACACATTATTTATCAACAACAAAAATATAACAATATCAATTAACAACAACAAAAGTATAACCAAAAAAATAATAATTGGGGGTTTTAGATGGAAGTATCGGTGCTAGATAAGATAGAAGGATACGCTGGGCATTTGTTGTTTTGTTTTTTTAAAAGACCTGGCCCTAAACGACGTCGTTTTGGCCAGGTCATTTAAAAAAAATTTCCTAGCCCAAAACGATGTCGTTTTGCCTTGGTTGCTTTTAAAAGAAAGACAGGTGTGCAACTCCAAGGGGTCGCACCAGCAACTCCAAGGAACCTCCAAGCCTATTTCCATGGCTTCCAAGAGGTCGTGCAACCCCACTAACCCCACTGTGGCTCCGCCCCTGGCTGGTTTGGGACTGCCTTCTCCAACCAACCATGAGGGGCTAAACTCAAATTTTTCCCCTCCAAAAAATAACTATTTGGGTAAACTCAAATGTATCTTAATCCTTCATTATGTCAATCTTTATGGCAAATCATAATTTAATTGAGTAGCTCAAATCGTTTTTTCTCCCAACCCTCTAGAGTCAAATTTTAAGTCCGCAACTTTATTAAATTTTTTAAGAATGGTTTAAGTCTAATATTTTTTAATGGAAAACTTTTCTTCATTTAATCTTTTTAAATAACGTCATAATTTTATTTTATTTTCAATAATTTGACCTAAAAAAAATTGAAATTCCATAAATAGAATTTTATTCCAAAATAAAACACAGCTGTTTTTTTTTTTTTTTTTTTTAGTTTTAAAAAATCCATCTTTTTTTATTTAGAATAAGCGATAGTTTTTATTGAAAATCCATGTTTTCTTAAAGAAAGTAGTTGATTATCGGTTGTTAGAAAATTAAAGAATATGCTATAGAATTAATCTAAGTTTTTTTCTTCTAAACTCTAGCATGGGATGTAAACCATACTACCATAGTACCATAGTACCATGGGTGTAAAAAGAGTTGAGTTTTTATATGGGGTGGCAATCAGTGCATCGACTTTTAATGTTGACAAAAAGTGGTACATAATTATTGATGTTGAGCAAAACACCTCTTTTAAAACCTATATATGATTGAGAAGAATGATAACAAATCTTAGTCCTTTATGAAATTTGTATATATCCATTTCTATTTAAAAATAATAATTACTATTTTTTAATGTTAAACTCAAATGCAAAAACTATGTAGTAAAACAGCCTATTAGTATTTTTCAAATTAGCATTGCGAGCCCAGTTGACTTCGATAGTGGGCCATGTCGACTCGGTTGAGGTCGTTTAGTAAGTTGTAATTGTGAGTGGACATTGTTTTCAATTAGCATTGTGTTTAAATTATCGAATTTCTTGCATAATGATGAATTGTTTGGAAATTATTATTTTGGTTTATTGAGGTTATAAAATTATGTTATTGGTTTTGTTTCGGCTTTTACAATGTGACATGAGAATTTTAGAGATTATTATTATTGTTGTTGTTGTTGTTGTATAAAGGTTCGGATGTTGAGTTGGGTTGTTGTTATATATAAAGGTTTGGATGTTGTTGTTGTTGTTGTTGTATAAAGGTTTGGATGTTGAGTTGGAAGTTGGGTTATATATATAGTTTTGGCATATTGGATTATGGGTTATATATACACCATTATATGTACGTCCCCTTGGATACTGATACTTGGATATGGATGTTACCCACACGTGCGATGTGTTGCCGGCATGTGGGAGAATACCCAAGCACCCTTGACCAAGTGTACCGTAGGCCCTTGGTTGGGCAATCTGCGCGCGTAAGACTTGGATTCAACTGCACGTTGATGTGATGCCGACGTGTGTGTTGAGAGCAAAAGTCTCCTAGTTGGACGGCTCATCCCTAGTCACAAGGCCAATGCGATGTTGGCCTGTGGTCTATTCAAACAGTCCCCATGTTGGATTGTTTTCCCCGGTACTCCATGATATGTACATCCCTGATTCGGTATGGATGAGACCCATACGTGCAATGAGGGATGTCGGCGTGTGGTGATGATGATGATGATGATTCGAGCACCCTTGGCCAGGTGTGTTGTAGGCCCTTAGCAGGGCAGTCTGCGCGTGTAGGACTTGATTCAACTACACGTTGATGCTATGCCAACGTGTGTGCTGGGAGCGGAAGTCCCCCAATTGGACATCTCGTCTCTAGTCACAAGGCCAATGCGATGCTGGCTTGTGGTTTAGTCAAAACGGTCCCTGTGTTGGATTGTTTTTCTTTGGTATATGATGATGGTGTGGGGTGTGTGTGTGTGTCTATATATATATATATATATATATATATATATATATATATATATGTGGGATAAGATGTGGATGTGTTTCCAGGTTGGGGTTTCTTGAGCATGTGCATTGAGAGTACTCTGCACATGTATAAACATTTGATATGAAGTTCAGAAATTAAGATTGGAAATTTGGAAATTACTTGACATAGTTGTTTTGCAACATACGCCTAGGATAGGGTATGGTTGCGGGAAAAAGAGGATTTTACTTAACTATATACGAAAATGATATAAGGTTGAGACATGACTATTGGAAAGCTTTATGAGTTTTAGAACGGCGTGAGAAAAGAATGATTCTAGAATGTAATTGTTGGTTTATTTTGGATTTATTGGAATCATGAGATTAATATTTGTTTAACTATGACTTGGCAATATTTTATGGGCTTACTAGAATTTATGGATAATTACTAAGTTATGGATTTTAAAATATTATGAATTTGAGAATAGGGATTTTCGGATATGGTTAGAAAAGTAAGTTGGTTGGGGACATTTTTCCGGGAAACGAGAAACTTTACTGAACGAACACACCTCATGCGTTCCCTTGAACAAATACACCGTTGGTTTGAAAAAGTAAGCTGGTTGGAGACATTTTTCCGGGGAACGGGAAACTTTACTGAATGAACACACCTCATGCGTTCCCTAAATAGCCCGTTTATTTGAAAAGTAAGTTGGTTTGGGACATTTTTCCGGGGAACGGGAAACTTTAGTGAACGAACACAACCCCTGCGTTCACTTGAACAAATATTCCGTTTATTTGAAAAAGTAAGTTGGTTGGAACAATTTTTCCGGGGAACGGGAAACTTCACTGAACGAACACACCCCCTGCGTTCCCTTGAACAAATACACCGTTGGTTTCAAAAAGTAAGTTGGTTGGGGACATTTTTCCGGGGAACGGGAAACTTTATTAAACGAACACACCCCTTGCATTCCCTTGAACAAATACCCCATTTGTTTGAAAAAGTAAGTTGGTTGGGGACATTTTTAGAGGCTAGGAACCCGTTCAGTTCAGAAATAGACATTTTTTCAAAATCTTCAATTTGAACTGCTTCAGTTTCTCACTCTCGCGCGTTCTGTCTCTGTCTCTGGCTGAAATCAACTTGGCGTTTCGCTCTCTCCCGTCCTCTCGCTCGCTCAATTCAGCTGTCTCCTCCTTCTTCAGTCACACTTCTCGCTCTCTCTCTCTCTCTCTCTCTCTATCTCGCTGTCTCTGTCGGCACCCCTAAACCCTTGTCTGTCGGGTCTGAAAGTCCACATCAAAGGTAAGAACTTCGATCCTATTCATTCACTTATGCTTGTAATTGTGCATATGAGGGTTTACATGACAAAAAATCCTAAGGGTGTTTGGGTTTGTAACGAATTGGTGTATGTGGGTTTAGGGTTCCTCAATTTGGGGTTCCTCCTTAATATTGTAAATATTTTGTCTGGGTAGATGGAATTTGGGATGCTAAACCGGTGATTGTAGCCTACGGTCACTTACGTAAATTACAAGTTATAAAATGTAAACCTTAACGGAGTTTCACTAAACTAATTTGCTTGCATGAGCTATATATGTCTTTAACCAGCTCCTATATGTAAAGCAATTCCATCAACAAATATATTAACTTTTTATGAAGCCATTCAACTAAAAACTCTAGCTTTACCGGTAGTTTTGGTTGTAATAGGCATGAACAAAACAAGTCGATTTATATGGCGCACCCAAATTCCAGGATTGATATTGGAAATGATTATGACGAGACTAAAGAGATCCAAAAATATAAAAGGAAAACAAGACTTGTCTTAGTCATGGATTGGTTTTGTTCAAGATTCTAGAAACATAACTGAAATCAATTTGTAATAAGTAGTTCAATATTCACACCCTTAGAGGAGAAAGTTTATGATAATGAAATCCAGAGAAAGTACTGAACTGAAATCAAATTATAGACTCTGTGCATGCTTTGTTGTGCCTCTCAGTTGTTGCTTTAACACGGTATGGTATGCAAACATAACATTAATATACTAAGACTAGAAAGTAATAATACATAACACTACTAGTGACCACAAAAGAATGGCATCTATTGCTACATAGATATACAAATACACCTAATTAGATATTTAGTCCAACCAATTAATATGCATGATATGTCCTGCTGAAGGAGGAACACCAAGTTCAATATGTACCAAATCCTCTAAGTGCCCTACATCTATATCATTGCTTTAAAAGGTCATATACTGAAATAATCTCCACAAATATTCTGAAATTTTTTCAGATAATGCATTCAAACTCAAAAGCGAAGGCTTACCTCACTACTTTCTTCCTAAAGAAAAACAATGGAAGTAAAGAGCAAAAAATTAAGGAAATGAATCATTTTAAAAATGGAAGCATATGGTTGCTGTGATGAATTGATTATCTAGTTAGTGACTTGAATTACCAAAGAATAATATTTGAACCATTATGATGCCAAAAACTTTATTTTGTAAACCATAACATATTACCATTTTCTGTTGCCTTAAGTAGAAATTGTACCTTTCAAGTAATGGATATTTTATATTCTCTTTTTAAAATTTAAAATATTTGCTTCACACCAACCCCCCCCGCCCCAAAAGGATGTTTTCTACGGTCACTTTCCCGAGGAAGATGACTCTGTGTGTGTTTTGTTTGGCAGTTTTGGACTAATGAGCTACAAGTGGACGTAGCTCATTTACATTTTCGTGTTGCTGTCACTAGTTTTGTTCTGCTTCTGCTTTTGTCTCAGTCTTGGACAATTTCTTCTTGCTGTTATTAATTAATGAAATGCCTACACCGCTTATGCATTCGGTAAACAGCTTTTGTAATGGCATGATATGTCCACTTATGTAATATTGCTAATTCATGCATAATGGCAATATACATTCATTAAAAAAGTATGCTCTGCTTGCCCAAAAAAATTATGTACCAATTGTTTCAATGATAAACTATTTTCTACTATGAACATGTTTATCTCTAATATTGTTACTATATATAGGTTGAAGGACGATGACCCAAGCGACAATGAGGACCAAGAACAAGTCCATTGAGGTTGAAGCATGTCATCAAGGTTCCCGACCACGAAAGACCGCACTTGCAAACCCTACGAAAAGTAAGTCTTCAGTCACCACCTCAAGCTCAAATAAACGGAAGCCAGCAAAACGCATCTCGGGTATAGACTAGTGGGGTGTTCGATGTACGTGTGTTCATACCATGGGCCCGAAATCCTTCTTCACCCTTGCTTCATGTGGAATTGGAGGAACATCTCTCCTTCAAGGTAAGTAGTTTTTATTTTACAATTCGCATTTCTCAGTTTAATTTACCTAATTTGAAATTCAATGGGTCACAATCAAACTAATATAACTAAACCCTTTGTGTTTTATGCAGCTTACTTTAAAATAAATAAGAGGGTGTGGAAACAATGACAAGTATGCTACATGGTATAACACAGCAATGCACGACACTGTGAAAGCGAAGGTCAAAGAAGCTGGATTTTTGCCCTTTTTGTCAATATTGGGCCATGGAAAGAAAAGGGATAGGCCATTACTTGTGGCCTTAGCTGAGAGATGGTGGGACACTACCCACACATTCCACTTCGATGAAGTTGGAGAGATGACGATGACCCCCACGGACTTCGCGGTAATCACAGGATTGCGTGTTGGTGGAAAGCGATTAAAGTACAACTTGGAGATTTACAAAAATAAGAACAAGCTGGTTAAATTATTTGGGAAACCAATTACAGACCTACTGGCTGGCGAAAGGAGAGTGCCATATGAAAGACTTTCTACCCTTTATTGGAATAAGACTCTGAAAGATGATAAAGAAGCATACCAAATTGCAAGGGCATTTATACTGTGCTTGATTGGCTCCTCATTCCTAAATGATAAGAGCCAATATGTGAGTATGCACTATGCCCCCAGTCTGGAAATAGTCTCAGACATTGGTAATTACAACTGGGGCGGTGCGGCTTTGGCTTGCTTGTATAGATCAATGGATTTTTGTTCTAGGGGCAGGTCCTCAAGCATGGGCGGGTATTGGAGGGCATGGGAGGTAAGTGTTATCGAATTGAATGTCCCCAAAGTGCAACACACTTGTTTGCTTAAATTGCTAATTTGTAAACTTGTTTTGTGTAGGTATAGGCTTGCGAGTACCTAAAGCCGTTTGCTTTAGCAAGGCCCAGTGGGACCGTGAACACGTGGCCCCGAGCATTGAGGTGGTTAGGTTCAAAAGCAAAGCGAAACTTGCACCATCAGTTGGTACATTTTAGAGTGATGATGCGACATCTAACAAATGATCAGGTATAAAGCCCAAACTCTTGAGCATAGCCTTGTTTATTACCAAAAAAAGGTATCATACGCAAAGGTAACCAATTTGTATTGCAGGTAAATTGGAACCCATGGGGGACCAATGAATCTGAGATGCCGGAAGAAGTCAAAAATACCGTGCCAGCAACCCGTAAAAGAATCCTACTGGAGGGACCAGCTGGTTTTGCCTGATTTTTGGGAGAGCGAGTGGCAATGCAAAACTTATGCACCACAGAACCTCGAGTACCCAAAATTCCACCGAGGACAATGCTTTCCGATTATAAGCTCACTGATGAGTCAGAAGTCGAGGAAGCACTTAATGGGTACCCAGCTTCAAAATGGCTTGCAAATTCATCCGACTATGCCCAGTACAGAGATGAGTACATAAGGTATCATCATTATGAGGACTTACATGAAGCGGTACGTTCTACACTGAACACGCCTCATTGAACTTACACTTCATGCTTTAAATTGATATAATTTTTCAAATATGATCCAATGATACCTCAATTCCACAGGAAGGAGAACATAGAACTCCCGAAGGTGCCAATATAAGAGTAGGAAACATCTCTCCTCAGCCATGATCAGTGTGAATACCAAGCTGGGCCGTCGATAATGGAAGTCAACTTGTGCGGATACCCCGTGGACAAGATAGCCCTGATCTACCATTACCTGCTGGTGTAACGCATGTAAGTAGTTTCCCTTGCATAATTTATTCATAATTGATGCCTTCCAGTGGTGATTGTTGTAATTGCATGTGCCTGAATGTAGATAACTGCTAAAGCTACAACCGAGATTTTGGAGCTGAATAATGGCTTGAATGCCCTACTATTTTCAACTTCATTGGAAGCAAGCATAGTGATCAGGCGCCTACGGCAAGAGATTGTGAGTCAGTTCAGCTTCATTTCATAGTGATTTCAGAAAATTAACAAACATCACCGATGTTATATTGACATAACATTCCAAGAATGAACATGATCGATGTTATATTGTAATAGGAGATATTGAAGAACACCACGAGGACAACCATTGCAAGTTCGGGTATTAGTAAAGACGTCTTAGTTGATGATGCAGAACATGTAAGTTTGTTACCTCTGTTGTCCCATTCGATTTAGAAGATGTTCAATTTTGCAATTTTAAATCATATGTTACATTCTGCAATGCAAACCATCATCACTCGTGTGCACAACAAAATTGAACAAAATTGATTATTTATATATGTCAATGTTTCGCTGTATATAGGAGTATCGCAGAAAATGTAAACATGACATAGTTAGAAAAGGAAAGACCAAAATTGTGGTACCAGAAGAGCATGAAGAAGATGAGGAAGAGGAAGAAGAAGAGGAAGAATCGGAAGAAGAAGATGAAGAGGAAGATGAAGAAGCACAAGAAGAAGAGGAAGAAGAAGAGGAAGAAGAAGATGAAGAGGAAGATGGAGAAGAACAGAAAGAAGAAGAGGAAGATGAAGAGGAGAATGAAGACGAAGCTTGGGTCAAAGAGAAAGAAGATAAGGATGAGGATGAGGACGGGACCACAGCTAAGGGTAATCCGGATGCAGAACAACACTCCACAAACCAAAAACGCAAAGGTGATAAAAGTGTTCATTCACGTACCCGAAAGAGAAAGAAAACCATGTAAATTATGGATACGATTAAATTTTTGGGATCATTGGTCCATTTTGTAATATAATATGTTCAATTTATTGCCCCTTACTGTTTCTCATACTCTGTATTTCGGTTCCTTTCGCCCTTCGATTTATAGTTAAAAAATAGGTCTAATTATGCCTATACAACAACATATTATCCAATTTTCGTTATTAGGGGTTTGCACACAGTCACTATTGCATTGTATCACCATCATGCAATTGTATGTTTGCAATGCAACTGCAGACCGGCTGTGGCCAAACTAAACATAGCTTAAAAACGCAAACCTAAATAATGTATAGTGCAAACACAAAGAAAAGCAAGTAAATACTTTATTATGACCCTATGTCTATTATTAAATATTAGGGTTATTCACAATTTGGTTTACGAAATTCAGGATTTTTTGTAATATGAGCCTCTTGAGCTATGGGACAATGGCTATTACTAAGTAATTTCGATACTTGCTCATTTTGTAATATAATATGTTCGGAAATAGCCCCTTACGGTTTCTCATGCTCTGTATTTCGGTTCATTTCGGCCTTCGATTTGTAGTACTAAAAATTCGGTCTAATTATGCATGTACAATAAAATATGATCCAATTTTCGTTATTAGAGGTTTGTGCATAGTCACTCTTGCATTGCAGCACTATCATGCAATTGCATGTTTGCAATGCAAATGCAGACCGGTTGTGGGCAAACTAAATATAGCTTAAAAACGCAAACCTAATTAATGTATAGTGCACAGACAAACAAAAGCAAGTAAATACTTTATTATGACCCTATGTCTATTATTAAATATTAGGGTTAATCACATTTTGGTTTACGAAATTCGGGATATTTTGGAATTTGATTCGCGCTACATGACAGTTTCTATTACTAGGTAATTTCGATAATTGGTCGTTTTGCAATATAATATGTTTGGATTATTGCCCCTTACCGTTTCTCATGCTCTGTATTTCGATTCATTTTGCCCTACCTTATTTATAGTCAAAAAAATATGTATAATGCTACCTGTACAACAAAATCGGATCCATATTTCTTATTTCCGTTTGCGCACAGTCACTTGTGCATTGCGTCATTGTCATGCAATTGCATGTTTTCAATGCAAATTCGGACCGGCTGTGTGCAAAACGTTGAAGACTGTAAACACGAAGCTAATGAAGGTATATAGCAAACACAAACAAAAGCAAGTAACAATTTCATTATGACCTTATGGATATGATTAAAAATAAGAATAACCAATTATGGTTTACGAAATCGGGTATATTTTGGAATGTAATTCGCACTTTTCGGCCCAACAATTTTCTAATACCAAGTATTTTCAGATAATTGGTCTTTACCGATTCTAATATTGAAAAAATAATTGCCCCTTACCCTTTCTGGTGCTATGTATTTCGGATCACCGCCACCTACATAAAACTTCCATCCAACCACCCCATACAAGTCATAACACAGTTTCTCAACAATACATACATAAAACAATAATATATCAATCATATGAAAGCATCTTGTCCATCACTAAATCTACATTTAATGTTAATTGTTATATGTAAACCAAGTTCCAAAACTACAATTGTTTTGGGTAGAACCAGTAGATAGGGAAATAGGTTCACCATTGTCGAATGAGAAACCATCGTCAGTGTTGGGGGTAGAACCCGTTCGGTCTGCAGTAGAAAAACTATCAGAACCGGACAAATCAACCACATAGTTGCCTCTGCATTGAGAAACCGTTTCACTAGCATAACTGTAGCTAATGTCCGGGGACGGCCCTTTCTCAGTACTATACTGATAGCTTTCACTACCTGAAGGGATATTCACACCTGCAATTCTACTTGGATGCAAGTTTCTTTGAGAGCAATTACGCTTTGTATGTCCATATCCGCGACACAAATGACATTGTCGACGCTTGCGCGTTCCACCCTGGCTTGGTTGAGTGCCTTTTGTCTTAACGATCTTTGGATCTTTCACAATATTTAGAGGACATTGCCCAGAACTACCCAATTTCAGACTTGTCTCTTCTTCCTTTTCCCGTAAGCCTTCACAAATTCCCTCCCATCTACTAAACTCATTTCTCAACATGGCATAACCATCTGCACTCTTCGATGCATAAAAACATACTTTGTTTGACATAGCACTTAAACTTCCATACCTCGTCATTTCTACACCTTTGTTGGTAGTGTCTTTGCCTTTGTCGAAACATTCTGTACATGTATCGCTTTGGGCACTCTTTGTCCATCTCTTCATTATGAGTGTTGGAGGAATTTCCGTAAGGTGCTCGCACTTCATTACATAAAACAGGTGGCAACACGGGATCCCTTCACTTTTATATTTCCGACATCCACACTCTATCTGCATATTTTCCCCACCGTGGTAAACACAAGTCCAATTATTATGCGGTTCACCATATTTTGACAATACGTATACACGACCTCCAAAATTATACATCACCTTATCATGAGTGAGTGCGGAACAAGTTCGATCTCTTCACGTACCAATTCAAAGCACCTATGCGTGTAAATCAGAGAAGCTTGTTGCTCTAGTTTTGTCAATGCGGTTTTAAGGACTGGTGTTGAGTACTTTGCGTTGAAACCATCCTTCGCCGTGGTATTCCTAAGACGTAACATAGCCCTATCAATTGCTGGAATACATTCAAACAACTTCACGCCTTTCCTCAAGTAATCCTTCACATACTTGTTCATGGACTCCACGCGTTGAGTAGTGCACATACCACCGAAAAACTTTCCTCTAAGACATGATTCAGCCCATGAGTCTCTTTTTGCATACATAATTTCTAATCATTCTTTTTGTTTTGGAGTACTCGCTCTTTCCCTCAAAACCTCCCATTTCTTCTGAAACTCGTCCAACGCAAATGGTTCCCAAAGACATGCCTGAAAATTTCTTAGCAATTCATCATCTTTCAAGTTATTCTGTGCATTCCTTGACACATGCCATGAGCACAACCGATGGTTAGACATGGGAAACACATCATCAATGGCTTTATACATCGCCTAATCGCCATCCGTCAATATTGATATTGGCTTCTTATCTTTCATGGATGCCATGAATGTTTCCAATAACCACTTGTAAGTTTCAAATGTCTCGTCATGCAATAATGCGCAACCAAACATTATAGTAGAACGGTAGTTGTTCGAACCAACAAACAACACTAGGGGCTTGTCATAGATATTTGTTTTGTATGTGCTGTCGAATATAAGAACGTTGTTATAGGCAATGTAACCAAAAGTAAAGTGGAGTCCCTCCAAAAGAAATTACCAAGCCTATTTTCCTCGTCAACACTAAACTTACAAAAGAATTCTGGATCCATTGCTCCTTTCGCTTTCAAGTAAGAGAGTGCGGCTTCTGTGTCACCGTCGAGCAAAATTTCCCTGCGTGATGCATCCAACTTATTGTACAGATCCTTTAATTGAAAACCAACATTTAAATACCCGCCACATTAGTCGACCATATACTCATATGTATGACATGTTCTAACCAATGCTCTTCGCATTCCCACTGCTTATGCTAAATCCGAATTTCGAACAACACGGTTACATCGGAGATATGGCGATTCAAGTGGAGTAACTAGTTCATGATTGTGATGTGGTTCAAATTTCGTAACGACGTAAGTATCATGTTTCTTCTCATAACCCACCCAAAAATGGGCAAGACAATTCTCTCTTGTAATTGGCTTCGGTTGCCGAATCCTATCCGATCGATCATTAAACTTCTTATTTCTCAAACCTTCTTTAGAACAACACCACCGTCTCCTACATACTTTCCCTTCCAAATTACGAATCAATTTGTCTTTCCTCACGCTAAATCCAATACCCTTTGCATAACTCATATAATATTCTTCCGCTAATTCTATCGTTTTAAACTCTTTCCCCATAACATCTTCTTTCCTCGGTACAATAATGTCAACACCATTATCATCACTACTTTGACTAACCGAATGTTCAACAGACATATGCACACTCTCTGTTGCCGGTGCCCCATGACTCGACCTTTCACAACCACCCAGATACCCTGAATCACTATAACCACCCTTTGAAGTCTTTACACCCCTGTCCATCTTAGCAGACCCCTCCAAGCCTGAGAAACATAAATTCAAACTAAAATTACATTATAATCTATGTCCATCTTAGCAGACCCCTCCAAGCCTGAGAAAATCTCATGCAATTGCACATAGTCAGGTCAATAATTGCACTAAGTATAACTGCTTCACAACCAAATCATGCAATTGCATCAACTCAACTCATTACCCAAAATACATTCTACTCCTAAACCAGAAAAACAGGGTTCTTCGAACTCTTACTTGATGTTTCCAAACTTTCAACGCCTCCTCCTTACACTTTCTTTCGCCACCAACTCAAATGTCGTCGTTAACAGCCAAGGATCTTCGAAATCTTTATAATCACGTTGTTATTACAAATCCATTCTGCTGATGTCGTCAACAGTCAAACTCTTCGCCCACCCACCTTGTATATCGATTGAATGTAGTACACGCTAGAATGGGCTTCAAAGCTCCTAAACACATAAAGAAATGGGCGATCTCATATCAGGCCGATGACACCCTTCAATGTGCGACATTGAAGTTATGTATCAGACAATTCCAACAGAACAAACTAAATTAAATACCTCCAATTTGGTGACCATTACATCATGGAGGTTGGACCCACCGTCAATTTGGTATCTGCAAATCAGTTTTGGGAAAGCAGAGAGGAGAGTTGAGGAAGTCGCTTAGGCAGAGTCGCCAGCGCCGGCTTGGGTTTTCTCATGGACTATCTCAATTCCGTGACCATTAGCTTCTTGCCTAACCCTAAACCAAGCACAGACAAGCATTGGACGCGCTTAGGATGGATTTGGGCAAGTGAGAGATAACAGTTCCTAGAGAAGTAGAGAGAAGACTTCGTCGGCAAGCACAGAGATTGGGCAAGCAGAGAGAAGATTTCTTGGAGGTACAAAGGATTGGATTCGGGCAATCAGAGAGGAGTTCATGGAGGCTCTTAGGATTTTCAATTTGGGCAACCAGATAGGAGAGCGCGCGTGGTCTTCATCCTCTAAACCTGCTTTTCTCAGAGTCACATGCGATGCACATGTTGAATAATAAAGGGCTCAACAGGTTACTAAGTCATTGAATCTCAGCCATCCATTTTTAACATGCAAAATCAGCCCTTTGATAACCGGCTATACCGGTACAGCCAATGCACCACAGAATTTTCGCATCTATTGTATATCTGTGGCCCCAAATACATAAGCCATGGTCACAAGTGTATCCGTGGCTTATATTGAGCTTTTCTAGTAGAGACAACTTAAACTTTAATCACAGGGAGTCAAGAGAAGATATATTATTTATTAAACCGTATCAAAAGTATTCATTGTTAGCATGGAATTAATATGTATATGCATCAAACTTATTTACCATCCAACTTTGAAGAACCAAGTGTATGATCGAGCATTCCTTAAGGATAAACTTTCCTATTTGGTGTTTCAAATTTTGAAAGACTATTCGAATGTGCTTGATTTTAAAAATCCATGTTTTCACAAAGAAAAACAATAAATAAGAAATATTGGCCTGTTAGAAAAATGGAATAATATATGTGCTATATAGAATGTAAGTTTCAATTTTAAAGTATTTGTATACAAATAATCAATCATGACCAATCAATGAATTGTGCACTTCATAGGAGTACACGATGTGGGGTCGTAGTGTTCAATGAATATGCATGGCATCATGAGTGAATAGTTGTGAAGACACCTAGTATCAAGAATTCAAAAGTAAACCCATCTCAACTATTCTTTCAATGAGCTTCTTGTTTTACCCCTTTTTTAAATTCAATATTTACACAAAATACTTATCATCAATAAATGTGGGTTTACATCCCCAAAATCTTCACCATTCACTACTACAAAAATGGAAAAAGACGACCAGAAAAAGACGACGGCATAACATAAAACCGTCGTTGTATTTAAATCGACGACGGTATAAAAAAAACCGTCGTGGATAAGTTCCTTACTGTTGAATATTTTTAAAAGACGACGCATTCAAATAAAAAAGCGTCGTTTTTAAAAAAAGGTTTCTTCAGAGTTAAAATCTGACCAAAAAATAACGACAGCAGGTATGAATCCACCGACGTAGAAAATAAAGACGACAGAGTTCATCAAAAAACCTGCCGTGTTAACTCTTAACTAAACACGACCAACCACTACAAGAAAACAGGCCTTAGTTGACACTTCATAGTTGACGTTTCTTGAAAAACCATCAACTATTCTACGAAATTTTGACGTTTTTTAAAAAACGTCAACTATATAACTGTTTTCTTGACATTTTATAAAAAACGTCAGCTAATGAAATATAACCCTGACATTTTTTTCATAAACGTCAACTAAAGAAACAATTTCGTGACATTTATTAGAAAGCGTCAGCTACTCTTCCAAAAAAAGGGACAATAGTCATCCATTTGTTTATTATTTTTAAAAGAAAACCTAAAAGCTGTTTCACTTTCCCTTTGCCTCTCTCTCTCTGCCTTGCGCCTCCCAAGCTTCTCTTTTTCTTTTTTTTATTATTATTATTACTAGCCTCCCTGCACGCGCTTCCGCGCGTGCGAGAGGCTTTTTTAATCACGCGCGCTACGCGCAACTTCCAATGTTCCGTAAATATTTTGAACGCAATTGTATTTATATAGATGTCCGTTTCCAGAGTTTCATATTTTAATCGCGCGCATGTGATATATCGTCGTCTTAAAAGTTTTCCTTTATCGCCCGTATTTTTCTAGACATCTATCTTAGCAGTTTCTTTTTTTCTTTTATAGCATGTGAACTGTTAAGATGGACGTCTATAAAAATACGGGGGATAAAGGAAAACTTTTAAGACGACGATATATCACACGCGCGCGATTAAAATATGAAACTGTGGAAACGGACATCTATACAAATACAATTGCGTTCAAAATATTTACGGAACATTGGAAGTCACGCGTAGCGCGCGTGATTAAAAAAGCCTCTCGCACGCGCGGAAGCGCGTGCAGGGAGGCTAGTCTAATGAACTTTAGGAGCTAGGGGGATTCGTATTCAATTAATTACCCACACATTAATATTATCCAAAGCAAATCCTACATCAATAGGAAAACAATTGATCCAACATTAATAGGAAAATCTCAAATAATTTTTCGTAACATAATATTTTCATTCTACACAACATCGTAGTTTTAGATTATGGACATAAATATTTACATAATATGCATATAGGAGGAAGACATGCAACGATCAAGACCACTTGCGCCACCCGTTCCTCTCTAAATGATCTTTCACTTTTTCATTGTCAATCTATACATAAATAACATGAGATGATACCAAGTTTAAACACTCCCCTTTAAATTTGTAATTGAAAATTCAAAGCATAATTTGGGAACACGTATACTCACCTTCAATTTTGATAGTTTATCCTTTGCTACATGGCTACTCCAATTATCGGAAGAAAACTGTACCAAAAATAGTGTCATTTTCAAAAGTCAAGAGACAAAGGAAAATCCTTTCGTTTCTATATAAGAAGCCAAGTTTAACAATAAAACAATTAATAAGAAATTGATAGAGGATTAACGGAACAGTTTCAAGATTTGCTACCTTAATTTTGTGCTCTAATTTCTCCACATAGCAACGGGTACGATGTTTGTAAAACTGGTACAAATATAAGTATAAAAATAAATTAAAGTGTAAACTCATTCACTTGAGATGCTAAAGTGATATAAAATATAAAATTAAATTAAATTGTAAACTCATTCACTTGAGATACTAAAGTGATATGAAGTACCTGGCGTAGAAAGTCTTTATGTCTTTTATTGAGTTTTCTCCTATACCAAAAGAAAATTGTTGTTACAAAATTAGAGTATCATCATCAAGGTTATGAATTTTTTTTCTTTCTAATTTGAAATTAAAACAATACCTAATCCGACAAACTGTTTTGTAGGTCCAAATGATATGAGGAACATTTGCATGTCTGAGCTGCTCAAGTGCACGATTTTTACGCCACCTATATTTGGAAACTTGTCATCATTAACTTATAGGTAGGTAAAGTAAATATTTCTCCAATAAAACAATACTTACTGCTCTGTTTTCTTTTTTTTCCATTCTTTCAAAATTAGAAGACTAAGATCACTGTTGTTCATTGTAATCGAATAACTCCAACCCAAAGAGACAACTGAAACATGCCTATTACACTCTGCATCCTGGTATGAGATTTTGTCAAATACACTATTTTTATGTACAACCATAAGCAATAGGAAGGTTACATACTCTTAAATAAGGATTTAAATAAATTACAGAAACATAACTTTTAATGTTGTACTTGTTGAAAAGTAAAAAAAGTTTACCTTGTTATCATCATTTGTTGTATTAACACGCTGAACCAAACCAACATGAACTCTATTTGTAAGCCCATGACGCTCCACTTTTCCTATTAATATTGGAATACAAAATGATTGATGTAACATGAAAAATTAAAATTAAATAAATTTAATAACCAAACCATGTACAAAACATCACATTTATCTCGAGGTTCTAAAAAAGAAGGGCATTATGTGCATTGTCTAACTCTTAGACAAAATAGGTATATGTAACTAATAGGTATATGTAACTAATGTAACTCTTTGAGTAAAGTAACAACAAACAAACAGTTACAACAATAAATGATAAAAACATGTTGTGGTTATTTGAAAAGGTATTCGGGATTAAAATTATGCTTACTTATTTTTAATCGCCATTATTAGTTCGAATGAAGTAGGACTTCTTTGTACACCACATTCCGAGTGAAAACGCCTTCTTGACCCGTTATTGACCCTTTTTTCACTAACACTTTTGTAGTCGACTTCGAAACACTCCTTGATAAACCCACATATAATTGCCCATGACTGAAAACGTGATCTAGAAGAAAAATACCCACATGTGGTATTGTTTGACCTTGAGATTTATTTATAGTGAGAGCAAAACTCAACTTCACTGGAAATTGTTTTCTTGTTAGTTCAAATGGTAGCCCAGCAGTCTCAGTTGTCTTTAGAGGGATACGTGGTAGAAAAACCCTGGTCAGTAAGCGTACAAATATTAATTTGATGAATCCAACAAAAAACTTTTTGGCAAATTGTCAAGTCAAGCACAAACTGTTAATGCATGAAATACCTGGATGTCGCTCTTCTATATTACTGGGGCCTCCTTCAGTGTGACAATCACGTACATTGTTCATTATTGGTCGCTTTCCTTGAGCTATTGCACGCCGGCGAGCTAGATAATGTCGACGTTGCGAAGAACTCATTGATTGTCGCCATTCTCTTGTACGGTTATGTGCATGCTCCATTAATAACTACAATATTTATTAGTATAAGGCAATTAACATTAATTTAATTATCTATATATATATATATAGCAAAATTATATAATAATTGCCCATGTATTTGATTTTAGTTATTATATAATAATTTCCAAATATTTGAATGAGTACAAATACCGTTGTGAATTTAGTTAATGTTTTTTTATTAATTCGAACCCGTTACTTGTATGTAATAATTGTCAATCTAGCATTTTTTAAATTCCATATAGCCTCTTGTGGCTGCAGATACTTACAGAAAAGACTTTAATTTTTTAAATTTGTACAGCTTATCTTTAAATAGATTCGGAATTTATGCACTAACATTTTACACATCTCCTTACATAACGACAATGCATTAATATTTTATTTATGTTACAACAAATTTATTTTTCACATGCCAAAATATCTTCAAAATGGCTATATAAACATTTCCCCAAAAAAAAAGTTGTATATCTTTTTTAAACCTTTACATAAAAATTGAAGTTAAGGCATTAACTCATACGTTGAAAATGAACTTCTTATATAAATCAAATAAGGGTACATCAATTATTAAGACAATTTGTATATCTTTTTTAAACCTTTACATAAAATTGAAGTTAAGGCATTAACTCATACGTTGAAAATGAACTTTTTATATAAATCAAATAAGGGTACATAAATTATTAATACAAAAGATTGGTTATTAATACAAATGATTAATTAATTACAAAATATAATACATATATTGCAAAGTTCAACCTTGAGCATGTCGAGGTTGTAGTCTTCATTGTTTTGGTTTGTACAATAATAATCGAATACAAAGGAGCAAGCAAAATGATTTTCTCTGTTCAATGTTTTCATTGTTCTTCTTTGAGCTGCTTGTTGCTTTATTAGGTAAAAAAGTATAATTAGCAAACGAAGAAAATAATGTAAAGGTAGGTGAATGTGGGCGTACACCCATACCTAGCAATGGATAGATCGTTGGAAGAGAATCCTGCAACATGAGATTAGGAGCAACATCAAAATGGGGGTAATTTCAATTCAACAGAAACAAAAGAAAACAAATGAAAACAAAACCCAAAATTAAAACATGTAACCAATTGGACATTTTTATTTGGGTGATGAAGACAACTGGTTGAGAAATGTAGGTTTAAAATCAATCAAATTGAAACCAATTGAATGAGTTGAAAAGAGTAGGCAGAGCAGTAAAGAAGCAAAGTTTGTCAGACAGTATAAATCGAAATCCTAAAAGACTCATTTTACAAAATGATATAAAACCATTTCCTAAGTGAAGTTTTTAACTTGAATGCCTTCTTCTATTAGTTTGCATTGCTTTTTTTATATTTGTCATTTGTTTTATACGAAAATCTAAACCCATTTTTTTAGTCAGTTTGCATGAAAACCAACACCATCCTAAGTTACACAGCTAATCAGATAAACAAAACAATCTAAAAATAGCTTGTAAGTCAAGCAAAAGGTATAAACAACCACCAAGGTATATAACAAATTTCCCAATTAACCCAAATAATAGTGGACACTCTCATTTTAGTAGTACTAAACACAACTCCCATGGATTCAAGCACACCTGGAGATGAAGTTCCTAATGATAAGGGCCAAGTCAAGGCTATCAAAAATATCATGATTGAGCAAATTTATTACCTGCACCCGTAATGTTTGATCCTTTGAAAGATGTGTTGCCTATGGAAAGTGCACCTTCCAAGAGAGCGTTGCTCAGATTTGCCTGCAGAAATGGTACACACATGTGTAAGAACATTAGAAAACGATTTGGAAACTTGTCATTCTTTATGTTCTTTGCTTGGAAACAATTGAACCTTGGGCCTTTTCGAATCCTAAATGGATGGTTACCACCAAAACCTGAGCCATTGACCAAGGGACAGGGATTCGGGAATTAACTCAATAGAGTCAGGGTGAAAACTAACAGATTTTAGAAAGGGAATCTGGAAATTTTATAAGGTTCTACTAAACTGGTAGAGGAGAGCCTTTTCCACTGCTGAATCTACAGGTTATCCCTGTCAGATAGACTTATCTGTTTTGCTCAAGTTATGAAGGTGGTCCTATTAACTTGACTGAAAGATCAACCAAATTCATTCTCAATGCATCTCAAAACGACAATACTGATTATTATGACAGTGAGGCAGTGCCAAAAAATTAACAGAGTATGGTAAAACCTGCTAGCTACATACAGTATGGTAAAACCTGCTAGAAAGAGAATAAGGAATAGAGAGGCAATCATGAATTATACCTTTAAAGCGAAGAATGGTTAGACAATTTGGGCTCACGACTGCTTCTCGTATTTGGATTTCGTACCCAAGCTCTCCTGAAACAATCAAAATTTTATGAAAGCCTGAGATTAAATCAAGGAAAAAAAAAACAGAAAGAAAGAGAGCAGAAAACACGTAGTAGTAGAGCCAAGTCGCATTTTGTGAAGGAATTTTGAGGGAACCCAAAAGAAAAAAAAAATGTCAATAAAACAAAATGAAGAAACATTAACCTGAAAGTTATCTTTGCTTCTTTGCTTCAGTGATTGCTTATACGTTAGAGAGGTGAGAGACGATTGAATCTGTTGAGATAAAATTCCAAAGTTTCAATAAGACATGTATATTTGAAAAACTTGTTAATTTTCATAAGTCATACCTGAAGCAATTGGATGACTGCTTAACTGTGATTCATACTGAAAAAATAAAATAAACAATAATTAGAATGAACTACAATAACCACATAATTACATAGCCTCAAAATACAACCAACAAATCAACTTGAAGCAAATACTTCAATTTCAGGATTCTAACAGTGTAACTACAAAGAATTCTTCAGTAAGTAACCTGCTTGAATGCATAATAATCCCATTTTTACGTTCTAGTATGAAAATAGTATGATTTTCACTGCTGTCTGTTCTTTTTTCCCCGATGTTTAGCAGAGCTGAACTTCTTGAATTTTACTTTTTCAGTTTTGCTGGAATTATGAGTGCCAACACATCGGCGAGGTATAAAATCACCACATAAAGTTTTCTTATCCTTAAGATATTGACAAAATGAAGAATTTTTTCTTTTTTGGCCACAGAGAGAATTTTTTCATTTAAGGTGATTGTTTCATCTACTGCAATGCATTCACTTCAAGGACATTGTTGTATTTGCAATTATACTGACACACAGTAAATTTAGGAATACAAAGGCAATCGTGTATTTCTATTAGATGTTCAATTTCTCCATCTCTGTCCATTTATTCAAATTGTCTTCGTGACACTCTCACTCTATGTGTGTGCATATACGGAAACATGAGCGATATATGTATGCTTTCTAGGGGGTTAGCATAAAATTACCAAATCTGACTATGAACGCACAGGGGGAAAGCAAAAGCTAAAGAGAGAGAGATGCATACCATTGACATCAAACCCATCAAATCTAAATACTTTCTTCATAGGTGCTCTGGAGAAACAACATATATAATCAAAGAAATTCCATTAGGATCCAAAAATTAGAGATAGTAAACAGATCAAACCTAAATGCTTTCTTCATTGAATAACCTAAAAGAGCAGAAATTGAAGCAAAAATTCTATCAGGAACCAAAAATTAGAGAGAGAGAGAGAGAGAGAGAGAGAGAGAGAGAGATTAATCCCAGAAAAAGAATTAAAAATTTATAAGAAACTGAAACCCAATTGCAAACCCACAAAATTCAAAGAAGCAGAAGATTTGCGGAACTCACTGCTTCATGCGTTGGTGGATATCTCAGCTTCCCATAACGAACAACACTTGCCACACTTTTGGGGTCCAATGGCTTTATCTTGTAGCCAATTTGCGATTCCCCTGCAACAAAAATTCATGAACTTTTCAATTGCAAAGCCAAGAAATTCCATTTACGACAAAGCTTAAAGCTTACAGCTGTAAACCCAAGTACAAAATCAAAAAATATAAAACAAAATAAAATCAAAACCTGTAACCCAGGAGATCCAAACAGAGTCGTAATTGGCAGAAAGCGAAATAGAAATCTGCTCAGGCTCGAAACCTTTAACTCGGTGATCGGACTCGGGCTAATCGACGGCGTTGCCGTGCAAACTTTGATCGAATGGAACAGTGACGGGCTCGAACGGGGTAGCAAGTGTGGGGTGGAATGAGAAATGAAGGTTTTTGGGTCTGACCAGTCTGTACACTGTGGTTGCTCGCAATTTCGATTTCTGAAGCAGAAAAGGGTGCTAGTAAAGTGGAGGAAGAAAATATAAGTAACATGGTGGTGATGGGTTCTGAAATTGTGGAAACCGCCAGCTTCGTGGTTTCTGAACCCATGGATTTTTTCTCCACGTTCTTCAGCTCTTTTTTTCTAGGCAACCGTCTTCTCCTGCGAGTTAAGCACAACACGATTTTATTTTTCTTTTTATTTTTATTTTTTTTAATAAATCAATGGCGTTTTACTATTTCACCCTCTTTTAATTAAAATTGTATGCTTTTAATTTTTTGTTTAACAAATGGCATATTTGGGGTTTTTGAATGTTTCACCATTCTCTGCCTTTTGCTTTATATATATAGATAGATTATATAGATTTTTTATCTCTGCCCTTTCCTTTCGATCGTTCTTGACTTCTCTCTCCAAAGCGTTCAGTTGCTTGGCTCGCTAGAATCTCGACGGCGTTACCTCCGACGACCTTGATGATGCCATTCACGATTAGGTTTTCATCTTTATTCAATCTCCTACCTTTTTCGTTTTATTTATGTATTAATGTTTCTATATCTCTTGGTTTCTTTTGGTGCAGGTACTGGAAGGTGACAGATCTACGATTTTCTCTTTCTCAAGATCGCTATATCGCTCAACTCATCTATGTGCTCTCAATTTCTCGCTCAATTCATCTCTGCTCTCACGCTTTCCCTTAGTCATCTCTCTGCTCTTACTCTCTCATATGACAACGCAAACCTTTGAAACCACAAACCCACCGAAGTCCAAACTCTCCCCCCTTTACAACATTTGGTCTCAAATCAGTCCAAAGTATCAATTTTTTATGTTGCTATGTTTGGGTTTCAGGCATAGTAAGCAAATTGTTTTCTCCGACTCCTAATTCTCCTTCAGGTAAAACCTAAAACACATTTATTTTATCTTATTGATATGCATAAATTTTTTTGTTTATGTTGTCCTAAATTCACTTCTCAAAACCCACGCCTTGAATTTATTGAGGAAATTTTAGTAAAATACTGTGATGTCTTTTGTGTTTGGTATCACTGATTAAAAGTAGTTGCTTGCTTACTTCGTTGTAACTTTCTAGCTTTGTTTTCGTTGGTTGTGATAAGAGTTCATTTAGAGTTCGATTTTCTGATATTTCATATATGTGCTTAATTGTTGTGAGCTTAGAATTTGTGTCATCTTAAGCTGCATAATTTTATACCACTGATTTAATCCCAGCTCCTTGCTTGTTTGTGTGTTCTGTCTTGTGTTGTGTATGGTCAAGCCAACTTACATAAAAGGTTAGAACACGCTTTGACATATATACTACTTTAATTATGCCACACAAGTTCTGATTTAGACACATGGATATTAGTCATGTTCTCTATTATTAAAGGTTTGAGTTTTCTGATTCATATTTGGAGTTTGAAGTTTCAATCTTAGGCTGTGATTTTTGCAGATTTTTGTTTTTTCAATTTCTATTTGGAGAGCATATGCAGATAAGGTGAGCATATTTCATATTACTTTTGGACTAGTTGCTCATTCATTGGTTTCTAATTGATATTGAGTTTTTTTTTTTTTTTTATATGTATACATTGAGTTTAGGTTTCAATCTTGGTCCATAATTTGTGCAGATTTTCAGTTTGATTATATTTAGATGCACTTACAATCAAGGATTCTAGATTAGTTTTTGACTAGTTGTTGATGTGATTTAATTTCCGGTTTGGCTATTAGGCTCTAATCATCAATTTTAAGTTATTCTTTGCTTTGATTTTTTTTTGTTTGTGCTAACAAAGAGAGAGAAACAGAGAAAATGATAGCTGAAATTTTAAGAAATTGGTTTCAATCTCTTTGACTAAATTATTACAAGTAGCCATAGAATTTATACTCGGAGTGTGAGATTAACTAACTAAGCATGTGCTAATGCTTACTAACTGCGACTTGTAAGAGTTTGAGCTCTACTAAGCTATGTTATTAGTTTGGAGTGGGTGTGTTTGTATAATTTTTTTTCCTTAAATATTAGTTTGGAGTGTTTTGTTTAGATGTAGGTGCATATTGGTCTAGAATTTCTTATTCGAATTGTTTTCCCTATTATCCTACATGCATATTCGTTTTCATGGTCATCATATGCTGTTTCAGGATTGTTTATAAAACAAAGACCAGAGAGTATTGTGATATATAAAGATGTGGATGGTGGTACAACAAATAATACGGTAATTGATCTAGAACTACTTGTTCAAATTGTCTTCCTTCTTATCATATACGCATATTGGTCAGCTGACTTATGTTTTAGTCAATTTGTTAGTTTCTTTAGTTTCCTTAGTTTCCTTCTTATCATATACCCAATTTGTTAGTTTCTTTAGTTTCCTTTTAGTCTCTACTGTTTTTGGCTGACCTTGTGCTTTATTTTTTTTGGTGTACATCAAGTGCAAGGCAAATAAAAGCAACTAACTGAGAATTGGATGTTCACTTGGCATTGTACAGCAGAAAGAGTGGTGAGCACCCCATTATTCCTTATTTTGTATTTTATTTACAAAAGAAAAATTACTGAAATGGTTGTTTTGGTTAATTTAATCATAGGGCAACTGAAATCAGCAGCCCCATTTGAACTTGTGCAACCATATATGAAGAGGTAGCATCCCCATTCGAACTTCTGCAGCCATATATGAAGAGGAGGAAGACACAATTTTCATGTGATATATGCTGATCAAGGTAATATGGGTTCTCTTCTTCTTTCTTATTGCGTACAGCATGTCTGAGGCAAATGACAACTAATTGAAAATAGGTTGTTTATCAAATTCATTTAGGTTTGCAATGTAGAACAAGCATGCACTTTAAGCCACTTTGAAAGTCATCCAAACAATTTCATTGTATGAGATGATTCGATTACTAGCTAGTTATCAATTGTTGTAGGTCTTGATAACTCTTTGATCCATAAATTCATATTTTCTTAGATTGGTATGATTTGGGTGACTCCAACCGTGAAGGAAGTGTTAGGCTGGAAATGGGCATTACTTGGGAGCTGCTATGAGGAAAGTAAAGCTTCTAAGGGAAAATTCCTTATAATTGAGACTTAATTACTAGATACCTTGTTTCTTTTTAGTATGTTTAATTTTAAATTTAATTCATATTGTAATTGTAATAATATTTATAGACAACTTGAATGTTGTAACATTCATTTTATATTATTATAGTGAATGTACAATTTCCAGTCTTTTTCGGGAAGAACTTATTTAATTTTTTTTAAAAAAAATATTAGTCTTTGTTTCTTGACGGCTAAAATCCGTCAAGAAAAGAGCTCTTAAATGTCAACAAATAGGTAAGTTGACACTTAAAAAGTGTCAAGGCTGACCATAAGTTGACAGTTTTTTCTATTATGTGACGGTTATTATCCGTCAGCGAAAACGTTTTCTTGACGGACAAAAAGCGTCAAGTATGTGGGTACCCTTTTCCTAACACTGGTATTCTTGACGCTTTTTTAGCCGTCAATTAAATACATTCTTGACACTTTTTAACTGTCACTAAAGGTAGTTTTTCTTGTAGTGACCACTGCATAACTGTTCTTAATCCGCGTCGTATAATATAATGGAATCCATGTCTGTATACTATGACGGTGCATTCTCTGTAAAACCACCAACTTATTATTTTGGAGTATACTACGACGGTACCTACAACACTACTGTCGTTTTTATTTACCACGTCCTAAGTTCAAATTACCGTCGTATTTTTTCAATTTATACGTCTGCCTTCTCTGTAAACCGCCGTCTTATTTTTATAGCTTTTTAAAATTAATTAATTTTTCTTTTATTTTGGTAATATCTTTCTTAACACAAAACAAAATTTAATTCTCAATCCTCAACAACATTTTCATCTTAAAAGGCAAATCTCTTCGTGTTAAATATTGATCAATATTTACACAATATATGTACACAAATTTGGCAAATACATCGTGGTTTCTTTTCTGCCTTCACCCTCAGCTTGTTAAACTGTTTCTTCCTCTCATATGCAAGCTGGGCCCTCTCCTTCCTCTTGTTCTCAAGCTCCTGCACAGCCACAGATGAATATCTAATAATTTCAGAAAATCAAAATCAACAAAGTATGAAAAGCTCACTCCTCGATTCCTATTTTCATCAAAATCAACTGTTTCTTCAAAACTCCTGTGTAGCAAGGGTGGAACCAGACTTAGAACCTGTTGTGGGTTGTGCCCTCGTATGCCTTCAAACGGGCAAGTGCGGCTGCAAACCCATGCAGGTTCTAAGGCTGGTTCCACCCTTGCTACACAGGAGGATGTAGCAAACCCATGCTTGGCCTTGTGAGGAATCATTCTGCAAACCCATTTGCTTTCAGAAAGACAATTTCTTGTGAGCAATCATTCTGCAACCCTAATTGAAAACTGAGAGTTAAAAAACAGGTAAAAAAATCCTATTTAAACAAATAATCGTAAATATCCACGTCGATTCTAATATACATAGCGACGTCATATTTGAATAATCAACGTCAGTTTAGATAAACAAGCGCCGTCATAACTACATCGGAAATCCAAAAGTCATTTGGCACGTATTAAAAAGAGAACGACGTCGTTTTCAGAACCCCAAAATAACCACCTCCGTTTATTAAAATACACAATTGTTGAATTTATAAGTACAACGTCAGTTTAGAGAAAAATAGCGCCGTCATAACCACATCGGAAATCCAAAAGTCATTTGGCGCGTATTAAAAATAGAACGACGTCGTTTTCAGAACCCCAAAGTAACCACGTCGGTTTATTAAAATACACAGTCGTTGAATTTATAAGTACAACTTCAGTTTAGAGGAAAAAAGCGCCGTCATAACCACATCGGAATTCCAAAAGTCTTTCGGCAGTTGTGATAACCACGTCGTTATAACTAAATAATACGGCGGTTTTTTAACAACGTCGTTGTATTGAACTCTGGGAAAATATATAAAATTTTCGTCACCTGACCTAATATTCTACGGTTTTCTCTTCTCGATAAAGTATCGTAGTTTCCCTCTCATTTCCCAAAAGCAACATCATCGTCTGAATCTTCGTCTTCATCTCCAAAATCACCATTTTCGTCTTCGTCTTCGTCGGAAGGAAACTTTTCTTTGCACGCCAAAGGTTTTTTCTCACTCTCTTCCCTTTTTTTACATTTCATTTGAATGCCGTAGTTGTCTGGAAACAAGATTCTGTCAAATTGAAGAAATCTTTCACTGGTTTTGATTAAATACATAAGTAGATACTCTCACGACGCCAAAAGACGACAGTTCTGTCTTGTTTTCGACGATAGAATGGACACACCACGACGGCCGTAATGCAAACTGCACGACGGTGGCTAAAAACCGTCATGGTGTGACAATTAATACGTCGGAAACAAGACCGTCGTCTAGTGAGAGAAGAACAATCGTTTTGTAAATTTTAAACCACGTCGGTTATTATTAGTAACCGACGTAGTTTATACACATTTACGTCATGAAATATATAAAACCATCGTCTTATTTCCATTCATGGTCTAAGAGACTGTTTAACAGGATGTCGCTTTTTTAGTGTTACCGTCGTTGTTTGGTATTATTACGTCGTTTGTTTTTAACAACCGACGTTGTTTTCCTTGCAGATTAATTAAAAATGGTTTCGAAATCTCAAAACAAGGAAGCTCAAGCGTCAAAGGCCAAATCAGGTTCAAAGGCACAAGGGGATGAAGCCAAATCAGTTTCAAAGGCTCATGTGGAAGAAGAAAAATCAACTCAAAACAAACCCTCGAAGAGGATGAGATTTGCCTCAACCTCCGAGAAAGACTCGAGCACAGCCACATTTGTTGAGGGGCCAAAATTCGGCCGCGGTATCAGCACAATGAGCCGTGTTGTGAAGAGGAGAATTGAGAAGGTTAAGCCTGTGGTTGAGTTCAATAAAAAGGGCAAACCACATGGCAAGGCTGCTGTTGAGATGCAGTCTTACATTGGTGTTTTGGCACGCACCAGAGTCCCTCTTGTGGACAAGAAATGGACTCAAATACCCAAGGACGTGAGGGAGCAGATTTGGGAAGCTGTTCAAATGTCCTATGTTATTGGGGATAGGTACAAGGAGATGGTCTTGTCGTTTGCCGCCAAAAAATGGAAGGATTTCAAGTATAATGTAACTAAGCATTATATCCTTCCATTCGCACATGACAAGGAGAAGTTAAAAGAAACCCCTGCGCTTTATAAGTTCATAGAGAAATCGCAATGGGATGCCTTCGTAGCTTCAAGGTTAACCTTAGATTTTGAGGCTAAGCATGCTGAGCAGAAAGAGAGGAGGGAGAAATTGGAGTACAACCATAGGTTGTCTAGAAAAGGGTATGTTGGTTTGGAGGACCATTTGATAGAAACCATGCCCGATGTTGAAGAAATCGATCGAGCTGTTCTATGGAAGAAGGCAAGAGAAGATAAAACAGGAAACATCCCTGATCCAAAGGTTGCAGAGAAGGCAAAAATAATCGTAAGTCTCACTAACTCTGTTCTAAATTTGAAAAACAGAGTGTTTTATTTTGGTACAGACGTCGTTTATCTTTAAATAAGCGACGTTATAAAATGAACACCACGACGGGCTTAATTTACGGACGTTTAAAAATGAATAGGACGTCGGTTTTTGAATAAAGTAGACGTCTAGATAGAATTAATACGACGGATTAAATTATTCTATGAACTGCATTTTTGTTTTAAGTTTACTCACGCACACACTCTCCCTCTCTCTGTCTATTTCACTGAAATTTGTGGTGCACAATTTCTGGAAAAGAATGCATATTTCAATCGAGTTTTTTCACTTCTTCATTAAAACTTACGACGGTTTTATCTTATCTAGACGTTAGAATGCTTATACAACGATGGTAATTTTGTGCAGCCGTATGGAATTGGACATCTACGTCTGTTTGTTTTATAATCCGTCGTCTTACTTTGAATACTACGACGTTCTTTGATTTATGTTTTAATCTGTTTTATTTTGAATATACGACGTATTTTTATATACCGACGTTGTAAATTATAAACAACGACGGTATTTAAGTACAGACGTTTTAAATTAATACCATGTCAGTCATTTAAGAAAAACCGTCGTTGTTTATTATTTACAACGTCGGTATATTTATCTGTTTTACACCCTTCTCAGTTTCTAACAATCTCTCTTTCTCTCTTTTAGGATGATTTGCAAAAGCAAGTCTCCGAAGGCACTCTGACTGTCTCCGGGACCAATGATATCTTGACTCAGGCTTTGGGAACCCCCGAGCATGGTGGGAGAGTCAGAGGAGCTAGTGCTGGCGTTACCCCAACTCAGTTCTTCAATTTGCCGAAACAGCAGAGAGTGAAATTTGGTGACAAATTGAAGGAAAGTGTGAGGGAGGCAGTCAGAGAAGAGACCTTGAGGATTGAGGCGAAGTCAAGGGAAACTATAATGGAAGCAGGCAGAGCAGAGAGGGAGGCTATGTTGGCATATATCCGTCAACTAGTTCCTAATTTTGATCCCACCCAGATGCTCAAAACCCCAATTTGTCCAATTCCTCCAATTATTTTACCCCCTCAAGATCAAAGCCCAAAAAATCCAATGTCTGATAAGGCAAGCTGCTCTGGGGCCACTAATATCAAACCCCTAGCTTTGGAATTAGAAGATCCGAAGCCTGAAGCTGATACTGCTGGAAAAGAGAAAGAGAACACGGTAAAATCTCTGCTATTTTCTATTTCTGCTTTTTAAATTTTAAATAGATGTCGCGCCTTTAATAGCCGATGTTAAAATTTAAAATAACGACGGTATATACGTTTGTTTCTTACAAGACACGTCATGTTTCGTTAAATACCATGACGCTTTTACTTGTTTTGCAAATTATTAGACATTAAAAATAACGACAGTGTTTTCTGCCGTCGTCTAACTCTTTTATAAACTGTCGTCTATTTCATGATTTCATTAACTGTATTTATATTAGACGACCTTTCTATAGTATAGCGACGTTATAAATTCAATACCACAACGGTTATCTATTTACCGATGTGTATAACCTTTCCTCCGTCAGTATTTACTTGAAACCGTCGTTTATATTATATACCACGTCTGTTTTTTGAGTTTAGTTAGAGTCGTTTATTTTAGTTCACACACAAACTAACTTATATTTCTTTATTTATTTCTTGTAACAGGATCTCTCAAAGCTAGACATGCCACCTCCTTTGTTAGCCTTATGCCAACACGTCCAGACCAAGTTGTTGCCTGTTAAGGAGGCTGTGGCAATTCACATGCCCAAGGAGGTGTTTGGCGTTGAGCATGATACCTTCCTCTTACCTGAAGATATTTTGCAGTTTGGTTCCATGGTTGAGATTGGAACCACAGTGATATCAGTATACATGAGGTAATTCTCCCTAATCCCATTTTGTTTTACATTTTCCTTTCTTTTAAATTAAAATCTCATTTAATTGACTTTCATATATTTAGGTTCCTATTTGACTATTTAAAAATGGCAAATATGGTAAACCTTGTTGGCCTTGTGGACCCTGGGCTAGTGAGCTTTGGAGCTAGATCAATATCAGACCGAATAAAAAACCTGTCAAACCGCCTGAATACAGCAGATGGGAATCAATTTTTCTTGGCCCATTATAATCCAGGGTTAGTACCATTTAAAGTATTTTCCTGAGCTTCTAATATTTTTCTTTGTAGTACTATTTAACCTATATGAATCATTATGTGCAGGGGTCATTGGGTGATGGAAATTGTGAGACCAGCAACGGAGACCGCCTATTACATGAATTCACTGCCAAAACGCATGGTTGACGACGGCATGAGAAATATAGTGAATACGTAAGTTGATTTCTTCTGATTTAAGATTTTTCCTATAAATTATTTAAATAAACGACTATTTTTAATAATACCGACGTTATAATTAAAATATAACGACGGTAAGTTATTACCGACGTGTTAATTTAACTACCACGTCAGTATTTTCTTTAAAACGTCGTTTTAATTTAACTACCACGTCGTTTGGGTTTTATTTAAGAAAATTTTAATTTTTTCTGCTCAATTTTTTGTCATACGACGTTTTACTCTTATCGACGTTATAACGTTACACAACGACGGTTAGTTTTTACCGCCGTTTTAAACAAAATATCACGTCTTGGTTTAAAAAACTCCGTCGTTTTGACTGATTTACCACGACGGTTACTATTTGTATTTAAATTTTTTGTTTTGTCATTAACACCCTTTGTTTTCTTGTAACAGGTCAATTAAAATGTTTAACATTCATATAAATAAAAATTCACGTAAACAGCAGGCCATTTGGAAAAATCTACACGGCACTCCTGAACAACCAACAAGTGTAGAGTGTGGCTATTACGTGATGCGATTTATAAGAGATATAATTCATGATCCAGACCTAAATTTCGAGAAGAAGGTAAAATGCAACATTTTAGATATACTTTCTTTATTTTACTACGTCATATTTTTGTTTAAAACCGTCGTTTGTATCTTTATAACACATCGGTTTTTTGGTTTATTTTGCAGTTTGAGAAGAAAAAAGATAAACTTCAATATAAACAAGAGGATATTGATGAAGTTAGGAATGAATGGGCAGAATTCGTGAACAAGCAATTACCGAAGGATAATTGATGTAGATAAATAATTATGAACAATGTTTAGGTTTAATTTAGTTTATTTAAAATGTACATAAATATTTTGTTGTAATCAAGCGAACAAAAATCAAAAAAATTAAATTTTGTTTTAAAACTTGTTTAGTTCCCAAACACCGACGTCTGATTCTAATTTACACGTCTCATACGTGTACACAATGGTCGTCTTGCAGTAACTGTAAATATAACATCGACGGCAATTCTTAAAAACGACATGTAATAGCCATAACAACGACGGTTTATAATTAATTCATCCTGAAAAATGAATTTTGTACTTGTTGAGGCCCAAAAAATCCATGGTTGGGCCCGGATAAATTCCTAGCCCAAAGCGATATATTATTGGGAAAAGACTCGATTTGGAGCACGCAAAAATCTGCCATGCACGAGTTATACTTCGCATGCCATGCCAAATAAAAATCCAACATGCTAGAAACTGAGATTAAAATTATGAAAATACATTTAGCTCTGCGAATCCGTGCTAATTATCCTATCAAGCGTCATAATTAAAAGCATGCCGAGCGACATGCCATGCCAAGCGGGAAATTTTTATCCCACGACAAGCTTAAGTGGGCCCAAGCCACTCAAATGCCCAGGGCTTGCTTGAGTGGGATTGTGGTATGGATGCTAACGAATTATCATGGGACCCATTGATGAGCCAAGGAATGGAAGTCTCGGGTCACTTGGGGGGCCTCGGGACTCAAGTACATTTCTTAGGCCCAAATGTGGGTAAGCACAAGAGAGGAAATAGCCCATTACCTCAACTAGGGTAGCCCAACCAAAATAATCCATTACTTTAGATAGCCCATAAAAGCCCAAATATTTGGTGAATTTAGCCCACTTATTAAGTAAGCTTGGTTTTCTATATTAAAAGGCCCATACCATTTGAATAAAAGGAATCCAATGCCTTCAGCACTTGGCTGAAGCATAAAGCCACGAAAGGCCAAAAAATTCACATGTGAGGGGCTGCTGGGAGGCTTGGGAGTAAGTTCCAAGCAAAAATCCTTCAAGGGACCAAGGGATATTAGCACGCAAGGAAGGATGCCATCCCTTAGACCAGCAGGCGCACCCACTTCCTTTCCTTCATCAGATCAAGGAGCTAAAAAATTCGGTCTCTAATTCAAGCGAAGAAAATGATAGACACCCACAAGAGGAGTCTGCTGGAAGGGGGTCTGAACAAAAGGGACCATCTTTTGTCACCCAAGAAGATATCATTGCCATGCTGGAAAAAGAGCTGAGTAGAAGCCAAGAGGATTGGAAGTATATTCCTCAACCACCGTATCCATCAAGCTTGCTCCAGCAGCCATATCCTAAGGGCTATGAAACACCAACCTTTGTCCTCTTTGATGGGAGGAAAGGAAGCCCAAACGAGCATGTCAACCGCTTTCTTGATGCCTTGGGACTATATGCTGGCAACCATAATCTCCGGCTCCGCGAGTTCTCGAAGAGCCTTACCGACCGTGCTTATACATGGTATACCACACTAGTACCAGGCTCTGTTCGTTCGTGGGAGGATTTGGCAAGTAGGTTCTGCAAAAAGTATTTCCAGCATGAGGAGAGAGTCACAACTACTCAACTCAACAACACTCGCCAAAAACATGGGGAGGATCCCGTGGACTTTGTACGCAGGTTCCGGAACCTAGCCTTGGAATGCTATGACGAGAAAGATGAGGAGATACTGGTCGAAATTTGCATCAGCAACATCGTGGCAGATTATAGAGTTTATTTGGAGAATATTGGCATCAATCAATTCTCTCAGCTGCTGGAAGCAGCAAGGAAAACGAGCATGTCAGTTAAGTTAATTGGGCAGGAAGCTTGGAGGAGTGAAGAGGAAGAAGCACACCAGACATTAGATGAGGATGAAAAATCCTCTAGTGACTACAATTCACGCAAAAGAAAAGACAAAGAGATAGCTACTGTCATCACATGCTCCGATGACTTACTCGACGACGATGAGTTATGCCACCCGTGGAAGAATGATCCGAAGCCACCGGAGGCTATGTGGGAACCTTGTGAAAATTATGAGAAGGCTTACTGGTGCAAATATTCGAAACCTTCCAGTTATAACATCCCATGGCCATTTGCTTATGGATGGGATAATAGCACAGGCGATGAAGTCTTTTCAATGGACATGCCGGAAGAATGCTACTTTGGGGCTTCATCTGTGCTGCAGGAAACAGCTGATGTAACATTTCACAACCTTACGGAGGCCGAAACAAGTGTGATGGAGCATTATCTAGGTTTGAAGCAGGAACCCACAGCCTCACAAGTCCTCCAAAAGAATCCAAAATTCAAGTCACTCTTTGATCAACTTGGCTTTGGGCCACATGCAAAGGAAGCAGCTGCTGTAGCCCTCATGAATATCTCTGCAGAGCATGGCAGCCTAGTACAACACATGCCAAATACATGCCTAAGCCACAAGCTTTCATGCTATTGCAAGTCATGCACACCCCTGGGCCCTTTCATACTCGGGGGCTTAATTTGATTGGAGTATTCATCAATGCAAAGTGGCTCAAACCGTACTACTGCTAAGTTAATTTTATGCTCTGTACTTTTGTTATTGCATTTCTTTTCATTTCGGATATGAACTCCTTCTATCTTCTCACTTGGTATTTTGGAAAATTCTTGTATGATGCACCACTATGGTAGCATGAGCTTTGCAATGAAAATGAAGGAGTATTTTGAAAAATAAAATCTGTCTCTGAAATATTACTTTATGTATCCCAAACTTACTTTGCACCAAACACTATATATATACGTATATAAATAAATAAATAAATAAATAAATAAATAATGACAATAAAAAAAAAACACACGCTACTTAGTAGTCAAGCATGCCAAGCAAAGCCACTCGGATGGGGTCCCAAGCTGTCAACAAGCATCACGCCTAAGCAAAATGACATAAGCCAAGCTACTACAAAAAGGGGGCATGCAATTGTTGAGGTGCTAGAACAATGGAACCATTGTACTCTCTTAATAAGCAATTCAAAACATCTGGAACTTTGGTGAAAACCATGCACACTAGTCTGGCCCTTTCAAGGCATGACAAGAAGGTGTTCTTCATACCTAATAATTGGACAAGCCATGCAAAGGAAATTTAGGAATTCGGCTCCCACCAAAATTTTGGCAGCATAGGCCTTGTTTTTAAGGATATCCAACCTGTCAGAAGATCTCCAGAAATTCAGAACAACAGATTTTCCAAATGAGCAATGGATATATGTATATGTGAGATACACGGATTACAATATCCCTCCAGCATTCAGAAATTAATACAAGTTCCAATGGTTCAATATTACATTGCAAAATCATAAACGACATAGTCGTTAAAATGTTCAAAAAAAAGCTACAGCCAAAATGAGATAAAGCTACACATGCTAGAGACCACGCGTCCTATAGTCTCAAAATGGGCAGAATCATGCGCCAAGATGATTGATCACCAAGCCAAGGAGGGCAGCGCTCCTGGAAAAGGAAGAAGTGATGCCCGTAATGTCCATAAAGCCTCCGTACTTGTCCATGAATTTCTGCAAAATCACAACCGTCTCCAGATATACAAAGGCACCTTGGAACATTGCATATCCGTCAAATCTATGACAAAGCGGAAGAAGCTCATCAATAGATCGGAGGATCTTGGCCCCGCCATCGAAGAAAGCTTTGAACACCATAAAGGAAGTCTCCCAATCTTGCCAAGACATGCTTTTTTCCGATAAGCACTCTACAACAGAAACTTTTGTGGAAGCACTGCCGATTGGGTGGCCCACATCAAGGACGTCACCAGGAATTGATGCTGCTGGAAGGTCTGGAGTGGTGCCGGCAGCTATGTCAACGAGGACTGAAGCAGGAACTGATGCTGCTGGAAGGTCTGGAGTGGTGCCAGCAGCTATGTCAACGAGGACTGAAGCAGAAATTGATGCTGCTGGAAGGTCTGGAGTGGTGCTAGCAGCTATGTCAAGGAGGGCCGAAGAGGCGGAGTAACAACGACAGTGGCGTCAATCGGAGGAGTACAGGGTGCACCTTCCGCGCCTTGTGGAGCGCCCTCAACCTGAGAAAAGAAAAAGAAGCAGGTCTAAGTGATGAGTGACCTAAGAAGAGGCTAAGCCGAGACATAGAAAATGGAGAACAAGGGATGGGTACCTCGTCGACAGTCTATGTAGTGTCAGCAGCAGGAAGACTAGGGCCAACCATTGAAGAAGGATATGTCGTGTCCACAGTAGTAAGGACCACCTAAAAATATATATATATGTGGCGGGGCACGAATTGTAAGTCGAAGCAGGCAACACACAGCACGTATATGCAAATGCAACAAACAAAAAAAAAGAGATCTTTGATACCAGTTCAAAGTTCATGCGTTGCTCAAGGCTGCTGGCAAATCCGGGAGGCATATCTGAGGTGTCCCGCTCTTCTGAGTGAGCAGCAGCATCAGGGTAGGTGCTCTCATCATGGCTGTAATATTGGTCCTCGTCAAGGTCCTCATCCGTGCCGTTCATGCCACGAGAGCTCCCTTGCTCATGGGTGCTAATTCCAGTTCCTACGGCATCATCTTCGTTGCTCCCATCATCATCATCATCATCATCATCTACCACTACCACATCAGATCCTGAGTCTGGGCCCTTGCCTCGGCGAGTGCCAGCAAATCGTGTTTGAAGTATACGCATGCTCCGGCGTCTCGGAACCACGGGGGCTTTCTCACCTTTGCCTCGGACTTGGGAAGTACCTGCAAAACAAAGGGAAGAAAGCAAGTTCAGAACCAGCAATTAAAAAAAAAAAAAAGACGTTAATACATGCAAAACACAGGTCCAACACCGCAAGTTAACTTTATCCAAGCAAAACATTCAAGCCTATGACAAGCAAGAGTATCACTTTGAGATCAGCAGGTGTGACGAGTAAATCTTCTCTCGAAAGAAAACAAGCATCACAAGACATGCCTTCCGTCAATCTCTATTTCCAGCAGCAACAGAAAAAATACATACACCATCAAACAAGCATGTGTTCGCAAAGAAAGTAAACCTAGGCCAAGCACCAGTCTACACTTATTCTTAAAATACTTAAAGTGGTAGAATTGATCACCAATAGACTGATGCAAGAAGCTAAGTGCTCAAATTCGGGAGCCTGGGCACTCAGAGATTCCAACAGCGAAGAATGCGAAGGTAAGGTTTCTAGCAGCTACCCCTGCGTGTATCAGAGACGTAGCCACCTGCACCAAAAAGGAAAGGGAACACATCGTTCGAATTTCAGCTATCCCATAAACACAAAGGAGACCAGCACAAGAAAAGAAAGATGGAAAAGGGGAATGAAGAAACAAGAAGAAGAAGGAGAAACTCACCAACAAAATTCGGCGCCCTTCCAGCAGCTCGCGAAAGGGCAAACCAGAGAAAAGAGAATTCCAGAAGATTGGTGTGAACCCTTCCTTGCTAACACCCACGCCGTAAGAACCCACGTTTCTGCAATAACAAAATAGGTCAAAGAGGGTTTGGTGCTTGACTACCAAAACCAAAGGGAATACGTGTGGGTACGAAGAAACCAACGAAATTCCCCAATCAATCTAAGAAGAAACAAGGAAAAGAGCGTACCTTGTTAATATCCCAAAGAATAGCCTCAGATGTGGCAGAAAAGGGAGAGAAATCAGGGATTTTTCGAAGGAACGTCCATACAACAAAACCTCTTCAGGGGCGGCGAATGGACCGCTTCGAACGAGGGAGGAGTGGCAAAGTTGAGTCTGACTTGGGCTCTTTCCCTGCGGCTGGAATCGGGTGGTCTCCATCTGATTCTGCTCTCTTACTCGAGTTGAGTTCGTGGGAAAACGAAGGGGAACGAAGAAGAACGAAGAAAAAGTAACAAAGGAGGTTTTTCGGGTCTGGTGCAAGAAACGAGGAAGTAAAGGGAAAAAGAAATACAAAAGGGGATATATGGAATAAAATAATAGCAAAAAAGGGGGAAGAGAGCAGTTGGCATTGGGAAACTGCAAGCAACTGTTGGGTTTCAAGGCACGCCGTCATTTTTGCACGCGGGAAAGAAAAGAAGCTTTCTATGATTACAAACCTGATTTTTCGGGTTGGGTTTAATTATCAGGCCCATTCCAGCACCTGCCCATGGCCCTTATAATTAAGGGGGCTAATGTTGAGGCCCAAAAAATCCATGGTTGGGCCCGGATAAATTCCTAGCCCAAAGCGATATATTATTGGGAAAAGACTCGATTTGGAGCACGCAAAAATCTGCCATGCACGAGTTATACTTCGCATGCCATGCCAAATAAAAATCCATCATGCTAGAAACTGAGATTAAAATTATGAAAATACATTTAGCTCTGCGAATCCGTGCTAATTATCCTATCAAGCGTCATAATTAAAAGCATGCCGAGCGACATGCCATGCCAAGCGGGAAATTATTATCCCACGACAAGCTTAAGTGGGCCCAAGCCACTCAAATGCCCAGGGCTTGCTTGAGTGGGATTGTGGTATGGATGGTAACGAATTGTCATGGGACCCATTGATGAGCCAAGGAATGGAAGTCTCGGGTCGCTTGGGGGGCCTCGGGACTCAAGCCCATTTCTTAGGCCCAAATGTGGGTAAGCACAAGAGAGGAAATAGCCCATTACCTCAACTAGGGTAGCCCAACCAAAATAATCCATTACTTTAGATAGCCCATAAAAGCCCAAATATTTGGTGAATTTAGCCCACTTATTAAGTAAGCTTGGTTTTCTATATTAAAAGGCCCATACCATTTGAATAAAAGGAATCCAATGCCTTCAGCACTTGGCTGAAGCATAAAGCCACGAAAGGCCAAAAAATTCACATGTGAGGGGCTGCTGGGAGGCTTGGGAGCAAGTTCCAAGCAAAAATCCTTCAAGGGACCAAGGGATATTAGCACGCAAGGAAGGATGTCATCCCTTAGACCAGCAGGCGCACCCACTTCCTTTCCTTCATCAGATTTGGCCTTGAAAAGAGGAAGAAGGAGGAGAAAGAAGATGGGTGAAAAAGGGAAGCTCCCTTCTGAGGCAGCCGCTGGAAGAAGCTTGGAGCACCCAAAATCTCTGATTTTGTGGGATTGGGCAGAGCTGACTTTGCCACCATGAAGTAAGTCAAGAAATAGGAGAAGAAAGAAATAGGAAAGCTTAGCTAGAAGGGGAAGAAACCATTAGGGTTTCTTGGAGAAGAACAAACCCCAACAACTATAAATAGGACCCCTTCAACCCAACACAAGACAACCCACAGCCTTCAGAGAGCAAGCTTTCTCTCTCACTTGCAAACCAAGCAATTTTCGTGCTATCCTTGCCAAGTCCCCTTTATTTCCTCTGTTTTGGCTGATCGACAGAAATTTTGGCAGAGACTCCACCAAGCTGCCGGAAGCTACGAAAATCACCCAAAACTCTCCACCAATCCTCCTTAGAACCCCTCCTCTCTTCCATTAGAATCTCTGTCCTTCGTAGGAGCCCACAACGCTCTCTCCTAAAGTGCTAAACCCATGATAATTTTGCTCTCATGCCACATGCCTCTCATGCCAAGCCCGAAAGTTTATCTGTAAATGTGAAGAAATTATCTGTAAGTTGCTATTCTTTTTGTTGGTGAAGATAACCAAAATACTTCCTAAGGCTTTGCTGCCATTTCGAAGCATTTTGGGGCTTAATTTTCTAACTCAGACACAAAGGGGCAATTTCACATATCTGCTCATCCTTTACAGCAGCCCAAGCCCATTCGTTTGGCTGCTGGAACAAAAAGACCCCTACAGTACTTATATACTACGTCAGTTCGTATAACCTTATCGACGTCTTAATAATATACAAAGGCGGATACTCTTAAATATTTGCCTTTGTATATTTAAACAACGTCGGTTATATACAAACGTCGTTTTATATTAGTTTCGACGTCAGTTTATTATGTTTAACGTCGTTGTAAAGGGATACAACGTCGGATAGGTCATTTTTAATTTAATTTTTATTGACTTTTATATTTTATTTAATTCCATATTAAATTCAAAACTAAATCCAAAAATTAAACTGAAAACTACCAAGCATTGGAATATTGTCTCTATCCTAAAGCTTTAAAAAATATAATTTTGGAAATATTTTTTTTATTGTATTTAATTACTAATATTAATAATATATTCAAAACAAAATCCGAAAAATATACCGGCAAATTCTATGCACTGATTGAGACAATATCTTGCCCGTTAAGGCCTGAAAAATGTAATTTTAGTTTTCAAAGTTCGAACGATAACAAAATTCAAACAAATTTAGAGACAAAGCATGGTACTCCTTATACTTTACATAACATAACCCTAAGGTTTATGTAATCCATTGGTGCCCATAAATTCAAAATTATGAAATCCATATTTTAGCCTACTATTGTAGAAGGCAATGTTGTAAGGAATCCATAGCAATTTTCGGTTCATTTTTCTCGTACTTGTGTATTTTTTAAAAATTATTTTAAAATTTAGGGTTTAGGGTTTAGGGTTTTTTGAAACGACGCCGGTTTTCTCCCGCTGTTTTTGGTCAACAACATTAACAAAGACTAATTGAATTCAGTTTACGATGTCGGTTATTAAATAGCGACGTCCTTTATGTTTACAACGTCGGTATTTTATAAAAACCGCCGTTGTAAGTAATAATTAGACGTCCGTGTAAGTGTTGACCGTCGTCGTTTAAAAACGCGGTACTTTAAAATTTTTGACCGCGACCTAAAATTTTCAAAATTTCCCTTTAACCCTCAAATAGTTCATTCTCTCTCTTCAACATAAATTTGTCTGAAAGTTTTCGTTCTCCCAACTCTCTCTCAATATCCATGTAAGTACAACTCTAGTCCCTTTAATCCTAATTCTCTCAGCTCTCTCTCAAGCTTTTGTTATATTCTCTCAGCTCTCTCTCAAAGCATTGGGTACGTAGATTCTCCAAGCTCTCTCTCAAAGCATTGGGTACGTAGATTCTCCAAGTTCTCTCTCAAGCAGTTGTTATATTCTCACAGCTCTCTCTCAATATCCATATAAGTACAACCCTAATCTCTTCTTAAATCCATAAATGTTTTCGTTGGTAGCTATATTAGGGTTTTGGTGTTTGCAATCTTATAATAATTGCTCTCTGTTTGGGTTTTTTTATGTTTGTTTGGCCATGGGTTCTTGGAAAAGGAATGGGGATGGGAGATTTAAGCTGTTTTTTTTTTAACTACGACGACGGTTGAAGGATCAAACCGTCGTCCAAATGTTTATTATATGTCGGTTGTTCATTTACTCCCGTCGTCTAAGTTTTAAGCCGCAACTGGTAGCCTAAAGACAACTGTTTCTCCATTAAACGTCGTCTTTAGGCTACCAGAACACCGTTCAAATTTCTGGGTTTGGGTATCTTAATGACGACGGTGACTATAGATGCTGTCGTCTGAATGTATATTAAACGACAATTATTTTTTTAAACCGTCGTCTTGTACATGTTTTATATTTAATTTTCATTTTGTTCTCTGCTATTTGAATGAGGTAGTGTTTCATTGCTGGTCTTTCCACTTTAATATATATATATATATATATATATATATATATATATATATATATATATTTATATGAATTTGATAGAGTGTGAGATGGATAAGTCATGGATGCATGCGGATAGAAGATCGAAGGCATATGAGTTAGAGGTGGAAGGATTTTTGAATTTTGCGTCAGAAAATCTTGGAAATACAGCTGAGATTCGTTGTCCATGTGTTAAATGTGGGAATATTCGATTGTTTGGGGTTGGAATTATAAGGGAACACTTATACTTTAATGGAATTGACCAAAGCTATAAGATTTGGACATGGCACGGAGAACCTTGAGAATGGACTACCAATGCTAGTAGAAATGTGGAAGAAGATGAGCAAAGTAGGTTCAGTTATGTTTCTGAAGAATTAGGGATGGATGATAATGATTTTGCCAATATTGGATCTGATCCTTATGAGTTTGCCAATGTGATTGGGGATGGCGATCAACCCTTGTACCCTAGTTGCAGTAAGTACACGAAGTTGTCGGCTTTGGTGAAGTTATATAATTTGAAAGCAAAACATGGGATGAGTGATGTTTGCTTTACAGAATTATTGATACTTCAAGGAGAATTTCTTCCAAAAGGAAATACACTACCTTCCTCTATGGACGAGGCAAAAAAGACTTTGTCTACTTTAGGGATGAGTTATGAGAAAATCCACGCATGTCCCAATGACTACATTTTCTATCGGAAGGAGTATGAGAATGCAACTAATTGTCCTACTTGTGGTATCTCAAGGTGGAAGGAAACCAAGGATGGGTTCTTAAAAGAGGGTGTGGCAGCGAAGGTGGTGTGGTATTTTCCTCCAATTCCAAGGTTTAAAAGGATGTTTCAATCACATAAGACAACTAAGAGTTTGACTTGGCATGCTGCAAGAAAATCAGTTGACGGTTATATGTCTCATCCAGCTGATTCCCCGTCTTGGAAACTTGTTGATGAAAAATGGCCCGACTTTGGTAATGAGCCAAGAAACTTGAGATTGGCTCTCTCATCTGATTGATTCAATCCCCACAGTTCTTTAAGTAGCAGATATAGTTGTTGGCCAGTTATGTTAGTTACATATAATCTCCCACCATGGCTATGCATGAAGCGGAAGTTCATGATGTTGACCTTACTGATTTCCGGTCCTAAACAGCTCGGAAATGATATAGATGTCTACTTAGAGCCTTTGATTGATGATTTGAAATCTCTGTGGGATGGGATTAGAGGAGTGTATGATGCCCACATAGGAGAATACTTTACACTCAGAGCTGCATTACTGTGGACAATTAATGATTTTCCCGCTTATGGAAACTTATCTAGTTGTGTTGTTAAAGGATATAAAGCTTGTCCAATATGCGGCGATGATACACCTAGTCACAGGTTGAAAAATGGCCACAAAATTTGTTACATTGGGCATAGAAAGTGGTTACCAATCAATCATCCATATAGGAGGCAACGTGCAGCTTTTAATGGGAAACCTGAATATGGCATGCCTCCCGAGCCATTAACAGGAGAAGAAGTGCTGCATATGGTTGAAGATATTAATTACATATGGGGCTCGAAAAATGGGGGAAGTGTTGGTGAGAATGATGGTGACAGAGTTTGTTGGAAGAAGAAATCAAAATTCTTTGATCTCAAGTATTGGAAATACCTCCCTGTGAGGCATGCCCTAGATGTTATGCACATTGAGAAGAATGTTTACGATAGTATCATTGGTACATTGCTAGAGATCCCTGGAAAAAATAAAGATGGGATTGCTGCTCGGTTAGACTTATTGAACATGGGGGTAAAAATTGATTTGCAACCCGAGTATGGAGAAAGACGTACTCGCTTGCCTCCAGGACCTTGGAATTTGTCAAGAGCAGAGAAGAGAGCGGTTTGCAATTCTTTTTATGGTATGAAGATTCCTGAAGGTTATTCTTCAAATATAAAAAATCTTTTATCTTTAAAAGATTCAAGACTTCTTGGCCTTAAATCTCATGATTGTCATACCTTGATGCAACAATTGCTCCCTGTGGCAATTCGTTCTGTTTTGGAGAAGCCTGCAAGGTATGCAATAACTCGATTGTGCTTCTTCTTCAATGCTATATGTGCAAAGACGGTAGATGTTTCCAAGCTAGATAAGTTGGAAGAAGATGTAGTTGTTACTTTGTGTTTGCTTGAGAAGTACTTTCCCCCTTCATTCTTTGATATCATGGTTCATCTAGTAGTACATCTTGTCAGAGAAGTTCGTCTATGTGGGCCAGTATATTTTAGATGGATGTATCCGTTTGAAAGATATATGAAAGTGCTAAAGGGGTATGTTCAGAATCGTACTCGTCCCAAAGGTTGCATTGCTGAGCGGTATATAGCTGAAGAAGCTGTAGAGTTTTGTACCGAGCATTTATTTGATGTTAGTACAGTTGGAGTGCCTTCAAGCCAGAATATGGGAGTTTCAAAGCCATTATCAGGTTGCACAGTGAGCTTAGTTGATATGGACTTGTTGAACCAGGCACATCTATATGTCTTGGAGAATACGGAGGAAGTCCTACCTTATATCGAGTACGTATGAGTTTAATTTTTCATATATATGTAGCCATTTTAAATATTATTACTCCTTATGTTTATCTTATATATAAGGGACCGTAATGCGTGTTTTTTTCGTGTCAATTGTAGGGAACATATGATCCACATCAAGACCACTTATCCGAAATTTAGAAAGAGAACAAAGTGGCTACAAGATAAGCACAATAGCACTTTCATTCAATGGCTACGTTTTAAGGTATATATGTTATTGAATGACATATTGAACTTATTTTAATTTTCTTTCTTTCTATATATATGTTAGATTGAATTAAGATATATGTTTAATTTGCAGGTTCAAAGTGAATTTAATGGGGAAGATTATAATGGCATATCAGAAAATTTGAGGTGGTTAGCAGCTGGTCCAAGCATGGTAGTGCCATCATATAGGAGCTATCTTATTAATGGTGTCAAATTTAGCACCAAGGCACAAGATGATGTGCGAACTGTCCAAAATAGTGGAGTTTATTTACTTGCACATACGATGCAAGTTGCTAGTGCCAAGGATAAAAACCCTATTGTCTCCAATATGGGTTTTTATGGGGTTATTCAAGAAATTTGTGATCTTGACTACCAAAAGTTTAGAATCCCAGTCTTGAGGTGTGATTGGATAGATAACACTTCGGGCCTTGTAGTCGACGAACTTGGATTTACCCTTGTAGATCTGAGTAAAATTGGACATAGGAATGACCAATTTGTTATGGCTTCTCAAGTCAAACAAGTATTTTATGTTGACGACCCAATGCATCGTGGTTGGTCGGTAGTGTTATCAATGCCTAATAGAGAATATAATGATGTTATTGGTGATGATGTGCTAGGTGATATTAGAATTGAGTGTGAGCCATTTTCTAGAGGGATACCAAATGTTGACACATTTGATGACCTAGTGGGTGAGTTTGGGAGTGAGAATATTAGAGATGGGTGTGAAGATATATGGATTGATTGATTGTTGTAATGTATGACATTAGTTATGCAGTTAATTGTATGACATTAATTCATAGCTCTGTATATCATTTTAATTCCGATCACATTTTCATTCTGCAAGCTTTGGGCACGACAAATCAAAAATTAAAAATAATCGGTTAAAGCTGAAAATACGACGGTCAAGTTACAAAAATCGCAAAAAGAGACGTCTAAAAAACAACCAACGTCGGGTTTTCACAACCGACGTGGAATGACAACGCAAAAATGAAATAAAAACCGCCATTTGAAAAAGAAAACACGTCGGTTAATTATAATTCATTTCAAAACGGTTAATATTGTTGTTTTTACGTCAGTTCAAGTAAATATATGCCATGTTATATGTTTTAGACGTCAGTTTTTTTATTTAGTGAACGTAGTATTTATTAACCATGGCGGTTTCTAAGTTTGACACGTCGGTTTTGTTTGATTTAGAGACGTTGATAAAACTATTTACGTCGGTTTTGTAGTTGTTTTTGACATTTAAAATTATTTAAACGTATGTGTTTTACTAAAACCGTCGTCTATTATAGTCGAAAGGTCTCTTTTTATGCTTTTATGTATCAAATCGACGTCGGTTTTAGTTTTTTTTATGACGTGTAATATATTAACCACGTCATTTTTTTTGTGTTCAAGCCGTCAAAATAATTTTCAACGTCTGTGGTAACCTAAAGGGTCGTGGTTATTATTGTTTTTACGTCAGTTCAAGTAAATATATGCCATGTTATATGTTTTAGACGTCCATTTTTTTGTTTAGTGAACGTAGTATTTATTAACCACGACGGTTTCTAAGTTTTACACGTCGGTTTTGTTTGATTTAGAGACGTTGATAAATATATTTACGTCGGTTTTGTAGTTGTTTTTTACATTTAACATTATTTAAACGTCTGTTTTTACTAAAACCGTCGTCTATTATAGTCGAAATGTCTCTTTTTATGCTTTTATGTATCAAATCGACGTCGGTTTTAGTTTTTTTTATGACGTGTAATATATTAACCACGTCGTTTTTTTTGTGTTCAAGCCGTCAAAATAATTTTCAACGTCTGTGGTGACCTAAAGGGTCGTGGTTATTGTTGTTTTTACGTCAGTTCAAGTAAATATATGCCATGTTATATGTTTTAGACGTCAGTTTTTTCATTTAGTGAATGTAGTATGTATTAACCACGACGGTTTCTAAAGTTTTACACGTCGGTTTTGTTTGATTTAGAGACGTTGATAAATATATTTACGTCGGTTTTGTAGTTGTTTTTGACATTTAACATTATTTAAACGTCTGTGTTTTACTAAAACCGTCGTCTATTATAGTCGAAAGGTCTCTTTTTATGCTTTTATGTATGAAATCTACGTCGGTTTTAGTTTTTTTACTGACGTGTACTATATTAACCACGTCGGTTATTTGCCGTCGTTATTTCATGTGTGAAAAGACGGCGGTCGATTTCTCGTCGGTTGTAAACCATGATACACGACGGTGGATTCCCGTCATCTATTTCGTTTTTTGTAGTAGTGATTAGAGCAACTTCCAGGCACCACAAATACAAGCAATAATTTAAACTACAATAGGAGGAGGGATTTCTCACACACACTACTAATGTGTCATGAGGGTTTGAACATAATGCCACTAATCTAAAAGTGAAGGCCATTTTTTCAGTGGGCTAGACCCCTTGTTGGTTAGCCCAGATAAAAAGACCCCTTGTTAGCCACTTCAATATGTTTTTAGATGGGTCGGTTGTGGCTTCTGTCCCAGTGTGGCGATTTTGGAATTCTATTATCTATGACCCCTTAATCCTAATTCATTGGTTGTTTCTTTGTGCTATTACTTTTTCTTATCACTAGATTCATGGAATAGACACGAAATGGAAAACAAGGTCAACATATTCTCTCTCTCTCTCTCTCTCTCTCTCTCTCTCTATTTATTCATACATGAATTTGGTTGATGGCTCGTTTCTCTCTACTTTTTTCTTCAGATCATGATGGTGTTTGTCAATTGGTTTCATGCCAAATTGAACTTAATAAGTGGGGGATATATAATCTTCATTGATGGCACACCGAACCATGAATTAATTTGATGAAATTTTGCAAGCTTGGACTAGAGGAATCGACTAATAGGATTGTAAATTCCCAATAAATTAACATGCAGAATGAATGGATTGGGTTGAAGCTGTAAATAAGTATGTCGACTGGAAAACATATTTTTTACTTCTTTTAAATGCATGCAACATCGTGGGTAGACATGTTTACTTTCACCTTCACTAACTCCCAATTGCACATAGCCTCAGCAAAGCTTCCAATTTAGCACCAAAGAACCTACAGGTTCCAAAGCCAGTCACTTGGCACATTACATTGTTAGGTTTTGAACATGTCAAGAACAGATCCTACAGGAGATCAGAGCATTCAAAGATGTTCAGCTCTCCAATCCACTGAAAAATTCTCATCACTGTCTGTTTCCCTCTTTTCGGCCGGGTAGGCCGACGGAAGGAGTTTTTGGTCCTTCTTCTCTTGAGATGCGTAGGCGTGCCACCACCCAGCCACTTGATGGCTTGGATGGAAAGATCGTGTGAGTGTGTTTGCGCTTCTGACTTTTAATCAAACAATTGATCGACCGAGCAAGGAACCTCCTCTCGGCCTAGGTTCTTTTTCTTCCTTGAGGTCAAGGATGATTGAGCTTTGTATGACTATTTTTAGGATTTTTGTGATAAGTGCGAGAAATATAAATGTAGTAAACGAAATGACAGAAATGTAAGTGCGAGGAAAATATATTAAAGCGATAAAGACTTGAATTAAATTCGAATGTAAAGACAATTGAAATTAAATTGCAAGAAAGTAAGCTTACACTAGAAAAACGAAGAACTTAGATAATCTGAAGAACTTGAAAGATAAAATCCTAGACTATGAATTGAAAAGTACAGGATAGAAAGATAGATTTTGTTTGTTCAGTTGGCGGTCCTCTTTTCTTCTTCTGACGACCAATTTATAGAGCTTCCTTCCGTTCATGGATTTGGTTGTTAAATGGCCTCAACCGACTCTGTCTTGAAAATCTTCCTAGAATTAATGCCTTCCGGAGCTCTAGGCGTGAACCATCCGATGTCTTGAAAATCTTCCCACCTTCTGGAGCTCTAGGCATTTAATGAGAATTTTCCAACCATCATCAATCCCTATGGTTGGTCAGTAAAATGAGATCAGGATAGTAGGGTGGCTACAAATCTTCCAAATATCAATGCCTTCCGGAGCTCTAGGCACGAACTACCCGATGTCTTGGAAATCTTCCCAATATTAATGCCCTCCTGTCTTTAAACTCCGCCACTTGTAGGAAAACATCTGCTGGAACTCCTAAGCATACTTCTTGAGTTTAGGATAGTAGGGTTGAGTCCGTCCGAGGATTCTTCCACTCATCCGTCCTCCACCTCAACCGTCCGGATTTTTCCACCTCAACCGTCCGGATTTTTGGCTCGACGGAGGATTTTTGGCACAGGCGGAGGATTTTTATGTAATCCGAGGATTTTTGGCTCAGGCGGAGGATTTTTATGTAATCCGAGGATTTTTGGCTCAGGCGGAGGATTTTTATGTAATCCGAGGATTTTTGGCTCAGGCGGAGGATTTTTATGTAGGAGTTTTGTGTAGGATTCTTGGCACAGGCGGAGGATTTTGCCAAATGATTGGTGGGTGGATCTAATAATACCAATCATGACATATATATATATATAAAGTGACTCTAATCATGCAAACACTAAAGCAAAGCTTTAGCCTTCCCGTCACTTTCTCCCCACATATAGTTTTATATTGATCAAGTTGCAATCCTCCACCTTGTTGAGCATCTTTCCTTATCTTTTTGTAGAGAAATCCCACACCTCTTTCATCAATTGCATTTGCTCAACTCCAACTTCCCACAGCAAACTTGTGCATGCGTTCCTTCATATTGACTATTTGGATGGTGGATTTTTAAACACACTCAAACACTGTCACTATCACTTGATGACTCATCATGACTCGGCTCCTTTTTGGCAATCTCCGAAACTTTTCTGCGCTTAGAAGCACTTGGGCTGCGTTTGGTTCATGGGAAAGGAATCTTGGAGATGGGAAACCAATTGCTTTCCCATGTTTGGTAAGTCCGGCATGGGAAAGTGTTGCCTAGCACATGGGAAAGTAGGAGGGAAAGTGAATCCTTCCTTCCTACTTGGGTTTCACTTTCCCTTCCCATGGGAAAGTAAGACTAACTTTTTTTTGACTAATTTGTCCTTACTAACAATTCATAATTATAGTTTTTATCCAACAATTATTGGTATTTTTTAATTATTTTAATAAGGGTACAATTGGAAAACTAAACAAAATTTGTTTTCCATTCCTACTCAAAACAAACATGGGAAAGGAATTACCATTTCCCATCCCTTGGGAAATGACATGGGAAATGATTTCCCATCAAATTCATTCCGTGAACCAAACGGGGCCTTGGAGCCTTCAACTCCATTTTCTTCTTTCTTAACAATTCCACTTTCTCCCGATATGCCCTGAATGAAAGGAGAGCGAAAAAGGTAAAAGTCTGCAGTGAGGAAAATAGAGAGACAAAAAAAAAAAAAAAAAACCGTGTATAAAATCAAAGCACATCACTTTATTGCTGAACTCATCTTTGCTCTACTGATTCAGCCTCTTCTATCATCTCAGCGGCATCAATCTTCAGCACAATTGCAATGACAAGACAATGATATGAGTTTGTGTAAATCAACCTCATGTAGAGTACAGATATAAAAATGCTATGCAAGTATATAAAAACGTTCACCTCTTCTTCTTCCAACCGATTATCGACCTCCTTCAAGTCCTCTTGGATCAACTTTTCAAATTCTTTGTACTCATCTCTACCCAACAGTTAACACAAAATTCTAGGTCACAATGTGTTCCTGTTAAACCTACTTCAACAGAGGGAAAAGGGAAAAATAAAATAGGCTAAAGTGACATTGAAAGATGACAATCGGTTTAGTCCAGCTGCTGTAGCTTTGAGATTATTTATTGCCTATTGTGATAGAAGCATCCCGTCATGTAACACTTCATATAGCTAAATTAAAGATAAAGAACGAGTGCTGCTATTTCCACCCACCTGTTCTATTTCCCTACCCACCTTATCTTCAAAACTTTAAAGACAAATTTACCCCTTTGTAAATTGATTTCTCTATCCCTTAGCTAATTGTTGACACCTGGACTCATTTAACTCTAAGTTAACACTGTTAAGTCAAAAAAATAAAAGTAAAAATAAAAACAAAAAATTAGAAGAAAAAAAAATTACCCAGCAAACAACCACTAGACCACCCACCCGACACCACGAACCGACCTCCCCTCCTCACCTCACCACCAGCCACATATCAACATTCTTCAAAACTTCAACACCACGCAATCCCAATTCCACATATTCAACATTCTTCCCAATTTCATAAATTCAATATTTTAGAAAACCTCGAAAACCCAATTCCAAAAATTCCACTACTTTTTATAACCCAGCATACCTAATTCCACAAATTCAATCATTTTCAAAACCCAGCAAACCCAATTTCACAATTTCAATAATTTTCAAAACCCAGCAAGAGGGCCAACAATGAGAAGGAACATGCGCATAACATCCTTGTAGCACTTGAGTATGTCAGGGTTTAGGGTTTAGGTACATCACAGGTGGTTCTTGTTAGGTTTGGTGGAGTGTGCTACGGCTACTGAACTAAAACTTTTCCATTTTCAAATTTTTTTTAAAAAAAATTTGGACTCAACAATGTTAAGTTAGGGTTAAAAAGTTTTAAGTGAATATCCAGGTGTCAATAATTAAAGGGTATTTTAGGAATAATGGTGGGTGGAAAGATAATATTTTGTTTTTTAAAATTTAAATGGTGAGTGGAAAAATAAGGTGGGTGGGAAAATAGGACAAAGGGGTGGAAATAGCAACACTCTAAAGAAAAAGGAATGGCATCTAAAATTATGGCATCCCAAGATGCTTCCTCTTTCTGCCAAATATAGATTAAATGTAACCCGTTAAATTATGTATATTTTAGCGACCAACTAAGGGATCCAAGTAAATACATGAGGAAATGATTTTCTAGTTTATGAAAATTCTCTTTTTCTTTGTCTTTTTTCTTCTTTCCCTTTTTGGAATGAATATACTTTTCAATAATAAATATTTCATCAATTAACATATATACCTAGTGGTTCCATAGACTGTGACAGAAGGAAAAACCAGCGCAATTCAAAGAGCATGGAAACGCACAAAGCAAAATTTATAATTATTTTTTGTTTTATTATTTGTTGGGAATTTATTTTGGTTAGTTTGAATAAATTAGGGGTTTTTGAATAGATTGTATCTGTTAGTTTGTATGCTTTAGTTAGGGTTTCTGAACAGAAAAGGCAGCCAATCATAATGTAGTGTAAAATTAGTCAAGATACAGCTTAGCTTATTCTTCATGACTTAACAGTTCTTCCCACGCTACCCAAGTCAATTTCAATACCATCATCCAAAATGGTAATTGATCTTTATTGAGAAATAAGCTCCACAAGGAAAAAAATTATTTCGAGTAGTTGAAATTGTTTGATAGCTATTGTCATTGAATTACTAAATAATATCTTTTTGCATATTCATATAAGTATAAAAAAATTCTTTTTTATAAAATTGAAATGGTAATAAATAAAAGGGAGACACACACAATCTTAACTATGGCAACAAGCAAGTGACAACATACTGAAAGTTTACAACTTTTCAAATGGTAACTGTGACAATAACAGTGGCCGTAAACTGATGGAGACTGTATATAAGTGTAGTTCTCTTCAACCACGAGGAGAGTTTATATATATGCATTGCAAAAGTGCTGGAAACTGTTGGTTTTACAGCATTTAGTTGAGTGATCAAAGAGCCCAAACTAAAATAACAAAAACACTGAAAGAAACAGAGAAATCAGTAGTGTAGAAGAGTAGAAGACTTCTAATTGAGCCTAAGATCTAATCAAACTCAAATCACGTACTGTGTACTACATAAATTAAAATAAAAAAACAACAACAGCGAACAACAATAAATCTAAAGCTTAAGAGACAGATCTAGGCCAGCAGCATCGGTATCGGATGTTGGAGGCTCACGGATTGGCCTGTTGATTCCAAAATTCGAACTCGAACCACCAAAGTTGCAAACTACACCGATTTCCTGATCAAACCTTGAAGCGCTACTGGTTCCTGGAAGCCCTAATATTCCACTATGAGCATTAGCATGAAGGCCCTCCAAGTTGAGCCTATCAATAGTGGATTGGAAGTTCAAGAGGCTACCTACCCTAGATGACCTTGCCTCAGAGCTATGGCCAAACCGCCCAAAGCCGGGGGTTGAGGACCATAGATAAGAAGGCTTGTGAATCATGGAATCCATCCTAACCCCAAGAGATCTATTGAAAGATCCATAGAGAGAGGGTGATGAGAGACTGGAATATGGGTTGTAATAAGAAAATGGTGAATGTCCCAAGACACCCCCCATATTTTCAAGTCCTCCTTGCCGCCTTTTGGCCAAGGCACGCTCTTGTTTGTGAGCGTTTTGATGCCCTCCCAATGCTTGAGAAGTAGAGAACTCCCTCTTGCAAAAGTTGCATGTGAAAACCCTAGGTTGGGATCTTTTGTCATCACCACCACGTGAGTTCTCGTCTGTGGTCTCGTTGGGTTGAGAATACCCTGAGACTGGGTTTGATGAGTCCGGGTTGGAAGAACCCGGATTCGAAGGGTGGAATAGGCTGAATTCAAGCCTCGACGACGACGACCCTAACCCACGAGCAGAGTCGTTGTTGCACAGCTTCAGATCAAGTAGGAGCCGAGAACTTTGCGATAGCGACGAAGATGATCTGACGGCTGGTGGTTGTTGTGGGGGTTGTTGAGTATCATCATCATCAGAATCATCGATGACAATTTTCTCTTTCATTTTCATCTTCAGTTTTTGGTCAAGATTTTCAGGGCCATCTTTTTGTGTTGGTGGTGGATCATCTGAGGAGGCTGAGATGTTAGAAGCCTCAGAAGTAGGGCTTAAACGTTCCACTTTGGGTTCTTCAGACATCCCGAGAATAGAAATTTTGGGTTTGATGAAAAGATTTGGGGACATCAACTCCTTTTTATTAAGGATTTGAATTAATGCCTTATCGTTCATGTTTGGAAAGAAATTTCATTTTGTTATTGAAAGAGATCTTAATTTCGATTCCTCTCTTTCCTATTAATCAAAAATATAAAAATAAAAAACAAAATATGTATGATTAAGCTCTGACAAAAAGAATAAAAAGACTTCTAGTTTACTTGCTAACCAAACACAAAGCATCAACTTTCCTAGAAAGTTAAACAAAATTGAAGGGAACAAAACAATTTCATGGCGATTGGTCTCAATAAGTGTAGATCTCTTCAACCACGAGTCAAAAATCACCACAAATGACCAGATACCCAAAACCCATCACAACAAAAGGCATAAATAGAAAATTTATGCGAAGAGAGGGAAGAGAGAGAGAGAGAAAGTAGTAAAGTGAGAGTGGAACTTCCAATTGGAAGAGGAGAGAGAGAGTGTGAGCGTTTCGCGCCTTATTAGGTAAGTTCGCTATTGTACGCGGAAACAGAGGTTAGGACGAGGGAATACGACGCGGTGACGATAACCATGTATTGCAACGTGGCGGTTTATTATTGGAATGTCGGGTTATTTTCTCTTGCATGGCCAATAAGGAAGTGAGTATTTTAAAGCTTCAGGTGAGACTGAATATGGGGGATTACTGCGGATGCTAATTTACACCCTTGTAATTCCCATTAATTTTTTGGGTAATAATTTCTCAGTAGGGTTTACGGATAGTTGATATTTTCCATTATATGAGTCAACAAGATAGTTGATATTTTCAATTTTTATGGCATTAAATTAAGGAATATTCAATTGCATTATAATATGTGGACGAGTTATACCATGTGACAAAACTATAATTGCTCCAGTTACTTCTATATAACGAGTTTAGGATTGCTCATGTTTCATCTTCTACAATATCTTAACTTTACTCATAAGGGATTTTTTTTTTTTTTTTTTGGGTCAAATGCTCATAATAGATTACGACCCAAAAAAAAAACCTTTGGTCATAAGGTGTTAACTGATTTTAAATGATAAAAGGCAAGCTTGTCTCTATGCCTACATAATTATGGAGAGAAATAAGGCCTATAACAGTGAATCTCTCTTTTTTAAACTGGTACTTTATTAAGGCTTGTATGATTAAATTTGGCTTTGCTTCTCAAGCTTATTTTTCTATTTTATTAAATTATGAGAATTTTCACGAATGGAGTGTTAGTTGGATTCGTCATGCCTTTAGTCCCAAAATAGATTAATTTCCACAAATCTTTTCTTTTTATCTCAACTAAAATTACTTCTCATACCAAAATTGCTATCACTAACTATGTCACATAGAAGTCTCTCTTGTACGCAAGGAGAGTCGTAGGAAAGAAAAAAAAACTTGTTTGATACATAGAGATCCTTCGCATATAATTATACTAAGCTATAGAAATCTTTCTTGGTCTATTAAATTTTTTGGGGGCCTGAGATTAAATTAATCTTAGCTCATGGAATATAACCCAATCTAATATCAAAATATTCCTTCTAGAAAGACAAACACAACGGTAGGGGAGTGATAAATAATCTTTAATCAGTCCTAATATATTTGATAATCTAAATCTTTCTTAATTCAGATAAATAGAAGGACGGGAGTAGAACTCTTTTTTAAAGTCATAGATTATTTGATTTTAAAGCGATGTATGCATCTCAAAATCTCTGTATCATGTTGAAACTTCTTTCGTTTGCTGGTATTGTGACAGATGGAAATAAACAGTTGATCACCATGACTTTATATATATACAGGGCAATGACTTTGCAGTCTTTGCCATTGTTTGACCGACTTGGAGAGTCTCGAAATATTTTGCCTCGGTTTAATTTGCATATGAACTCAAAGCGGTAGAAATCGGCTGTCAGATATTAAATCTTTGTGGACTGAAATATATTCATGGGGTCTTTCCCTGAAAAACGAAGAAATTAAATTAAATGCGTCACATGCATATATTGGATTGTTGAATTTTGAGATCTCGTCATATATTGGTTTGGTTCTCTCTTCTCTCAGTTTTCGGCTCCCGTTGCTGATCTCCCATGTTCTCTAGTTATCGGTACCTATTCGGCGTCGGTTTCTGGTTGGTCTCGGATTTCATTTTGGCAGTGGTGTGTCTACATGGTGTTGGTTTTCTTTGTGCGTTGGTTTCTGACCTAGGGCTTCGGTGCCGCTTCGACGTCGCCTCAGGTCCTCATTGTTGTGTGTTGTCGATTTCTGTTTCCTTTCGATTATTGCTTCCAGGTTTTTGGTGTGTGGCTGCTTGGCGTTTGCTCCAAGCGTTGGGGTGTGACGGCTACGGTTATGGGCTCTATACCTTAGCCTGCCGCCACGCTTTAGGGATGGCCTATATGTCAATTGGTTTCTTGTACGCTTGTGGGTGTCTTCCTACGTCTTCCTACAGTGATTCACGATCGCGATGTTTCTGTTGATGATATTGAATGCTCCTTTGGGAGTCATTTGGTGCTCACCCCACGTGAACAAGCTGGGGTGGTTATTGGTTCTTTAGCCGTCTCTAATAGTTTTATTGGATTTACCTATAGTCTTGTGGCCAAAGTCCTTGTGTATCACCGTGCCAACAGTGATGGTTTTATTAAGACTTTTTCGAATCTTTGGAATGAAACTAAGGAGGTCTTAATCAAGGAAATATAATCCAATAAATTCTGGGTTCGCTTTGTGAGTGCTAGGGATCAGAAAAGGGTCCTTGAAATGGAACCCTAGGTGTATCGACGCTCATTAGTCTTATTGGCCAAACTCCCAAATGATGATAATATGCACTTTATGCCTTTGACGCATGGCACTTTTTGGGTTCAGTTACACGGTGTTCCTAGCTTCTATATGATGATTGTCGTTGCTCAGGCTATTGGTGCGCTATGTTAGAAGATGTTATTCAGGTGGATAATTGCGATGGATCCGATTGTGAGGGTCGTTTTATTCGCAACCGTGTGCGATTTGATGTTACCTTACCTCTCATTCGTCAAGCACCGGTCACTTTTCCAGAGGCTGGGGAGAAAATGGTGGAGTTCATGTATGAGTATCTTCCTAATTATTGCTTTGCTTGCGGGCGGCTTGGCCATTCCACTCAGGTGTGCCTTAAGAAATATGAATCCATCAATGGGCCTCTTACTCCGAGTTTGTGTGATCAGTTGTACTCGGCTTTTGCTAATTTGGAAGGTATTACTAATTTATGAGGTAAACCCATTGGCTCTGTGGCTCGTCAATCCTCAGCTTTTCCCCTTCCTTTCAGGGGCACTACTACTTTTTCACAACATGGTTCAGGTGATCACGATAGTCCTGATGATCGTTCCTTGGCATTCTCGCTCCCGTGATAGGGATGAGTTTACGGATACTGCATCTCCTCCCACTTTATCACATTGTCATCAGGGTTTGGAGATGTTCGGTTCATTTTTACACATGATTTATCATGTTATTCACCTAACATTTTGAGTTAGTTCTTGACATTTTGTAGTTTTTTACTTTCTTTTTGTGTTTTCATAGGTTTTACCTTGGTTAGAATGAAAATGAAATAAAAGTGCTTTATTGGTTATAAATTCTGTTTTTGTTCATTTTCGTAGGTCAACTTCTTGGCCTTGGATCAGCATGCTCTGGTGCTCAGATGAGGTGAAGATCTTCATGAAACTTGTTCCAATGGATGTTGACTATAACATATCCAAATTTGAGCTCCATTGGACAAGTATAGCCTTTCCATCTGATCCAGCATGTTACCACAGCTCTGAAATCTATCTTGGGCCAGCTTTCACCTCCACTTGATGGCATCTTATTTCTACTTATTACCATGCCATTTGGTAACAATAAATTACTTTAGTTAAGTGGGATTTTCTGAGACAAAGATCATATTTGTGAAGACAAAGATACATCATGGCAAAGGGGACAAGGAAGAGACAAAGGTTAAAGTGCCATGGTGGAAAGGAGAGAGAAGAATGAGGAATGATGAGAGGCATTTTGCTTCAGCCTTTGAACGTGGGAATTGAATTGGAAGATCACTTTGGAGCTGGAGATCAGGTTTTGAGTTAGAGAAAGAGCTTGACAAGGCAAAAGGCTTTGGCAAAAGAATGTGCATGCATGTGAAGCAAAAAGAAAGGAAAGAAAAGAAATGAAGTCAATTCCAGTCTATGTTCGGCAGTCAGCTTGCAAGTCAAAAAACGTACACTTGTACTGCTCAGATGTGAATACATTCTTCATAAAAGTTGTTCCAATGGGTGTCTATTATGACATATCCAAATTTGAGCCCCATTGGATACATATTGTAACCTCAGGCCTTCCTACACTAAGCCTGGTTCAGAAAAATCATTTTTTTTTTCCAGCAACCAAAAGAAAACCACATGGGTTGGCAGCAAAAGGCAGCCAAAACTGAACACCTTTGAATACCCATGTGAAGAAAGCTTGAGGTGCAGCAACAAAAGAAGTTGGAATGGAATTGATTCCAACCACACTAACATAGGCAAGTGGAAGTGAGAGTTATAGATTGTATTAAATGATGAAGGATGCACTACTACATTTTAGCGTTTGCGCGACGAATACAAAATGGTCGCGCAAAAAATAGAGCGACAGATATATCGTCGCGCAAAATCAGTCGCGCAAATACCGTCACGAAAGCCTTCGCGCGACAAAACTATAAAATATCGTCGCGCATAACCCTTCGTTGCGCCAATAGTTCAGGGACGACAAACATTCCGTCGCTCATTATTTTGCGCGACAAGGATACAGGCGTTGCAGGAACTATGCGCGACGACAATAATCAGTCGCACTACTATTTGCGCGACAAAGTAACAGACGTTGCAAGAACATAATGCGACGACACAGTTTCGTCGCGCAAAAAATATTGCGCGACGAATAAGGATCGTGACTCAAACCCTTGCGCGACAAAGATTTGTTTGTCGCATTTTCTTGAGGGGACAAATACTTCCGTCGCGCAAACCGAGAATTATTTTCGTTTACGATTTATTTTTATGGTTTTTTATTTTTTAAAACGTGATTTGCGCGACGGGTCCTTTATTCGTCGCGCAAATATTAGTAATTAATTTTTTTTTTAATTTATGTGAAAAAAAGAATTTTGATTTATTTTATTTTTATAATTAAATCAAATTGCAATTGAAAAATGTAATGAAGAGAAAATAGTTTTTTAAAACATAATATAAATGTATATAATATACAAGAGAAATATTTAAAATGTAATTAAGAAAGTAAAAAACTAATTAAACAATGAAGCTAAATCTACTTCCTCGTCTGGCAAATGCGGCTCGGAGGCCTGGACATTGGGGACAGGGGCAGAGGTTTGGTGGCCATGCGCAGAGGTGGACGGGGGAACAAAAGATGGTACGGGAACGCCGGACTGGGCCATGGACTGTATAATCTGAGCCATCTGGGCCATCTGGGTTTCAAGCTGGGCCACCTTTGCTGTCAAAACACTATTTGACTGCGACGATGAACGGGATCTAGGTTCCCGCCGCCGGGCATTCCCCATCCCTCGACAGTATGTCCCTGGCCGCCTCCCCAGAGTCTGATCCAAGGTGTCCGTCAAGATCTGAAACCCCGCATCCTGTGGAGGAGCCACAGACTCGAGCGGCGTATTGGGAGGAAGCTGGGAGGCGGACTCCTGAAGAACCAACTGGCTCTTCTCAATCATGGTCGTCTGTTTAACATAACATAAAATATAAATAAAAACATTTATATAATAACTATGAAACTTGAACGCGTAAAATAATCATTAAAATTAAAGACTACTTACATGAAGGGACTCCGCCAACTCATTCCCAGGTCGAACATAAACGTCGCCGAAGACGTCAATCTCTGGGAATTTGGACCCCTCCTAAATTGAACAAGAGTATAAAAATGTTAGTACAAAAAAAAAAAAGAAATTAACATTAATGACATATTAAAAATTAAATAAAAACGACTTATTATTACCCGACATCGCGCATCCATCCTATAGGAGAAGGGCCTGGAACCTGAATGATGGAGAAGAGTCTTCTTCTCCCTATTGCCCTTATTTGCTTTAGCCATCTTCTGTTATACAAAAATTAAAACGTATTATTTGAAATTGAAATGAAATATTAAAAAATGAAATAAACATTAGTAAGAAATGTGTAATAATTTTGAACTTAATATAAAAAATACCACATAATCAGCCTCCTGAAAATGACCACAGAGCCACTGCCAACTATCCTCCCGCCCCTCAAGCTCCTTCGGGCAACCCTCCTGAAGAGCAGCCTGCGGATCATCAAATGCCTGAAAGTGGTGGTGCAGGTCGCTCTTCCACTGCTTGTACTTATCAGCGAAGAGTCTGTTGATGTACCCCAACAACTCATCGTTGACATTCTCTAAATTGTAGTTCATCTACAATAAAATAATTACATACATTAAATATTTAAAATATATAAAATTGGAAGGAAAAACAATTAAAATGTAAGATACATACCGACAGGTGTCCATGCATCTCGTTATGCACCGCATCAGGCATGGCCTTCCAAGACTTCCATTTCATCGGACAATAGGTCCGAACGACTGCGCCAACATCGTGCGCCAATGAGCTATGTTGGTCTGCCGTTGGGGCAGCCCGATGACGATCGTCGTATCTGATGTTGATACGAGAGTTGTTCACCCGGGTGACCTTCGATGTAGCCAACTGGCGACACGGTCCCCGGGTGTTCTTCTTAGCTGCAAAGAAATATGAAATTAATGTTAGTTAACAAATTTGACTAAAATATTGGTACGAAACATCTGTAGTTGAAGGAAATCTTTACCTGGTCCGCTCGAAGTGGCGTCGGTGGTGCTGGAAAGGCGATGACGCCGCCTGGCGCTCATAGGTTGCGCCATTGATGACTCTGATGACGCCGGCACATGGGGGGCACTGGGACCCACTGGCAAGTCGGGCAGCTGTGGTCGGCAAGAGGGAGGTGACATCATAGTCGGGGGAGGCAAGCTACGTGAAGGTTGCACCGGCTTATGACTTCTGCTGATTAGGTTAGACATCTTGCAATAAAAACAAGCACCAAAGTTTAAAAACAATAGTTACTGGAATACAACAATCTAATAACAAATATAAAATTTATTTCATTTATTTCATTTCATTTAAAATAGAGTCAACGTCTAATAACAAATATAACAAATATAACAAATAAAACAAATAAAATATAACAAAAATATAAAACATTCTTCATTAATTATAAAACATAAAAATTATTCCAATTTAGGGTCATTATATATACTAAGCTAACAAACATACAAATAAATCACATTTACCAATATATAAAGTAAGCATATTTTAACAATATTACAAATTTAATTAACGCATATATGTTGGTGTACGGTTTGCGATTTCGGAGTATCCGGGACTCCAATCCACAATCCGTTGAATCCTATACGATCCTAGACATACAAGGCACATCATACGTGAGTTTGAGTTTCATCCAATGGTCCGAACAAATCAAACCGTTAAATCGTACAATAGGCGAAATCCATTCGAGGCTGACACGGTATCCAAATTGGAAACCGAACACACCTACACGCTCATGACAACTAGGGGATCGCATTGGGACACAATGTGATTTTGCTACAGTTCCATAGCGCTGCCACACGCGGCAGCAGCGCTTGGATGTGAAAAAGCGATAACGATCGCCGGAAAAATCTCAAAATGAAGGGCCAATCTTCCTACCCTAGGTTCAGGACATCGAATAGAGGCAGTTTTGTTCTCGGACATAGGCCAAAAAATGGCCGGAAGTGGCCGGAATTTCATCCCGAAATCCGGCCAAAATCTTAGTTACAAAATTAGACAACGTACACAACAAATTTCACAAATCCTACCCAACCATCAGCTAGATAACAAAAAATAGGGGGGAAACCATACCTCACTCGTCAGATTTGGAGGCTAGAGGAGGGAGAACGAAGCCGGAGATATTCGCCCAAAACCGGATAAATTCCCGCCGGTTTCTCGAACCCAATCAAGCTGCGGCGGCGCCTCGGAAAGGTCTGAGTTCGTTGGCGGTGATCGCCCGGTCGTTAATGTGGAGAGTTGAGGTGGTGGCCGGAGGAGAGAGAGAGAGAAGAGAGAGCGGCGGCGAGAATGAACCAGAAGGTCTGAAATTGTCGAATTATTATCAGATCTTTGCGCGACGAAACATACTAACTTCGTCGCTCAAATCAGTAAATTGTCTAAACGGTGCGTTTTCGATTAAAATTTTCGCGCAAAATTGACAATATTAATTTTGCGCTACGGAATAAAGTTTACATCGTCGCGCAAAGTCGTTGCAGTAGCGGCAATTAAACCGCCAAAATTTTCACCACCTTACGCGACGGGAACAAATCCTTACGTCGCATAAACATCATACCCTAAACCCTAAACCCTAAACCCTAAACCCTAAACCCTGAACCCTGAACCCTGATCACGTAAAACCCTAAACGACATCATCACTTTGCGCGACGAATAAATTTTTATTCATCGCATATACTCGTTTTGCGCGACATCAGTTACTCGTCGCGCAAGTTCTTGTATAAAATTTGAAACAAATTGTTTTGATAGCATACACATTCTACGAAACTAGTTTCAACGATCCAACCGTCAAACGTATTTGCTTATACTTAGAGATCGTATACACCAAAAATGGGGAAAAAAAAACGTATAGAGATCAAGTAACGGGACAAAAGTTTTCGACGGTTATAATGGAAAAATCACGATTTAACGGTCAATTTTACTCTGATTTCGATAATTTTTTACGGATACAATCCTTCACCCAACATGAATCCAATGACAGTATTTGATCTTCATTTGAAATTATTTACACTAGTGGATATCACAAAATCTTATGTTATACTTAACAAATTTATATATAAACTTTTAATAGTTAGTGGCTATATTGTGTGAATCATATACGCATTATAGAAAACTTTTTTTATCGATCCAGCCGTCACACTTGTTTGTTTCTACTTAAAGATCGTATACGCCGAAAATCGAAAAAAAAAAAGGTATATAGATTGCGTAACGGGAGAAAAGTTTTCAACGGTTATAAAGGAAAAATCACGATTTAACGGTAAATTTTACCCCGATTTCGAAGATTTTTTACGGATACACTCCTTCACCCTATATGTATCCAATGACAGAGTTTGATCTTCATTTCAAATTATTTATACTAGTGCATACTGAGTTAAAATTCCTAAGTGTCATGTATACAAGTATTTTTAAAAAAATTAATTTGTTTACGCGACGAAGGAAATGTTTCGCCTGTAAAAAGTTTGCACGACAGAAATTTTCCGTCGCGCAAAGATCAGTTTAAAAATTTTTCCCGACACTTGTTTTTTTGGGAAAATTAACCTTGCGAGACGAAAAATATCGTCGCGCAAAGGTTTAAATAACGACGCAGGTGTTACTCCGTCGCGCAAGACACTTCGAAACTATTCCCGGACACTTGTAAATTTTTTTAGACCATTATTCTTGCGAGACGGATATAATCGTCGCGCAAAGGTGTTTGGGCGACGCCATCATATTTGTTCGTCGCGCAAATATCAGTTTTAAATTTTTTCCTGACACTTGTGTTTTTTTGGGAAAATTAACCTTGCGAGACGAAGAATATCGTCGCGCAACGGTTAAAAATACGACGCAGGTATTACTCCGTCGCGCAAGACACTTCGAAACTATTCCCGGACACTTGTAGATTTTTTTAGACCATTATTCGTGCGAGACGGATATAATCGTCGCGCAAAGGTGTTTGGGCGACGCCGTTATATTTATTCGTCGCGCAAAATGTTGTTTTTATTTTTAAAAATTAAATTGATATTTAGTGTAAATATTTGTTGATACTATATTTGTATTTACTATATAAGCAAAGATGATCATAACTTGTTTTAGGGGACGTGATAAAGCATATATTTATAAGGGTCGTCATATAATTGTCATACTATATTTGTATTTTGTCGTACCTTTATTCATTCGTCTTGTTACAAAACTCTATGCAAATATATGACGTTAATTAGGAAAAGTTACTGACACAAAGAGAAAACATGTACATTTCATTAAATTACAAATAAATTACATTATTCATCAGATGAACTATAATAACCTTCGTTATCATCACTATCATGACTATCCGTCTCCCAATCCTCTTCCTCCTCCTCTTCCTCCTCCTCCTCCTCCTCCTCCTCCATAAGTACATCATCGTCGTTGTTGTCCCCCATGGTTGGATCGTATCGCGGAAGATCACCGAGGTCAATTGTAATTGACTGAATCGGTATTTCTCTTGAAGACACTCCGTCAATCTGAAATGGTTCTTGAACAACATTTGTATCGAGAAGGGTATGTGCATCATTTTCCATGGAAGAGTCTAAACGTTGGTCAACGACGTCGACGTCGTTGTCCGATGGGTCTAGTTCTGGTATAGCATACACGTTCCTCTGATCCATTTGCTGAACAACTTTCCAATCGTTCCCCGCTTTAGGGTCATTTAGATACACAACTTGTTTTGCCATGTTTGCCAAAATGTAAGGGTCGTCATCATACCAAGTTCTGCTCATGTTCACAGATAGTAACCCATGATCGATTTTAATACTTCCCTGCCTATTTGGGTTCGTATCAAACCATCGACACTTAAACATGATCACTTGGTATCGGTCTTTGTAAAGCAATTGCACGACAGTTGTGAGTTTGCCATAGAAATCAATGTCTGTACTTTCGCCTCCACCTGGAACATGGACACCGCTGTTTTGCGTACACAACTTGTCATCTCGTGCATTACCTAAAAACTTGACGCCGTTAACATGGCAACCTGAGAACAATTCTGCTCGGAGTGGGCCGAATGCCAAGTTATATAACTCTTCACTGTAAGTGGGGGAATTCTCTGATTTCAACTTATTCACCTAATATTATAAAAAAAAAACATTCATAGGTTAGTTTGGAAAAATGTAATAGCATAATATATATATGAATTAGAAAACACTTATAACTTACATATTCCAAAAACCATTGTGGAAACAATTCACGGTGTTTCTTGGAATACAAATGTGATGGATGTTCTCGCTTCATCATCTCTTCATGTTCATCTAAGTATGCCAATATCTCATCACAATTGTTCAATACGAACCAATGAGCTACCTCCATGTCATTTCTGGAAAACGATTCTCCTCGTACATGATCTCCAAAGGGTCGTGCGCTTTGGGCAAAAACAGAAAGTTGCTCATTTCTCAGACCTCTGTCATTATTGCGCTGAGGTCGATTGAAAGCCGTGTCCACATCCTTTAAATACATTCCACAGAAAGTAAGCGCCTCATATTGAACCCAAGCCTCTACAATTGATCCTTCGGGCTTCGCTCTGTTGCGTACGCTTTTTTTCAGCTCTCCGAGTAGCCTGCCAAAATAAAACGAAATTAGCAAGTAGTAAGCATGAGATAATGATGCATACACAAATGATGATTATTATATACCTTTCTATTGGATACATCCAGCGATAGTTGACTGGACCAGCAAGCAATGCCTCTTCTGGCAAGTGAACCATCACGTGAATCATACTCGTGAAGAAAGCCGGAGGGAATATCATCTCAAACTTGCATAAGACTTGGACAATGTCTTGGCGCAACTGATCAATGTCTGTCTTTCGCAACGTTTTTGCCGTCAGTTGGGAAAAAAATCTGGACAACAATATGATTGGCTTGACTACATCTTCCGGCAATAGGTGTCGAATCCCCACAGGAAGTAAGCGTTGCATAAACACATGGCAGTCGTGACTCTTGAGTCCAGTAAATTTACCCCCGTCAACCCTCACGCAACGTGCGATATTAGAAACATACCCGTCAGGAAACTTTACAGACGATACGAACTGTAGAAACTCTTTGTTGTCATTCGGTTTCATGGAAAAAAATGCAAGATCCCGTATAGCTTTATCACTGCCCCTTTTCAGCCATAAACCCTTTCGTATGCCCATTCTTTCCAAATCAAGACGCGCTTTCGGAGTGTCCTTTGTCTTGCCCTTGATATCTAGAATCGTTCCCATCAATGTGTCAAACACATTTTTCTCAACATGCATAACGTCGAGATTGTGCCTCAATTTTAGTTTCGACCAATATGGGAGCTCAAAAAACATAGACTTGTGCGTCCAGTTCATATGTGTAGCAGGTCTGGTCCGACTAACTGTTTTCCCGAACGGAGCAAAATCCAAATGGTTAAGCTGTTCCAAGATCTGATCACCGGACCATTCTCTAGGTTTTGCGCGACGCTCTTTGTTTCCGTCGAACTCTATATCCTTCTCCCGCCACTCGTGGTCCCATGGCAACCATCTTCGATGCCCAAGGTAACATACTTTTCCAGCGTGCCAACCGGAAGTTACATCTTCCTTGCATACAGGGCATGCCATATAACCCTTTGTGCTCCACCCCGAAACCATTGCATATGCGGGAAAATCATTCACAGTCCACATAACTGCCGCCCGCAAAGTGAACATCTTCCTAGTAGATTTATCGTACGTGCGCACCCCGTTTGTCCATAAATCTTTGAGCTCATCAACCAACGGCCTTAAGTACACATCGATTGACCTGCCAGGATCCTCAGTTATCAAAATAGTCATCATCATGTACTCTTTTCTCATGCATTTCCAAGGGGGCAAATTATATGGAAATACGAAAATTGGCCAAGTGCTGTGGTGTTGGTTTAGAACCCCGTACGGATTGAATCCGTCAGTCGCAAGTCCCAACCTCACATTTCGGGGATCAGCAGCAAACTCGGGGAACGTTCGATCGAAATCTTTCCATGCCTCCCCATCTGCAGGATGCCGCATCACATCGTCGTCTACCCGTTTTTCCTTATGCCATCTCATGTCTGTGGCAGTATGCGTCGACATATACAATCGCTGCAACCTTGGTTTCAGGGGCAGATAACGCATGACTTTTTGTGGAATCTTACTCATTCTATTCTGAGATGTCTGTTTGAACCTCGATTCATTGCATATAGGGCATGTATCCAACGTTTCATACTCTTTATAGAATAACATGCAATTATTTTTGCAAGCGTGGATCTTTTCATAACCCAATCCAAGACCACTCAACATCTTCTGTGCCTGTCTGTGATCTTTCGGCAAACAATTGTCTGTTGGAAGCATTTTCTTGAAAGCCCCCAAAAAGTAATCGAAACACAAGTTCGACATACGATACTTTATTTTCCCGTGCATTAGCTCCACAATCGCCGTCAGAACGGAAAAGCTCTCGCACCCCGGGTATAACTCCTGGTTGGCATTTCTTAACAGGTTTTCATACTGTTCGAACTCTGCACTGTCCATTGGTGTAGGCACATCATCTTCTCCTTCCTGAGTGCTGCTGGTCGATGCAAATGGAAAAGCATCATGTATAATATCCCTGACTTGTTCATTAGGATCCACAATAGGTTCAACATTGTCCATTCTTGTGGCCCCTGAAGACGAAGCGATGTCTACTTGTTCCCCGTGATGGTTCCAAGTGCTGTATGTCTCAATCATTCCATTTCTTACTAAATGAAATCGAACATGTTCAATTGTCTCCCACAACATGTTGTTACACCTCCTGCAAGGACACCGGATTCTAGTTGCACCTGGGTTGTGTGTCCGTGCAAAGTCAATAAAATCCTCGATTCCATCCAAGTATTCGCCTGCGCACCTATTCCGGTTCTGTATCCACCTCCTGCTCATCTTTCCTGGAACCACAATCACAATACAACAATCATGTTGTATTCGTACAAAATCTTTCCTTATGCCTCCGGTAAGGGCCCTATCCCATTCGGAAATGCATAGCCATGTCATGTAATTTACAGCTACATGAGATTAGATTTCGACGTGGATAAATTTCGGCAGCATCTCGGTACAGTTCTTAAGGTGTACCGTAGATATAAAATATCTACGTACCACCCGAAGAACGTACCGAGACGACACCGAAATCTCCACAATCGAAACCTAATCCTGTAGCTGTAAACTACATGACATGACTATGCATTTCCAAACTGTCCAAAATATTGGACAATTCAAGAATTAATTGGACCGTTAGTCGTGGTTTACCCACCCATGCGCGGTCCAACTAACCTCGAACGGGAACTAAGCTTTACAAAAAAAAAATGTACAAAGTTAATTTCAATTAACTTCGTACATTAACATACATTCATAATTTAACAACATATTATAAACATAATTTCATAAATCAATATAAATATAATGTAATAAATTTTATATTATAAAACAACGAAAATACCTTCTAAATCGTTCTCCTCCAATCGCTAATCACATATAATATTCCTATATACAAAGAAATAAATGGTGTTAGAATGAATTTACAGTAAAATTTTTACACTAACGATAAAAAATGCATACCCAAAGACCGTATCGGAGGCAGAAGTAGCTCAACTCATAAACGAAATGAAAATAACGAGTTTTGTGGCCCGAAATCTCTTGAGAAAGACGCAGGAACAGCAGAGGCAAACTGCAATTTTTTTTGCAGTTTGCCTCTGCCATGGACGTGTTCAGCTTAGTATAGACGACGAGTTTGCGCGACGGAGAAGATTATCGTCGCGCAAGATTACGCCTTTTGCGCGACGAACAATTAGTTAAAAGTCTGTCGCGCAAAAAACGTCACCGTCGCGCAAACGTTATTTCCCAGTCGCGCAAGGTACTGTCGACATCATTTTTTTGCGCGACGATGTACTTCTATCCGTCGCTTAATAATTCGTCGCCCATACAATGTGCGACGAAAGTTCTGTCGCGCAATCTGCTGTCGCGCAATTTTTTGGCGCGAAATGCTATCGACAGTGCTCCATTCTTGGCGCCTTTTTTTTTGCGCGACGAAAGGTTTAACTAGTCGCGCAAACTACCTTGACGCGACGATCAATACTGTCGCGCAAAGTTTACCGCCAAATAAATTTTTCCGCGCGTTTTCCCAGCTACTTTATGCGACGCTCTTTATTTCTGTCGCGCAAAATGTATTTTGCGCGACGATTAATTTTGTCGCACAATTTTGCGCTACGCTTTATGTGATCCGTCGCGCAAAACCTTCTCGTGGGACGAATTATCCTCCGTCGCGCAAAAAAACCGTCGCGCAAGGGCTAAAATGTAGTAGTGATGGTGTTGGAATTTATCATGATGTTCCTCCCTCTTAACCCTATAAATAGAGAAGTCTTCAAGATTCAAAACACACCCCAAGGGGAGGAGCTCTCAAGCACTTCTCTAGAGCTCCTCTCCCTTCCCTTATCTTCTTTTCTAGTTCTTCAAAACACCTTCTCTTCTCTCCATTCCTTTCCCTTCCCTTCTCTCCCTCAAATTCTCTTAGTTTCCCTTGTAGTTCTCAATTGTTGTAACAAGATCCTTGTACTAAAACTCAAACACTTTTCCCTTCTCTTCTTCTAAATTCTCCAAACACTTCTCTATTCTCTTTCAAATTCTCCATGTTCTCAAACACTTCTCCCATTCCTTCATCAAATTCTCTTCTTCTAAGTTCTCAAACACATCTCTCTTCTCTTCCAAAATCCACAAAGTTCTCAAACGCCACTGTCCTTTCTTCTCCAAAAGTCCCCATGTTTTCGAACACTTCCCAAACACTCCTCCCTTCTCTTTCTCAAACACATCTCTCTTCTCTTCCAAAATCCTCAAAGCTCTCAACACATTTTCTTCCAAAATTCTCCTAGTTTCTTTAATGTTCTCTTAGTTGTAATTTATTTTTCTTTGTAATGTAAATTCTTTTCTTAAATATTCAAGTTTAATTAGTTTCCAAGTTTCAATTATGGTTTTTGTTCTTATTCATTGTGCTTATAAGTTAATATGCTAGTTTGAATGATTGATCACCATTAAGGCTTGCATGTTAGCTATCTTAGTTTGAATTAAGAGTAGACACCATGCTTTAATTCGAATTGAACTATGAATAGGAAGAGTATGTATGGAAATTCAACAAGGATTAGATGCATACTTGGTTGTTTAAAATGTTCTTCTAGGCTTAATGGATTCCTAATGCTTAGGTTCGACAACAAATAAATCAAATTAGGAATACAAGGTTAGGACCAAACACCATGGCTTAATCATATTTTAGCTAGAATCAATCCATTAATCTAAATTGAACTTGGGAACTTATTTGCTTGAGTTATTTTCTTATTTTCTTATTTTCTTTCTTCCTTGTTTCATGTTCTTTTGTTTTTATTTCTGTTTTGTGTAGAAAAACTGAATTGGATTATTCAATCACCAATCCCTGTGGAATTGACCTCGCACTTACATATGCTATACTACCGAACGGCTCGTGCACTTGTGAGTATCACAAGTTGAGGATGCAGCTGAATCCATTTTGGTGCAGCTAATATCTACGCAACAAGTTTTTGGCGCCGTTGCCGGGGATTGGTAACATCGCTTGATTCTATTTGGTTTTCCTACTTTTATTTATTTTTATTTTTTTAATAACTGGACAGTTTCATGTTTTAAAGTTAATGACGTTAGTTGACAAGTTGTGTTTGTAGTCCAACGGACAAGGACAATTGCCTGACAAGCAAGAGAACTGGGTTTGAGTCCCAGCTTACACAACACAAAAAAAAAAAGGTTCAAGTAGCATGTTGATTATTGCTAGTTTCTGGTTTCATTCACTTGTTCTTAATTAATTATCTTGTTCAAGTTTATATAAACACCATATGACTCTTGGACTGATTAGTGAATGAATGGGTGGATATTGAAGACAAACACCATGTTTAAAGTCTACTTAGTTCTCTATTGTTCTTCTTGTTCTTAATGGATTCAGAATTTGTGTTTAGACTAAACACCATAGCTAAATATTTTTTCTGAATTCTTGATTAAAACCACACACCATATGGATAATCATATTTGAGAAAGAACGAACTCCGTAAGCTAGTTTGATTTACTTCGATACTTGTTACTTTGAAGCATGGAATTGAATGTGTGTTGATTTTTCCTTTTCATTTTTAGTTTTTTATATTTCGTAATCCTTTTAATTCTATTTCAAGTTTTCTGTGCTTGTTTTAGCAATTTGGGATAGCTCAATAAAAACGGAGAGAGATGGCAACCTCAATCATATGAATGGGAAGTGTGGAGCAGTGGGAGAAGTCGCGACCTCCAAGTGCATCCATGCTCGACCTAATCGCTTCAAGGGGGAGCATTTCAATCCTTTCTCTTTACTTGTTATTATTTTAAATTTCTGTTTCTTTTTTTATAAAAAAAAGTAAAATTTAAATTTTAAAAAATTTAAAAAGATTTTTCATATGAGCTTACTTATGGTAACTCCAGTGAGCACCTCCGTCAATACAGTGTCTAGGAGTTCTTTAGGTGACACCTTCGGTGTCTAAGAAGTTTGGGTTTTAAGAGGGACCATTGTGACCCCTCCAAACTTCCCGGATCTCCTGGTTGTGTTTTTTGAGGCCCTTAACTGGTCATCCATGAGTTGATTATATATTCGTGTGTTTTTAAATTAAGTTTTTTTTTTAAAAAAAAAAAATTAAAAATTTTTTTTTTCTTTGTTTTCTTTTCTGTGTAGTCTTTGATTTTTTTTTTTTTTTTTTGTTAAGTTAGTTTATGTATTTATTTACGTGGTATGGTTAGTTAGTTTATTTCTGAGTGTTAAAAAAAAACACATTTTTATTTCACTTCAAACGTTGCATTACAAACAAAGAAAAAAATAAAAAAAAGTATAAAAAATAATTATAAAAAAAAATAATAACAAACAACTTCTTCTTCTTCTTCTTCACCGTCATCTTCTTCATCTTCTTCATCTTCATCTTTTTGGCCTCCTGCTAATTGCCTCTATTTTCTCGCACTTGTAGAATCTGCAACAGCTCTACATGGTCCTCATTTTTTCTCTGCAGTGCTTCCACATGCTGATTGGCACAGTAGAGCCGCTTCTGCAAGTCCGCCACCATAGCCTTCAAGGAAGCTACTTCCTCGCTCAAAGCTCCACACTCTCATGTTCTTGCTAGTAGGCGCATGCCCAAATTGGTAGCCGAGACCGCATGGAGCCAATTAAAGAGTGGGACTCATCCACCGCCATCTTGTCAGACCTACATGCCACATGCAGATGATCTGCCGGTGTGAGTTTACTGCCAATCAATTCCATCCCACCCAGCAGCACTACTCTGTTCGGCATTGCCTCAGCAAAGTTTGAGGCCTTGCCGTGATGATATGAAGAGTTTGGGAAGACAGGGGTTGGAGGAGCCCTTATCTGGGCATTCGGTGGTGCAAGTGATAACTCAAGGTTGAGATCATCAAGGTGAGTGCATGAGGATGCCATTTTTTTTGTTTCTGGATTTTTTGATGGTTTTCCTTGAGTTTGCAGGAAGAAATGCAAGGTATCATCCGCTTGCCGAGGTGTGGTTTAAATAGATATATGCTGGTGAGGGAGTCGACACCATTTCGGATTTCCCGGGCATGCTCGACCTAATCGCTTCAAGGGGGAGCACCTTTACTTTCACTTTACTTTTCTTTTTACTTCCGTGTTTTCTGGTGTTTTATGTTTTTGACCGTTACTTTCATTTTCTGGTGCTTTGTGTTTTTTGCCTTTCCCTTTCAGCTGTCATCTTTGTTTTATTTAAGTTTGGGAAGTGTGCTTTCTTTGTCTCTTTCTTTTTCCTTCTGCAACTTTACTCTTTTATTTCCAAAACAAAATAACAAAAACAAAAACAACCAAAAAAATAAAATAAAAACATAAATAATACAGTAGAAATCATTTCTTCATAGTGCTCGGTGTCTCGACCATTGGAGCTTTGAGTTTGGCCCTCTGGCTGTCCTCTTCCGGGGCTTCACGCACATCCTCTTGAGGCTCATCATTTGAGCTTCCAAAGATCGCAATCTTAGCTTGAGCGTAACTACTCTCACGATCTACTTGCAAGCAAGTAAGTAGATCGCGAGAGTAGTAGATCGCAACCGGGTAAGCGAAAGCAGTTGGAGGACCTAGACCGACCGGGTAAGCGCAAGCAAATAGATCGCGAGAGTAGTTACGCTCAAACTAAGATTGTGATCTTTGGGAGCTCAAGTGGTGAGCCCCAAGAGGCTGTGCGTGAAGCCCCGGAAGAGGACAGCCAGAGGGCTAGACTCAAAGCTCCAATGGTCGAGACACCAAGCACTGTGAAGAAATGATTTCTACTGCATTATTTATGTTTTTATTTTATTTTATTTTATTGGTTGTTTTTGTTTTTGTTATTTTGTTTCAGAAATAAAAGAGTAAAGTTGCAGAAGGAAAAAGAAAGAGACAAAGAAAGCACACTTCCCAAACTTAAATAAAACAAAGATGATAGCCGAAAGGGAAAGGCAAAAAACATAAAGCACCAGAAAATGAAAGTAACGGGCAAAAACATAAAACACCAGAAAACACAGAAGTAAAAAGAAAAGTAAAGTGAAAGTAAAGGTGCTCCCCCTTGAAGCGATTAGGTCGAGCATGCCCGGGAAATCCGAAATGGTGTCGACTCCCTCACCAGCATATGTCTATTTAAACCACACCTCGGCAAGCGGATGATACCCTGCATTTCTTCCTGCAAACTCAAGGAAAACCATCAAAAAATCCAGAAACGAAAAAAATGGCGTCCTCATGCACTCACCTTGATGATCTCAACCTTGAGTTATCACTTGCACCACCGAATGCCCAGATAAGGGCTCCTCAAACCCCTGTCTTCCCAAACTCTTCATATCATCACGGCACGGCCTCAAACTTTGCTGAGGCAATGCCGAACAGACTAGTGCTGCTGGGTGGGATGGAATTGATTGGCAGTAAACTCACACCGGCAAATCATCTGCATGTGGCACGTAGGTCTGACAAGATGGCGGTGGATGAGTCCCACTCTTTAACTGTGCTCCATGCGGTCTTGGCTACCAATTTGGGCATGCGCCTACTAGCAAGAACACGAGAGTGTGGAGCTCTGAGCGAGGAAGTAGCTTCCTTGAAGGCTATGGTGGCGGACTTGCAGAAGCGGCTCTACTGTGCCAATCAGCATGTGGAAGCACTGCAGAGAAAAAATGAGGACCATGTAGAGCTGCTGCAGATTCTACAAGTGCGAGAAAATTGAGGCAATTAGCAGGAGGCCAAAAAGATGAAGATGAAGAAGATGAAGAAGATGACGGTGAAGAAGAAGAAGAAGAAAAAGAAGTTGTTTGTTTTTTTTTTTTTTTTAATTTTTAATTTTTTACTTTTTTTGTTTTTTTCTTTGTTTGTAATGCAACGTTTGAAGTGAAATAAAAATGTTTTTTTTTTTAACACTCAGAAATAAACTAACTAACCATACCACGTAAATAAATACATAAACTAACTTAACAAAACAAAAACAAAAAAAAAAACAAAAAAAAACAAAGACTACACAGAAAAGAAAACAAAGAAATAAAATATAAAATATAAAAATATAAAAATAAAAAAAAAACTTAATTTAAAAACACACTACTATACAAGCAACTCACGGATGACCAGTTAAGGGCCTCAAAAAACACAGCCAGGGGATCCGGGAAGTTTGGAGGGGTCACAATGATCCCTCTTAAAACCCAAACTTCTTAGACACCGAAGGTGTCACCTAAAGAACTCCTAGACACTGTATTGACAGAGGTGCTCACTGGAGTTACCATAAGTAAGCTCATATGAAAAATCTTTTTAAATTTTTTAAATTTTAAATTTTACTTTTTTTATAAAAAAAGAAACAGAAATTTAAAATAATAACAAGTAAAGAGAAAGGATTGAAATGCTCCCCCTTGAAGCGATTAGGTCGAGCATGGGTGCACTTGGAGGTCGCGACTTCTCCCACTGCTCCACACTTCCCATTCATATGATTGAGGTTGCCATCTCTCTCCGTTTTTATTGAGCTATCCCAAATTGCTAAAACAAGCACAGAAAACTTGAAACAGAATTAAAAGGATTACGAAATATAAAAAACTAAAAATGAAAAGGAAAAATCAACACACATTCAATTCCATGCTTCAAAGTAACAAGTATAGAAGTAAATCAAACTAGCTTATGGAGTTCGTTCTTTCTCAAATATGATTATCCATATGGTGTGTGGTTTTAATCAAGTATTCAGAAAAAATATTTAGCTATGGTGTTTAGTCTAAACACAAATTCCGAACCCATTAAGAACAAGAAGAACAATAGAGAACTAAGTAGACTTTAAACATGGTGTTTGTCTTCAATATCTACCCATTCATTCACTAATCAGTCCAAGAGTCATATGGTCTTTATGTAAACTTGAACAAGATAATTAATTAAGAACAAGTGAATGAAACCAGAAACTAGCAATAATCAACATGCTACTTGAACCTTCTTTTTTTTTGTGTTGTGTAAGCTGGGACTCAAACCCAGTTCTCTTGCTTGTCAGGCAATTGTCCTTGTCCGTTGGACTACAAACACAACTTGTCAATTAACGTCATTAACTTTAAAACATGAAACTGTCCAGTTATTAAAAAATAAAAAATAAAAAAAAGTAGGAAAACCAAATAGAATCAAGCGATGTTACCAATCCCCGGCAACAGCGCCAAAAACTTGTTGCGTAGATATCAGCTGCACCAAAATGTATTCAGCTGCATCCTCAACTTGTGATACTCGCAAGTGCACGAGCCGTTTGGTAGTATAGCATATGTAAGTGCGAGGTCAATTCCACAGGGATTGGTGATTGAATAATCCAATTCAGTTTTCCTACACAAAACAGAAATATAAACAAAAGAACATGAAACAAGGAAGAAAGAAAATAAGAAAATAACTCAAGCAAATAAGTTCCCAAGTTCAATTTAGATTAATGGATTGATTCTAGCTAAAATATGATTAAGCCATGGTGTTTGGTCCTAACCTTGTATTCCTAATTTGATTTATTTGTTGTCGAACCTAAGCATTAGGAATCCATTAAGCCTAGAAGAACATTTTAAACAACCAAGTATGGATCTAATCCTTGTTGAATTTCCATACATACTCTTCCTATTCATAGTTCAATTCGAATTAAAGCATGGTGTCTACTCTTAATTCAAACTAAGATAGCTAACATGCAAGCCTTAATGGTGATCAATCATTCAAACTAGCATATTAACTTATAAGCACAATGAATAAGAACAAAAACCATAATTGAAACTTGGAAACTAATTAAACTTGAATATTTAAGAAAAGAATTTACATTACAAAGAAAAATAAATTACAACTAAGAGAACAATAAAGAAACTAGGAGAATTTTGGAAGAAAATGTGTTGAGAGCTTTGAGGATTTTGGAAGAGAAGAGAGATGTGTTTGAGAAAGAGAAGGGAGGAGTGTTTGGGAAGTGTTCGAGAACATGGGGACTTTTGGAGAAGAAAGGACAGTGGCGTTTGAGAACTTTGTGGATTTTGGAAGAGAAGAGAGATGTGTTTGAGAACTTAGAAGAAGAGAATTTGATGAAGGAATGGGAGAAGTGTTTGAGAACATGGAGAATTTGAAAGAGAATAGAGAAGTGTTTGGAGAATTTAGAAGAAGAGAAGGGAAAAGTGTTTGAGTTTTAGTACAAGGATCTTGTTACAACAATTGAGAACTACAAGGGAAACTAAGAGAATTTGAGGGAGGGAAGGGAAGGGAAAGGAATGGAGAGAAGAGAAGGTGTTTTGAAGAACTAGAAAAGAAGATAAGGGAAGGGAGAGGAGCTCTAGAGAATTGCTTGAGAGCTCCCCCCTTGGGGTGTGTTTTGAAGCTTGAAGACTTCTCTATTTATAGGGCTAAGAGAGAAGGAACATCATGATGAATTCCAACACCATCCTTCATCTTTTAATACAATCTATAACTCTCACTTCCACTTGCCCATGTTAGTGTGGTTGGAATCAATTCCATCCCAACTTCTTTTGCTGCTGCACCTCAAGCTTTCTTCACATGGGTATTCAAAGGTGTTCAGTTTTGGCTGCCTTTTGCTGCCAACCCATGTGGTTTTCTTTTGGTTGCTGGAAAAAAAAAACGATTCTTCTGAACCAGGCTTGGTGTAGGAAGGCCTGAGGTTATAATATGTATCCAATGGGGCTCAAATTTGGATATATCATAATAGACACCCATTGGAACAACTTTTATGAAGAATTTATTCACATCTGAGCAGTACAAGTGTACGTTTTGGGACTTGCAAGCTGACTGCCGAACATAGACTGGAATTGACTTCATTTCATTTCTTTTCTTTCTTTTTGCTTCACATGCATGCACATTCTTTTGCCAAAGCCTTTTGCCTTGTCAAGCTCTTTCTCTAACTCAAAACCTGATCTCCAGCTCTAAAGTGATCTGCCAATTCAATTCCCACGTTCAAAGGCTGAAGCAAAATGCCTCTCATCATTGCTCATTCTTCTCTCTCCTTTCCACCATGGCACTTTAACCTTTGTCTCTTCCTTGTCCCCTTTGCCATGATGTATCTTTGTCTTCACAAATATGATCTTTGTCTCAGAAAATCCCACTTAACTAAAGTAATTTATTATTACCAAATGGCATGGTAACAAGTAGAAATAAGATGCCATCAAGTGGAGGTGAAAGCTGGCCCAAGACAGATTTCAGAGCTGTGGTAACATGCTGGATCAGATGGAAAGGCTATACTTGTCCAATGGAGCTCAAATTTGGATATGTTGTAGTCAACATCCATTGGAACAAGTTTCATCACCTCATCCGAGCACCAGAGCATGCTGATCCAAGGCCAAGAAGTTGACCTACGAAAATGAACAAAAACAGAATTTATAACCAATAAAGCACTTTTATTTCATTTTCATTCTAACCAAGGTAAAACCTATGAAAACACAAAAAGAAAGTAAAAAGCTACAAAATGTCAAGAACTAACTCAAAATGTTTAGTGAATAACATGATAAATCATGTGTCAAAATGAACCGAACGGGAGACCATTGATTTTCTTCATCGATAGGCTGGTCTCACTGTTGATGAAGTTCACTCCCCGGTACCACCTCCACCGATCCCGCCTGGGTTGGAGTTGGGTCCTCTTCCCATGGATATTCCCCCAATGAGGTACCTTCCCAGGCACCCCCTGCACTATTAGGGGATTTGACTATTGTACAGGTTGTAGGTGCACCTTCTGGATCAGTTGTATCTCTTGGTTTTGGGGCCATTTCTCAGGATTGTGTGAGTCCGAATCTCTTTGACCCTTTTGCTCTCATGCCTATCATCCAGCTCTCTGAAGGTTTATCAAAGAAGAAGGGTTGTGGCATACCCAAAAAAGAGGATGAGGGTTCACATAATGCATCCGGTAGAACTAGTGTGAAGCACAAGCAACTAGATGAGGTGGTTATATGTGGTGATTTATTGGTGTATGTTGCGTAGGGCTCGTCAATGGGCCGGGCCGGGCCGGGCTTTAAATAGGAGAGAGAAAATATCGGGCCGGGCTTTTTTAGAAAATTCAAAGCCCAAGCCCGTCACATGGGCCGGGCTTGAAAAAGCCCATCGGGCCGGGCCAAAATGGGCCTAAAAAATCATAAGTGTCAAAAAAAATATTTTTTTATAAGGATGGTATGAATAAATATGGCAAAATGTTTGGTGATGTGTTATAGAAAAGTATGATTATATTTGGTGGTATAATTATGTTTGGTAATATGATATGTTGTTCATCTTATTATATATCTATATATATAAAGCAAAAGGCAGAGAATGGTGAAACATTCAAAAACCCCGAATATGCCCTTTGTCAAAGAAAAAATTAAAAGCGCACAATTTTAATTAAAGCAGGGTACAATTGTAAAAGAACAATTATGCAGAACTTTAATTAATTTAAAAGGAAAACAAAATAGGTACATCTATATATATAAAGCAAAAGGCAGAAAATGGTGAAACATTCAAAAACCCTGAATATGCCCTTTGTTAATCAAAAAATTAAAAGCATACAATTTTAATTAAAAGAGGGTGAAATAGTAAAACGTCATTGATTTATTAAAAAAAAGAAAAAGAAAATCGTGTTGTGCTTAAGTCGCAGGAGAAGACGGTTACCTAGAAAAGAAGAAGAGCTGAAGAACGTGGAGAAAAAATCCATGGGTTTCAGAACCCACGAAGCTGGCGGTTTCCACAATTTCAGAACCCATCACCACCATGTTACTTATATTTTCTTCCTCCACTTTACTAGCACCCTTTTCTGCTTCAGAAATCGAAATTGCGAGCAACCACAGCGTACTGGTCAGACCCAAAAACCTTCCTTTCTCATTCCACCCCACACCTGCTACCCCGTTCGAGCCCGTCACTGTTCCATTCGATCAAAGTTTGCGCGGCAACGCCGTCGATTTGCCCGAGTCCGATCACCGAGTTAAAGGTTTCGAGCCTGAGCAGATTTCTGTTTCGCTTTCTGCCAATTACGACTCTTGTTGGATCTCCTGGGTTACAGGTTTTGATTTTATTTTGTTTTATATTTTTTGATTTTGTACTTGGGTTTACAGCTTTAAGCTTTAAGCTTATCGTAAATGGAATTTCTTGCTTTGCAATTGAAAAGTTCATGAATTTTTGTTGCAGGGGAATCGCAAATTGGCTACAAGATAAAGCCATTGGACCCCAAAAGTGTGGCAAGTGTTGTTCGTTATGGGAAGCTGAGATATCCACCAACGCATGAAGCAGTGAGTTCCGCAAATCTTCTGCTTCTTTGAATTTAGTGGGTTTGCAATTGGGTTTCAGTTTCTTATAAATTTTTAATTCTTTTCCTGGGATTAATCTCTCTCTCTCTCTCTCTCTCTCTCTCTCTAATTTTTGGTTCCTGATAGAATTTTTGCTTCAATTTCTGCTCTTTTAGGTTATTCAATGAAGAAAGCATTTAGGTTTGATCTGTTTACTATCTCTAATTTTTGGATCCTAATGGAATTTCTTTGATTATATATGTTGTTTCTCCAGAGCACCAATGAAGAAAGCATTTAGATTTGATGGGTTTTGATGTCAATGGTATGCATCTCTCTCTCTTTAGCTTTTGCTTTCCCCCTGTGCGTTCATAGTCAGATTTGGTAATTTTATGCTAACCCCCTAGAAAGCATACATATATTGCTCATGTTTCCGTATATGCACACACATAGAGTGAGAGTGTCACGAAGACAATTTGAATAAATGGACAGAGATGGAGAAATTGAACATCTAATAGAAATACACCGATTGCCTTTGTATTCCTAAATTTACTCTGTGTCAGTATAATTGCAAATACAACAATGTCCTTGAAGTGAATGCATTGCAGTAGATGAAACAATCACCTTAAATGATATGATATTATATGTACTCTTCACATTCTCTCTCTGTGGCCAAAAAAGAAAAAATTCTTCATTTTGTCAAATATGTTAAGGATAAGAAAACTTTATGTGGTGATTTTATACCTCGCCGATGTGTTGGCACTCATAATTCCAGCAAAACTGAAAAAGCAAAATTCAAGAAGTTCAGCTCTGTGAAACATCGGGGAAAAAAGAACAGACAGCAGTGAAAATCATACTATTTTCATACTAGAACGTAAAAATGGGATTATTATGTATTCAAGCAGGTTACTTACTGAAGAATTCTTTGTAGTTACACTGTTAGAATCCTGAAATTGAAGTATTTGCTTCAAGTTGATTTGTTGGTTGTATTTTGAGGCTATGTAATTATGTGGTTATTGTAGTTCATTCTAATTATTGTTTATTTATTTTTTTCAGTATGAATCACAGTTAAGCAGTCATCCAATTGCTTCAGGTATGACTTATGAAAATTAACAAGTTTTTCAAATCTACATGTCTTATTGAAACTTTGGAATTTTATCTCAATAGATTCAATCGTCTCTCACCTCTCTAACGTATAAGCAATCACTGAAGCAAAGAAGCAAATATAACTTTCAGGTTAATGTTTCTTCATTTTGTTTTATTGACATTTTTTTTTTCTTTTGGGTTCCCTCAAAATTCCTTCACAAAATGCGACTTGGCTCTACTACTACGTGTTTTCTGCTCTCTTTCTTTCTGTTTTTTTTTCCTTGATTTAATCTCAGGCTTTCATGAAATTTTGATTGTTTCAGGAGAGCTTGGGTACGAAATCCAAATACGAGAAGCAGTCGTGAGCCCAAATTGTCTAACCATTCTTCACTTTAAAGGTATAATTCATGATTGCCTCTCTATTCCTTATTCTCTTTCTAGCAGGTTTTACCATACTGTATGTAGCTAGCAGGTTTTACCATACTCTGTTAATTTTTTGGCACTGCCTCACTGTCATAATAATCAGTATTGTCGTTTTGAGATGCATTGAGAATGAATTTGGTTGATCTTTCAGTCAAGTTAATAGGACCACCATCATAACTTGAACAAAACAGATAAGTCTATCTGACAGGGATAACCTGTAGATTCAGCAGTGGAAAAGGCTCTCCTCTACCAGTTTAGTAGAACCTTATAAAATTTCCAGATTCCCTTTCTAAAATCTGTTAGTTTTCACCCTGACTCTATTGAGTTAAATTCCCGAATCCCCTGTCCCTTGGTCAATGGCTCAGGTTTTGGTGGTAACCATCCATTTAGGATTCGAAAATGCCCAAGGTTCAATTGTTTTCCAAGCAAAGAACATAAAGAATGACAAGTTTCCATATCGTTTTCTAATGTTCTTACACATGCGTGTACCATTTCTGCAGGCAAATCTGAGCAAAGCTCTCTTGGAAGGTGGCACTTTCCACAGCAACACATCTTTCAAGGATCAAACATTACGGGTGCAGGTAATAAATTTGCTCAATCATGATATTTTGATAGCCTTGACTTGGCCCTTATCATTAGGAACTTCATCTCCAGGTGTGCTTGAATCCATGGGAGTTGTGTTTAGTACTACTAAAATGAGAGTGTCCACTATTATTTGGGTTAAATTGGGAAATTTGTTATATACCTTGGTGGTCTGTTTATACCTTTTTCTTGACTTACAAGCTGTTTTTAGATTGTTTTGTTTATATGATTAGCTGTGTAACTTAGGATGGTGCTGGTTTTCATGCAAACTGACTAAAAAAAATGGGTTTAGATTTTCGTATAACAACAAATGACAAATATAAAAAAAGCAATGCAAAACTAATAGAAGAAGGCATTCAAGGTAAAGACTTCACTTAGGAAATGGTTTTATATCATTTTGTAAAATGAGTCTTTTAGGATTTCGATTTATACTGTCTGACAAACTTTGCTTCTTTACTGCTCTGCCTACTCTTTTCAATTCATTCAATTGGTTTCAATTGATTGATTTTAAACCCTACATTTCTCAACAGTTGTCTTCACCACCCAAATAAAAATGTCCAATTGGTTACATGTTTTTAATTTTGGGTTTTTGTTTTCATTTGTTTTCTTTTGTTTCTGTTGAATTGAAATTACCCCATTTTGATGTTGCTCCTAATCTCATGTTGTCAGGATTCTCTTCCAACGATCTATCCATTGCTAGGTTATGGGTGTATGCCCACATCCACCTACCTTTACATTACTTTCTTCGTTTTGCTAATTATACTTTTTTACCTAATAAAGCAACAAGCAGCTCTAAGAAGAACAATGAAAACATTGAACAGAGAATCATTTTGCTTGCTCCTTTGTATTCGATTATTATTGTACAAACCAAAACAATGAAGACTACAACCTCGACATGCTCAAGGTTGAACTTTGCAATATATGTATATATATTTTGTAATTAATTAATCATTTGTATTAATAAACCAATCTTTTTGTATTAATAATTTATGTACCCTTATTTGATTTATATAAAAAGTTCATTTTCAACGTATGAGTTAATGCCTTAACTTCAATTTATGTAAAGGTTTAAAAAAGATATACAAATTGTCTTAATAATTGATGTAACCCTTATTTGATTTATATAAGTTTCATTTTCCAACGTATGAGTTAATGCCTTAACTTCAATTTTTATGTAAAGGTTTAAAAAAAGATATACAACCATTTTTTTGGGGAAATGTTTATATAGCCATTTTGAAGATATTTTGGCATGTGAAAAATAAATTTGTTGTAACATAAAATCAAATATTAATGCATTGTCGTTATGTAAGGAGATGTAAGGAGATGTGTAAAAATGTTTAAGTGCATAAATTCCGAATCTATTTAAAGATAAGCTGTACAAATTTTAAGAATATTTAAGTCTTTTCTGTAAGTATCTGCAGCCATCAAGAGGCTATATGGAATTTAAAAAATGCTAGATTGACAATTATTACATACAAGTAACGGGTTTCGAATTAATAAAAAAACATTAACTAAATTCAACAACAGTATTTGTACTCATTCAAATATTTGGAAATTATTATATAATAACTAAAATCAAATACATGGGCAATTATTATATAATTTTGCTATATATATATATATATATATAGATAATTAAATTAATGTTAATTGCCTATATACTAATAAATATTGTAGTTATTAATGGGAGCATGCACATAACCGTACAACAGAATGGCGACAATCAATGAGTTCTTCGCAACGTCGACATTATCTAGCTCGCCGGCGTGCAATAGCTCAAGGAAAGCGACCAATAATGAACAATGTACGTGATTGTCTCACTGAAGGAGGCCCCAGTAATATAGAAGAGCGAACATCCAGGTATTTCATGCATTAACAGTTTGTGCTTGACTTGACAATTTGCCATAAAGTTTTTTTTGTTGGATTCATCAAATTAATATTTGTACGCTTAGTGTATTTTCAATGTTAATTTTACAGTATCTAATTATAGACAAGTAGTGAATATAATTAATACGAATATTGACAATTTACACTCATAAAACTTAAATTCAATACATTTAATAGAACAAGTTCAACACGAAGGTACGAGTTCAAACGGTTGCTTCGCATATCAACAAACCTGGTGAACAATTCTACTAGAATGCGTTAACACATATAAGACAGTTGGCACGTTCAGATAGGCTGCAACTTCCTGATGGTCTTCAATTAATTTCTGCTTCCCATGGTGAGCTTAGTAGATACCTATTTTAAACACATTAGTACTACACAATTTTAAGTTTATAACTAAAATCTTATACTGAAAAAACCAATATTGATTAATACAAAACAGAAGTGGCTGAGGATACATTACATCATCGTAGAAGCCCAACACAACAATGTCATGCATGATGTGCAAACATGCAAGGAGAGCGATGAGAAACTACAATTGGCAAAAATTATAATGAGAACATGGGTGTCCTAGGATGTCAATTACCAACTTCCACCACATGTTCGAGGTGCAATGCGCGATTATTCGTCCCGAGAGACATCTGTATGTGTTGCTCTGGTGGAAAAATTGTTCTACCTCATATACAATCTCCACAGAAAATGCTGGCTCTTTTCTCTGACCAAACAACTGAGGGTAGACTCTTCAGACAAAAACATTCGTGTCTACAACAATGTTTTTTCATTCACTTCAATGTGGTGTACAATGTTGATGAAAAGAATAAATTTTAGTGGACGGGGGATTTATACCTTTCATGCACAAGGTGCAATATATCATAAGATTGGTGGACTTTTACCCAATGAAGGTACTACACCGGATTTCTACAGGCTTACAATAGTACATGACACCGGAGCATGAAGTTGAAAACAGAATGACTCAAAGTGAAGTTTTAGATAGAATTGGGTTGAGAAGATACCAAACGAATTTTGAATCAACACAATCCTTTTGTGCATACATTAAGAAGTCCTCGGACAACTCCAAGATTTGCCAAGGTGCAGGCTCCTTATAAAAGAGCAAACCTTCTGATCGACGTCAATACAATTTACCATCGCATCACAAGTTGCTGCAATTATAGTAGGAGGGGATGATATGGTGAATCGAAACGGAAGAGATATTATTGTTGAGACAATTAGTGGAAGACTTTGGAACGTCCAAGATTGTGTTGGATTCTATGACCCACTACAATATCCATTATTGTTACCGTACGGAACATATGGGTGGGATATTAACACTCATGATGATAACGGAAGAGGTGTATCATGTTGCGACTATTATGCTTACATGTTACAGGTCTGTACTCGAAATATAATTTCTTTTCCAACTTATTAATTGAAATATTACATCCAAATGACCGGGCCTAGAGACTGATTTGCAGATACGTGAGGGTGGATCATCACTTTTTGCTTCGAGGGGGTCGTCTCTTACAACAATATATTGTAGATAATTACGTAAAAATTGAATCTCAGAAACTTAGATGGATGCGTTCAAATCAGAAAAAATACGAGCTGAGCTTTACCAAGGACTCCAAGACTCTTTAAATAGATGGGTGGAATAATGCAGGTACATATTTTAATATCAATTATTTTTTAAAAAATATAAATATATTGTTCCAGTTTGTGTACAACATTTATTAAGCGGAAATGGACAATGGATCAGGTAACATCGGTCGTTAGAACAATTCTGCAATCATCCTTTGTTGGAAGCCCCGTGACATGTAACCAACGGTATCAAGATGCGATGACTTTGGTTCAAAGATTTGGCAGGCCAGATCTATTTATTACCATGACATGCAACCCAAATTGGGAAGAAATTAAGAGAGAATTACTCCCCTGGACAAATGCCACAAGATCGTCCCGACTTACTCACTAGAGTATTTCGTGGCAAAATTGGAGGAACTAAAAGAAGACATCAATGGGAAAGGGGTATAGGTACTGTTGTTGCTTATGCATACGTTTATTGAGTTTCAAAAACGGGGGTCTCTCCCACATGTGCATAATGTTGGTTGTGTTAGATGAAAATGATAAGCTCAATAAGCCCTGATGATTATGACCAAATTGTTAAAGCTGAAATACCAAACGAACATGAAGAGCCTCAACCTTTACAATGTGGTATTAAACATATGATTCACGGTCCATGTGGAATTCAAAAATCCAAAATCTCCCTATATGAAAAATGGATGGTGTAAACGAAATTACCACTAAATCATTTGCTGCATCCACTATTCAAGGGAATGATTCATATCCAATTTATCGAAGCGAGGAAATCGCTTGCCTGTCCCACTTGATCGACGAGGAAATATAACGGTTGATAATAGTTGGGTTATTCCATATAATCCTTGGTTGTTGTTGAGGTATGACTGCCACATTAATGTTGAAATATGTGCAAGATAAAAAGTGTCAAATAGTTTGTATAAGTATGTTTACAAAGGTCCAGACAGAGTGGCACTCGAGGTTCAGCCAGATCCAGTTTGTGATGAAATACGACAGTTTGTTGATGCAAGATGGGTTTGTGCACCAGAGGCGTTGTGGAGGATATTCAAGTTTGTAATCAATCGAATATACCCAACTGTGGAGCGCTTACAAATACATCTTCCTAATATGCATCAAGTTCGATTTCAATCTGACCAGGACTATTACAAATATTCTGACAGACGAGAGACTTAACATGACAATGCTCACTGAATTTTTCACTTTGGAATCGTAATGATGCAGAAGCAAGGAGATATTTGTACAGGGAGATCCCTGAGCATTATAGATGGATTCGTTCTGAAAGACTTTGGTATAAAAGAAAGAATCCGTCTCAGGGTTATTGGGCGAATATATACAGTCTCACCCGCTGAAGGTGAGAAATTTTACTACGCATACTTCTGAATCATGTCAGAGGAGCCACATCATTTCTAAATTTAATGACAGTTGGTGGCGTTTTTGCAACCAACGTTTAAGGAGGGCAGCAGAACAACAAGGTTTGTTAGAAGGAGACGATAGTATTCGACAATGTTTGCTTGAGGCCTCTACAATTCGGATGCCATCGGCCTTACGAAGAATTATTTGTACACCATTTTGGTATATTGTGAACCAGTTGGTGTCCGAGCATTGTGGGATGAATTCTATCCATGCATTGATTGAAGATTATGCTTTCCCGAGTAACTTAAGTTGCAATGTTGTTGTGAGCAGACTTTTACTGACTTAACACACTTCTGGTACAGTTTAACAAGAATATCAAGGACTTTGATTTGCCCCAAATGACAACAGAAAGTAGTTTCTGCAATGCCTAGATGTATTGAAGACGAACTCTCACACAGTATTTCACAAGAAGATCTTCTTGCAATTGAACGTCTTAATGAAGACCAAAAGTCTGCCTTTAACATAATAATGGACACAATTGAATGATGTCAGAATTCAATTTTTTTTTGTGGATGGTCCAGGTGGAACTGGAAAAACTTACTTATATCGTGCATTGTTAGCAAACATGAGAAGGTTTGGCCATATAGTATTTAGCAACACAGCAACATCTGGAATAGCAGCTACAATATTACCTGGTGGGAGAACGGCACATTCTAGATTCAAGATACCACTTAGCCCAGATTCGTCATCTACATGTTCGATCAGTAAACAATCTGATTTGGCCAAAGTTAATACAAAAGGCAAGGCAATATTTGGGATGAAGCAACGATGGCACATCGTCATGCCTTTGAAGCACTGGATCGAACTTTTAGAGACATAATTGATGTTGACTTACTATTTGGGGGGAAAACAATGATCTTTGGGGGAGATTTTCGACAAGTACTTCCTGTTATTCCTAAAGGAACAAAGTCGGAACTGATCCAGGCCAGTGTGGTGAAAGCATCATTTTGGTCACAAGTAAAGATTTTGAAACTTAGACAAAACATGAGATTCTAGGAATGATCAACAATTTTCACAATTTTTACTTCGTGTTGGTGATGGGGAAGAACCTGTTGTTGGGGATGGTATTGATAAGAGTACCTGAATGCATGGTAATTACCATGGGAGAATGAGTTATCCATCAATGACTTTATTTATCAAGTTTTTTTCCCTAATTTGGAGGATCATATAAATGATGCAAGTTACATGGGTGGAAAGGGCAGTGATAACTCCTACAAATGAAGATGTTGACATGTTGAATGAAAAGATGATCATATGTTTCCAGGCGAAGAGAGACAAATGGTATTCGTTTGATTCAGTTGAGGATGACACGAGGAATTTGTATCAGCCGGAATTCTTGAACTCAATTTGCATTGGTGGGTTGCCACCACATAGTTAACTTTGAAGAGAGGTGCTCCAATCATGCTTCTCAGAAATATTGACCCAAAATTGGGATTGTGCAATGGAACAAGATTATTATGTTGTGGGTCGTACCAAAATCTCATTGATGCTGAAATTCTAACTGGACAATCTATTGGGACCAGGGTTTTTCTACCACGTATCCCTTTAAAGACAACTGAGACTGCTGGGCTACCATTTGAACTAACAAGAAAACAATTTCCAGTGAAGTTGAGTTTTGCTCTCACCATAAATAAATCTCAAGGTCAAACAATACCACATGTGGGTATTTTTCTTCCAGATCACGTTTTCAGTCATGGGCAATTATATGTGGGTTTATCAAGGGGTGTTTCGAAGTCGACTACAAAAGTGTTAGTGAAAAAAGGGTCAATAACCGGTCAAGAAGGCGTTTTCACTCGGAATGTGGTGTACAAAGAAGTCCTACTTCATTCGAACTAATAATGGCGATTAAAAATAAGTAAGCATAATTTTAATCACGAATACCTTTTCAAATAACCACAACATGTTTTTTATCATTTATTGTTGTAACTGTTTGTTTGTTGTTACTTTACTCAAAGAGTTACATTAGTTACATATACCTATTTTGGTCTAAGAGTTAGGACAATGCACATAATGCCCTTCTTTTTTAGAACCTCAAGATAAATGTGATGTTTTGTACAATGGTTTGGTTATTAAATTATTTAATTTTAATTTTTCATGTTACATCAATCATTTTGTATTCCAATATTGATAGGAAAAGTGGAGCGTCATGGGCTTACAAATAGAGTTCATGTTGGTTTGGTTCAGCGTGTTAATACAACAAATGATGATAACAAGGTAAAACTTTTTTTTTACTTTTCAGCAAGTACAGAACCATTAAAGTTATGTTTCTGTA